>OX375765.1:10000-12500 GCA_947359385.1 Chesias legatella | reverse complement strand
CTTACACTTGAAGCGATTCAAGTATTCGGAAAACCCACCGTGCCCTGTCAGTACTTGGGTAATTATGCCACTCGGCTGGACTGTTTTCAGGATTTTGTGGGCTCTCAGCGCATCTGGGAAGAAGAGCTTTGTCGTCGCAGCCGTTTCACTTGACTTGTATCTCCGATTCCATTCATCAAGTGTTTCCAATCGGATTTGCCGCTTAATGAATGATACCGGACACAAGTCGTAGTCGGGTCTGGTTTTCAGTTTTTGGGCGGCCTCTTTTGCCAGGTAGTCTGCTCTTTCGTTTCCCTGAAGCCCTGCGTGGGCTTTGATCCAGTAAAGTGTTACGTGTTTCTGCATCTGGTTACACTCTTTTAAGTTTTTGCGAATCTCTACCACTTGAGGGTTCAGGGAACGATGGTTTGTGATGGCTTCCAACGAGGATCTTGAGTCGCTGTAGATGCCGTACGTCGTTTCTGGGTGCCTTTTTATCTCGCTAGTGGCCTGGCGAATGGCCAAAAGTTCTGCCTGGAAGACGGTACAATGAGACGACAGCTTAAACTTCCGGCTCTTGATTTCGGCCTCACTTCTCCAGAGAGATAATGAGGCTCCAACCTTGCCGTCGATCTTGCTGCCGTCTGTAAAAATGCGCACATCCTGTGAACTGTGCTGGTTGACTTGCTCCTGGTCTGCCAGACAAATAAATGTCAGATTCATTTGTTCGGCTGGATGGGGTGCGTCGACGTATGCCGTTGGAGTCTCTGCTTCATCACATCCTGGCACTGACCGGGACAACCCCCGCTTTGTCTCATATAAAACCGCTGCCTCCTGTAGCCTTAGATCAAGCGGTAGCATTCCGGTCAGTACCAGTACAGAGTTTAGGGAGGCAGTCTTATATGATTTGCACATTTTCTGTGCGAAGCCTCTTTGTACAGCGTTTAACATTTTCTGTATACACAGTTTCTTTGCCGAAGTTGCCCATACGCTTGCAGCATACAGGATGATGGGTTCTATTACTGCCACATAGATGGTGCGGATTACATCTGGATGGAGACCCCAGCTGATTCTAGCGGCTCTCGATAGCTGCTTGTAAATGTTCAACGCCTTCTTGCAGGTGTTTGCTGCATGGCTGTTGAACAACAGCTTTTCGTCTACGGTGAGCCCCAGAATCTTGATTTCCTTCGACGCGCTGATGCCGATCCCTCCCATGGTCAGGGCAGGGGTGTCATATTTCAGTTTCCGCGTTAAGATCATAGCGTTTGTTTTGTGCGGTGCGAACTTTAACTTGTTTTTGACTCCCCAGTCCTGGACATAGGCTAAAGCGGCATTTGCGCGACGCTGGACTTCTATCGCGGTGTCTCCATCAAACACTAGAACCACGTCGTCTGCAAACGCTTGGCAATAGGTGCCGCGTCGATCCAATTCCTGAAGCAAGGGGTCTAACAGGAGATTCCAGAGTAGAGGTCCACCAATTGAGCCTTGGACACAGCCTTTACTGGTGGCTCTAGGGATTTCCTCTCCTGCATATCGAACCCTGACCATTCTGTCTTTTAGGTAGCTGTCTATAACTCTTCGTATGTTAACAGGACACTTTTCTTCCGCCAGCCTAGTTCTGATCGCGGGCCACCACGCGCTGTCGAAAGCTCCCTCTATGTCTAGTGATATTAGGGTAACTAGCTTTTTCTGCTGTATTTTTTCACGGATGTAGTTGATCAGGACATAGAGGGAGTCTTCGGTGCTTCGCTGGGGCATAAAACCAAACTGGCGTGGACTAATTCTTGGGAGTATATGCCATTTCAGCCTTCCCACTATCATCTTCTCGAGAATCTTTCCCATCACTGGCAATAATCCAATAGGCCTATACGATTTTGGCTCAGTGTAGCTCGTTTTCCCCGGTTTCCTTAAGATTACCACTGTAGCTTCTTTCCATACCTTGGGGAAGTATCCTAATTCTAGGCACTTATTGGCCAGTGAGAGGAAAGTTCCCGGGTCCTGGTTTATTGTGTGCTCGCATATATCTGCGGTTAAGCCATCTGACCCCGGAGCTTTCTTGGGATTAAATCCTTCTACAGCGGACTTCAATTCTTCTGTGGTAAATGGTGGATCATGGTACTCATCACGCTCCATTCCATTTACTTGTTCGGCTAATTGTCTTGTCAACAGGTGATCCTCATTATCCTCTTCTTGTTTGTCCTCAGGATAAAAGGTTTCTGCTAGCAACTTCGCAGATTCTGCTGCATCGAGGACTTTCCCTTCCCTTGTGAGAAGTATATCCTCGTGCCTTTTCATCGTCCTATTAAGTACCCTATATATCCCATTCCAAAGCCCTTCCTTATCCTGCTTTGTGCAAAATGCTTTCCAACTTTCGGATTGAGCTTCTTGCTCTAGCCTCTCATATTCTTCTTTTGTTTTCAGGTACTCGCTTACGACTTTGGCTCTGCGGACCGGTGCTGCGCAACGAATTCTTCGCTTCTTGGTGGAGACCTCCCTCTTCAGCCTGGACAGTTCTTCGGAC
>OX375765.1:0-2500 GCA_947359385.1 Chesias legatella | reverse complement strand
TTAGGTTAGGTTAGGTTAGGTTAGGTTAGGTTAGGTTAGGTTAGGTTAGGTTAGGTTAGGTTAGGTTAGGTTAGGTTAGGTTAGGTTAGGTTAGGTTAGGTTAGGTTAGGTTAGGTTAGGTTAGGTTAGGTTAGGTTAGGTTAGGTTAGGTTAGGTTAGGTTAGGTTAGGTTAGGTTAGGTTAGGTTAGGTTAGGTTAGGTTAGGTTAGGTTAGGTTAGGTTAGGTTAGGTTAGGTTAGGTTAGGTTAGGTTAGGTTAGGTTAGGTTAGGTTAGGTTAGGTTAGGTTAGGTTAGGTTAGGTTAGGTTAGGTTAGGTTAGGTTAGGTTAGGTTAGGTTAGGTTAGGTTAGGTTAGGTTAGGTTAGGTTAGGTTAGGTTAGGTTAGGTTAGGTTAGGTTAGGTTAGGTTAGGTTAGGTTAGGTTAGGTTAGGTTAGGTTAGGTTAGGTTAGGTTAGGTTAGGTTAGGTTAGGTTAGGTTAGGTTAGGTTAGGTTAGGTTAGGTTAGGTTAGGTTAGGTTAGGTTAGGTTAGGTTAGGTTAGGTTAGGTTAGGTTAGGTTAGGTTAGGTTAGGTTAGGTTAGGTTAGGTTAGGTTAGGTTAGGTTAGGTTAGGTTAGGTTAGGTTAGGTTAGGTTAGGTTAGGTTAGGTTAGGTTAGGTTAGGTTAGGTTAGGTTAGGTTAGGTTAGGTTAGGTTAGGTTAGGTTAGGTTAGGTTAGGTTAGGTTAGGTTAGGTTAGGTTAGGTTAGGTTAGGTTAGGTTAGGTTAGGTTAGGTTAGGTTAGGTTAGGTTAGGTTAGGTTAGGTTAGGTTAGGTTAGGTTAGGTTAGGTTAGGTTAGGTTAGGTTAGGTTAGGTTAGGTTAGGTTAGGTTAGGTTAGGTTAGGTTAGGTTAGGTTAGGTTAGGTTAGGTTAGGTTAGGTTAGGTTAGGTTAGGTTAGGTTAGGTTAGGTTAGGTTAGGTTAGGTTAGGTTAGGTTAGGTTAGGTTAGGTTAGGTTAGGTTAGGTTAGGTTAGGTTAGGTTAGGTTAGGTTAGGTTAGGTTAGGTTAGGTTAGGTTAGGTTAGGTTAGGTTAGGTTAGGTTAGGTTAGGTTAGGTAGGTTAGGTTAGGTTAGGTTAGGTTAGGTTAGGTTAGGTTAGGTTAGGTTAGGTTAGGTTAGGTTAGGTTAGGTTAGGTTAGGTTAGGTTAGGTTAGGTTAGGTTAGGTTAGGTTAGGTTAGGTTAGGTTAGGTTAGGTTAGGTTAGGTTAGTTAGGTTAGGTTAGGTTAGGTTAGGTTAGGTTAGGTTAGGTTAGGTTAGTTAGGTTAGGTTAGGTTAGGTTAGGTTAGGTTAGGTTAGGTTAGGTTAGGTTAGGTTAGGTTAGGTTAGGTTAGGTTAGGTTAGGTTAGGTTAGGTTAGGTTAGGTTAGGTTAGGTTAGGTTAGGTTAGGTTAGGTTAGGTTAGGTTAGGTTAGGTTAGGTTAGGTTAGGTTAGGTTAGGTTAGGTTAGGTTAGGTTAGGTTAGGTTAGGTTAGGTTAGGTTAGGTTAGGTTAGGTTAGGTTAGGTTAGGTTAGGTTAGGTTAGGTTAGGTTAGGTTAGGTTAGGTTAGGTTAGGTTAGGTTAGGTTAGTTAGGTTAGGTTAGGTTAGGTTAGGTTAGGTTAGGTTAGGTTAGGTTAGGTTAGGTTAGGTTAGGTTAGGTTAGGTTAGGTTAGGTTAGGTTAGGTTAGGTTAGGTTAGGTTAGGTTAGGTTAGGTTAGGTTAGGTTAGGTTAGGTTAGGTTAGGTTAGGTTAGGTTAGGTTAGGTTAGGTTAGGTTAGGTTAGGTTAGGTTAGGTTAGGTTAGGTTAGGTTAGGTTAGGTTAGGTTAGGTTAGGTTAGGTTAGGTTAGGTTAGGTTAGGTTAGGTTAGGTTAGGTTAGGTTAGGTTAGGTTAGGTTAGGTTAGGTTAGGTTAGGTTAGGTTAGGTTAGGTTAGGTTAGGTTAGGTTAGGTTAGGTTAGGTTAGGTTAGGTTAGGTTAGGTTAGGTTAGGTTAGGTTAGGTTAGGTTAGGTTAGGTTAGGTTAGGTTAGGTTAGGTTAGGTTAGGTTAGGTTAGTTAGGTTAGGTTAGGTTAGGTTAGGTTAGGTTAGGTTAGGTTAGGTTAGGTTAGGTTAGGTTAGGTTAGGTTAGGTTAGGTTAGGTTAGGTTAGGTTAGGTTAGGTTAGGTTAGGTTAGGTTAGGTTAGGTTAGGTTAGGTTAGGTTAGGTTAGGTTAGGTTAGGTTAGGTTAGGTTAGGTTAGGTTAGGTTAGGTTAGGTTAGGTTAGGTTAGGTTAGGTTAGGTTAGGTTAGGTTAGGTTAGGTTAGGTTAGGTTAGGTTAGGTTAGGTTAGGTTAGGTAGGTTAGGTTAGGTTAGGTAGGTTAGGTTAGGTTAGGTTAGGTTAGGTTAGGTTAGGTTAGGTTAGGTTAGGTTAGGTTAGGTTAGGTTAGGTTAGGTTAGGTTAGGTTAGGTTAGGTTAGGTTAGGTTAGGTTAGGTTAGGTTAGGTTAGGTT
>OX375764.1:13807500-13868992 GCA_947359385.1 Chesias legatella | reverse complement strand
ACCTAACCTAACCTAACCTAACCTAACCTAACCTAACCTAACCTAACCTAACCTAACCTAACCTAACCTAACCTAACCTAACCTAACCTAACCTAACCTAACCTAACCTAACCTAACCTAACCTAACCTAACCTAACCTAACCTAACCTAACCTAACCTAACCTAACCTAACCTAACCTAACCTAACCTAACCTAACCTAACCTAACCTAACCTAACCTAACCTAACCTAACCTAACCTAACCTAACCTAACCTAACCTAACCTAACCTAACCTAACCTAACCTAACCTAACCTAACCTAACCTAACCTAACCTAACCTAACCTAACCTAACCTAACCTAACCTAACCTAACCTAACCTAACCTAACCTAACCTAACCTAACCTAACCTAACCTAACCTAACCTAACCTAACCTAACCTAACCTAACCTAACCTAACCTAACCTAACCTAACCTAACCTAACCTAACCTAACCTAACCTAACCTAACCTAACCTAACCTAACCTAACCTAACCTAACCTAACCTAACCTAACCTAACCTAACCTAACCTAACCTAACCTAACCTAACCTAACCTAACCTAACCTAACCTAACCTAACCTAACCTAACCTAACCTAACCTAACCTAACCTAACCTAACCTAACCTAACCTAACCTAACCTAACCTAACCTAACCTAACCTAACCTAACCTAACCTAACCTAACCTAACCTAACCTAACCTAACCTAACCTAACCTAACCTAACCTAACCTAACCTAACCTAACCTAACCTAACCTAACCTAACCTAACCTAACCTAACCTAACCTAACCTAACCTAACCTAACCTAACCTAACCTAACCTAACCTAACCTAACCTAACCTAACCTAACCTAACCTAACCTAACCTAACCTAACCTAACCTAACCTAACCTAACCTAACCTAACCTAACCTAACCTAACCTAACCTAACCTAACCTAACCTAACCTAACCTAACCTAACCTAACCTAACCTAACCTAACCTAACCTAACCTAACCTAACCTAACCTAACCTAACCTAACCTAACCTAACCTAACCTAACCTAACCTAACCTAACCTAACCTAACCTAACCTAACCTAACCTAACCTAACCTAACCTAACCTAACCTAACCTAACCTAACCTAACCTAACCTAACCTAACCTAACCTAACCTAACCTAACCTAACCTAACCTAACCTAACCTAACCTAACCTAACCTAACCTAACCTAACCTAACCTAACCTAACCTAACCTAACCTAACCTAACCTAACCTAACCTAACCTAACCTAACCTAACCTAACCTAACCTAACCTAACCTAACCTAACCTAACCTAACCTAACCTAACCTAACCTAACCTAACCTAACCTAACCTAACCTAACCTAACCTAACCTAACCTAACCTAACCTAACCTAACCTAACCTAACCTAACCTAACCTAACCTAACCTAACCTAACCTAACCTAACCTAACCTAACCTAACCTAACCTAACCTAACCTAACCTAACCTAACCTAACCTAACCTAACCTAACCTAACCTAACCTAACCTAACCTAACCTAACCTAACCTAACCTAACCTAACCTAACCTAACCTAACCTAACCTAACCTAACCTAACCTAACCTAACCTAACCTAACCTAACCTAACCTAACCTAACCTAACCTAACCTAACCTAACCTAACCTAACCTAACCTAACCTAACCTAACCTAACCTAACCTAACCTAACCTAACCTAACCTAACCTAACCTAACCTAACCTAACCTAACCTAACCTAACCTAACCTAACCTAACCTAACCTAACCTAACCTAACCTAACCTAACCTAACCTAACCTAACCTAACCTAACCTAACCTAACCTAACCTAACCTAACCTAACCTAACCTAACCTAACCTAACCTAACCTAACCTAACCTAACCTAACCTAACCTAACCTAACCTAACCTAACCTAACCTAACCTAACCTAACCTAACCTAACCTAACCTAACCTAACCTAACCTAACCTAACCTAACCTAACCTAACCTAACCTAACCTAACCTAACCTAACCTAACCTAACCTAACCTAACCTAACCTAACCTAACCTAACCTAACCTAACCTAACCTAACCTAACCTAACCTAACCTAACCTAACCTAACCTAACCTAACCTAACCTAACCTAACCTAACCTAACCTAACCTAACCTAACCTAACCTAACCTAACCTAACCTAACCTAACCTAACCTAACCTAACCTAACCTAACCTAACCTAACCTAACCTAACCTAACCTAACCTAACCTAACCTAACCTAACCTAACCTAACCTAACCTAACCTAACCTAACCTAACCTAACCTAACCTAACCTAACCTAACCTAACCTAACCTAACCTAACCTAACCTAACCTAACCTAACCTAACCTAACCTAACCTAACCTAACCTAACCTAACCTAACCTAACCTAACCTAACCTAACCTAACCTAACCTAACCTAACCTAACCTAACCTAACCTAACCTAACCTAACCTAACCTAACCTAACCTAACCTAACCTAACCTAACCTAACCTAACCTAACCTAACCTAACCTAACCTAACCTAACCTAACCTAACCTAACCTAACCTAACCTAACCTAACCTAACCTAACCTAACCTAACCTAACCTAACCTAACCTAACCTAACCTAACCTAACCTAACCTAACCTAACCTAACCTAACCTAACCTAACCTAACCTAACCTAACCTAACCTAACCTAACCTAACCTAACCTAACCTAACCTAACCTAACCTAACCTAACCTAACCTAACCTAACCTAACCTAACCTAACCTAACCTAACCTAACCTAACCTAACCTAACCTAACCTAACCTAACCTAACCTAACCTAACCTAACCTAACCTAACCTAACCTAACCTAACCTAACCTAACCTAACCTAACCTAACCTAACCTAACCTAACCTAACCTAACCTAACCTAACCTAACCTAACCTAACCTAACCTAACCTAACCTAACCTAACCTAACCTAACCTAACCTAACCTAACCTAACCTAACCTAACCTAACCTAACCTAACCTAACCTAACCTAACCTAACCTAACCTAACCTAACCTAACCTAACCTAACCTAACCTAACCTAACCTAACCTAACCTAACCTAACCTAACCTAACCTAACCTAACCTAACCTAACCTAACCTAACCTAACCTAACCTAACCTAACCTAACCTAACCTAACCTAACCTAACCTAACCTAACCTAACCTAACCTAACCTAACCTAACCTAACCTAACCTAACCTAACCTAACCTAACCTAACCTAACCTAACCTAACCTAACCTAACCTAACCTAACCTAACCTAACCTAACCTAACCTAACCTAACCTAACCTAACCTAACCTAACCTAACCTAACCTAACCTAACCTAACCTAACCTAACCTAACCTAACCTAACCTAACCTAACCTAACCTAACCTAACCTAACCTAACCTAACCTAACCTAACCTAACCTAACCTAACCTAACCTAACCTAACCTAACCTAACCTAACCTAACCTAACCTAACCTAACCTAACCTAACCTAACCTAACCTAACCTAACCTAACCTAACCTAACCTAACCTCTAACCTAACCTAACCTAACCTAACCTAACCTAACCTAACCTAACCTAACCTAACCTAACCTAACCTAACCTAACCTAACCTAACCTAACCTAACCTAACCTAACCTAACCTAACCTAACCTAACCTAACCTAACCTAACCTAACCTAACCTAACCTAACCTAACCTAACCTAACCTAACCTAACCTAACCTAACCTAACCTAACCTAACCTAACCTAACCTAACCTAACCTAACCTAACCTAACCTAACCTAACCTAACCTAACCTAACCTAACCTAACCTAACCTAACCTAACCTAACCTAACCTAACCTAACCTAACCTAACCTAACCTAACCTAACCTAACCTAACCTAACCTAACCTAACCTAACCTAACCTAACCTAACCTAACCTAACCTAACCTAACCTAACCTAACCTAACCTAACCTAACCTAACCTAACCTAACCTAACCTAACCTAACCTAACCTAACCTAACCTAACCTAACCTAACCTAACCTAACCTAACCTAACCTAACCTAACCTAACCTAACCTAACCTAACCTAACCTAACCTAACCTAACCTAACCTAACCTAACCTAACCTAACCTAACCTAACCTAACCTAACCTAACCTAACCTAACCTAACCTAACCTAACCTAACCTAACCTAACCTAACCTAACCTAACCTAACCTAACCTAACCTAACCTAACCTAACCTAACCTAACCTAACCTAACCTAACCTAACCTAACCTAACCTAACCTAACCTAACCTAACCTAACCTAACCTAACCTAACCTAACCTAACCTAACCTAACCTAACCTAACCTAACCTAACCTAACCTAACCTAACCTAACCTAACCTAACCTAACCTAACCTAACCTAACCTAACCTAACCTAACCTAACCTAACCTAACCTAACCTAACCTAACCTAACCTAACCTAACCTAACCTAACCTAACCTAACCTAACCTAACCTAACCTAACCTAACCTAACCTAACCTAACCTAACCTAACCTAACCTAACCTAACCTAACCTAACCTAACCTAACCTAACCTAACCTAACCTAACCTAACCTAACCTAACCTAACCTAACCTAACCTAACCTAACCTAACCTAACCTAACCTAACCTAACCTAACCTAACCTAACCTAACCTAACCTAACCTAACCTAACCTAACCTAACCTAACCTAACCTAACCTAACCTAACCTAACCTAACCTAACCTAACCTAACCTAACCTAACCTAACCTAACCTAACCTAACCTAACCTAACCTAACCTAACCTAACCTAACCTAACCTAACCTAACCTAACCTAACCTAACCTAACCTAACCTAACCTAACCTAACCTAACCTAACCTAACCTAACCTAACCTAACCTAACCTAACCTAACCTAACCTAACCTAACCTAACCTAACCTAACCTAACCTAACCTAACCTAACCTAACCTAACCTAACCTAACCTAACCTAACCTAACCTAACCTAACCTAACCTAACCTAACCTAACCTAACCTAACCTAACCTAACCTAACCTAACCTAACCTAACCTAACCTAACCTAACCTAACCTAACCTAACCTAACCTAACCTAACCTAACCTAACCTAACCTAACCTAACCTAACCTAACCTAACCTAACCTAACCTAACCTAACCTAACCTAACCTAACCTAACCTAACCTAACCTAACCTAACCTAACCTAACCTAACCTAACCTAACCTAACCTAACCTAACCTAACCTAACCTAACCTAACCTAACCTAACCTAACCTAACCTAACCTAACCTAACCTAACCTAACCTAACCTAACCTAACCTAACCTAACCTAACCTAACCTAACCTAACCTAACCTAACCTAACCTAACCTAACCTAACCTAACCTAACCTAACCTAACCTAACCTAACCTAACCTAACCTAACCTAACCTAACCTAACCTAACCTAACCTAACCTAACCTAACCTAACCTAACCTAACCTAACCTAACCTAACCTAACCTAACCTAACCTAACCTAACCTAACCTAACCTAACCTAACCTAACCTAACCTAACCTAACCTAACCTAACCTAACCTAACCTAACCTAACCTAACCTAACCTAACCTAACCTAACCTAACCTAACCTAACCTAACCTAACCTAACCTAACCTAACCTAACCTAACCTAACCTAACCTAACCTAACCTAACCTAACCTAACCTAACCTAACCTAACCTAACCTAACCTAACCTAACCTAACCTAACCTAACCTAACCTAACCTAACCTAACCTAACCTAACCTAACCTAACCTAACCTAACCTAACCTAACCTAACCTAACCTAACCTAACCTAACCTAACCTAACCTAACCTAACCTAACCTAACCTAACCTAACCTAACCTAACCTAACCTAACCTAACCTAACCTAACCTAACCTAACCTAACCTAACCTAACCTAACCTAACCTAACCTAACCTAACCTAACCTAACCTAACCTAACCTAACCTAACCTAACCTAACCTAACCTAACCTAACCTAACCTAACCTAACCTAACCTAACCTAACCTAACCTAACCTAACCTAACCTAACCTAACCTAACCTAACCTAACCTAACCTAACCTAACCTAACCTAACCTAACCTAACCTAACCTAACCTAACCTAACCTAACCTAACCTAACCTAACCTAACCTAACCTAACCTAACCTAACCTAACCTAACCTAACCTAACCTAACCTAACCTAACCTAACCTAACCTAACCTAACCTAACCTAACCTAACCTAACCTAACCTAACCTAACCTAACCTAACCTAACCTAACCTAACCTAACCTAACCTAACCTAACCTAACCTAACCTAACCTAACCTAACCTAACCTAACCTAACCTAACCTAACCTAACCTAA
Organism: Chesias legatella; assembly: GCA_947359385.1. Taxonomy (NCBI): domain Eukaryota; kingdom Metazoa; phylum Arthropoda; class Insecta; order Lepidoptera; family Geometridae; genus Chesias; species Chesias legatella. The sequence goes on along the minus strand of OX375764.1, from coordinate 13,862,549 downwards.
CCTAACCTAACCTAACCTAACCTAACCTAACCTAACCTAACCTAACCTAACCTAACCTAACCTAACCTAACCTAACCTAACCTAACCTAACCTAACCTAACCTAACCTAACCTAACCTAACCTAACCTAACCTAACCTAACCTAACCTAACCTAACCTAACCTAACCTAACCTAACCTAACCTAACCTAACCTAACCTAACCTAACCTAACCTAACCTAACCTAACCTAACCTAACCTAACCTAACCTAACCTAACCTAACCTAACCTAACCTAACCTAACCTAACCTAACCTAACCTAACCTAACCTAACCTAACCTAACCTAACCTAACCTAACCTAACCTAACCTAACCTAACCTAACCTAACCTAACCTAACCTAACCTAACCTAACCTAACCTAACCTAACCTAACCTAACCTAACCTAACCTAACCTAACCTAACCTAACCTAACCTAACCTAACCTAACCTAACCTAACCTAACCTAACCTAACCTAACCTAACCTAACCTAACCTAACCTAACCTAACCTAACCTAACCTAACCTAACCTAACCTAACCTAACCTAACCTAACCTAACCTAACCTAACCTAACCTAACCTAACCTAACCTAACCTAACCTAACCTAACCTAACCTAACCTAACCTAACCTAACCTAACCTAACCTAACCTAACCTAACCTAACCTAACCTAACCTAACCTAACCTAACCTAACCTAACCTAACCTAACCTAACCTAACCTAACCTAACCTAACCTAACCTAACCTAACCTAACCTAACCTAACCTAACCTAACCTAACCTAACCTAACCTAACCTAACCTAACCTAACCTAACCTAACCTAACCTAACCTAACCTAACCTAACCTAACCTAACCTAACCTAACCTAACCTAACCTAACCTAACCTAACCTAACCTAACCTAACCTAACCTAACCTAACCTAACCTAACCTAACCTAACCTAACCTAACCTAACCTAACCTAACCTAACCTAACCTAACCTAACCTAACCTAACCTAACCTAACCTAACCTAACCTAACCTAACCTAACCTAACCTAACCTAACCTAACCTAACCTAACCTAACCTAACCTAACCTAACCTAACCTAACCTAACCTAACCTAACCTAACCTAACCTAACCTAACCTAACCTAACCTAACCTAACCTAACCTAACCTAACCTAACCTAACCTAACCTAACCTAACCTAACCTAACCTAACCTAACCTAACCTAACCTAACCTAACCTAACCTAACCTAACCTAACCTAACCTAACCTAACCTAACCTAACCTAACCTAACCTAACCTAACCTAACCTAACCTAACCTAACCTAACCTAACCTAACCTAACCTAACCTAACCTAACCTAACCTAACCTAACCTAACCTAACCTAACCTAACCTAACCTAACCTAACCTAACCTAACCTAACCTAACCTAACCTAACCTAACCTAACCTAACCTAACCTAACCTAACCTAACCTAACCTAACCTAACCTAACCTAACCTAACCTAACCTAACCTAACCTAACCTAACCTAACCTAACCTAACCTAACCTAACCTAACCTAACCTAACCTAACCTAACCTAACCTAACCTAACCTAACCTAACCTAACCTAACCTAACCTAACCTAACCTAACCTAACCTAACCTAACCTAACCTAACCTAACCTAACCTAACCTAACCTAACCTAACCTAACCTAACCTAACCTAACCTAACCTAACCTAACCTAACCTAACCTAACCTAACCTAACCTAACCTAACCTAACCTAACCTAACCTAACCTAACCTAACCTAACCTAACCTAACCTAACCTAACCTAACCTAACCTAACCTAACCTAACCTAACCTAACCTAACCTAACCTAACCTAACCTAACCTAACCTAACCTAACCTAACCTAACCTAACCTAACCTAACCTAACCTAACCTAACCTAACCTAACCTAACCTAACCTAACCTAACCTAACCTAACCTAACCTAACCTAACCTAACCTAACCTAACCTAACCTAACCTAACCTAACCTAACCTAACCTAACCTAACCTAACCTAACCTAACCTAACCTAACCTAACCTAACCTAACCTAACCTAACCTAACCTAACCTAACCTAACCTAACCTAACCTAACCTAACCTAACCTAACCTAACCTAACCTAACCTAACCTAACCTAACCTAACCTAACCTAACCTAACCTAACCTAACCTAACCTAACCTAACCTAACCTAACCTAACCTAACCTAACCTAACCTAACCTAACCTAACCTAACCTAACCTAACCTAACCTAACCTAACCTAACCTAACCTAACCTAACCTAACCTAACCTAACCTAACCTAACCTAACCTAACCTAACCTAACCTAACCTAACCTAACCTAACCTAACCTAACCTAACCTAACCTAACCTAACCTAACCTAACCTAACCTAACCTAACCTAACCTAACCTAACCTAACCTAACCTAACCTAACCTAACCTAACCTAACCTAACCTAACCTAACCTAACCTAACCTAACCTAACCTAACCTAACCTAACCTAACCTAACCTAACCTAACCTAACCTAACCTAACCTAACCTAACCTAACCTAACCTAACCTAACCTAACCTAACCTAACCTAACCTAACCTAACCTAACCTAACCTAACCTAACCTAACCTAACCTAACCTAACCTAACCTAACCTAACCTAACCTAACCTAACCTAACCTAACCTAACCTAACCTAACCTAACCTAACCAGTCGCGCACCAGCCGCAGACGCGAGTGCCACGTTTCTAAGCCGCTCCGCGCTCGAAAAATCGCGAAAAATCGAAAACTAGACCCGATTTTGACGCAAGTGGCGTCAAAAGTTGCGGCGCGACGAGGCGAACCCGGGCGTGAAAAAATTTTTCCGCTCGGAGCATTTTTGAAGAAGTTTTCTTTGTTTGGAGTGAAAATAAAACAGTTTTTTGGATTTTTCTCTGGATCTGCAGTGGCGACCCACATCGTGATTGGTGCCAAAAGATCAGTCTCCCGGAGCCCTACAAGCTGGTGTTTTCCGCGGGAAAATCCGTCAACCCCCTGGGAAGTTATTCAGCAGAAAAACAACCAGATGGTTTTTCAAGTCTGAGAAGGAGACGAGTGGGACATCTGCTCGACCCACCAAACGAAGCGGAAATTCAGCAGCAGCCGGGAGGCACTTCCAGATCTCAAAATAGTTAAGTCTAAGTACTGTTACCACGCTTATTAGTAAATGTGCAGTTGACCAAAAATTTTCAAAAATTTTTATCTAGATTTTGGCAGTGGGAACCTATATTTAATTTTGTTCCCCCAGATAGTCCTAGGGCTATTCTACCCACTGCCAAAAAATTAGCATCTGTTTATACTTAAAATTTCGGAGATATTGGCAAAAAAACAACTCAAAAATTCAAAGGTCAACTGCAATACAAACTTAATTTTTCGGTTTTCATTAAGTTTGTCAATTAAAAGTGGCCAAATTGTTTAATTTTAAATTGTATTATCATAAAGAGGGTACAGACGCACGTTTTCTCCGTTGACACCCCCTACCCCAAATCATCCCCTAGCCCACAATTTCATTTTTAAAAATTTACATAAACTTAGAAAAAATTTTTGTGCTTTCCCCAATTAACTTAAAAATATTTTGGAACTTAAATTCAATCCCTAGACCCCCCCCCCTCCTTTTTGACATATCCACCCCCCCTCTTTATAATACAAATTGTGACGCTGCAGCAAAATTGGTGCGTGATATTAGTATTACAAGAAAATTTTTAGATTGTTTATTTTAGATTTTAATGTGCTTAATAGGTTTCCGCAAAAACAAAAAATTTTTATTTTGTTTTTAGACTTAGAAAATTTTCCATCAAAAAATTCTTGGACTTAGAAAAATTTCTGAAAATTTTTCTTGGACTTGGAAAATTTTCTAAAAAATTTTGACTTACAAAAATTGTTAAAAAATTACGCTTTATCAATTAGTTATAAGATTTGGACAAGAAAAATTGTGAAATATTTTTCCCCCTTTTGGGACTTAGAAATTTTTAAGGAAACTTTGATATAGAAGAATGTACATAGGTTTTTGACATAGATTATTTAATATTGAAATTCTGTTCAGACTTGAGGAATACCGTACCCTTCTTCACCAAACGCACATAGTCTAAAATTTTGACAAGAAAATTTTTGACTTAGGACTCGTAAGTGGCTTTACTTATAAATAAAAAATTTCATATACTTACCAGGACTCTGCAGAACAACACGGAGACTGTTGAACAGCACGTGGAACACGGAGAACCTGCAACAAAAATAATATTAATTAGGATATACATTTTACAATTTACAATTTACATTTTTACACGTGTTTACAACTTTTACAAACTTAAAATTATTTCTTTTATTTTATTTAAAATTGACACAGCCCTCTGACCATAATGTTCGGTCACAGAACTCCCACAAAAAGAGGCAGCACCGGCGAAAAAAGCCATGTAGAGATAGACAAAATCGAGGTCGTCTCAAAGGTCCGGAGAAGTATAGGAGAGTGGGAATCGGGACAGCAGGAGAAGCCTGCGAAACCCCGGAGCCCCACGAAGAAACCACCCACAGTGCCCACAACTACCAAGCCAAAGCCTCAGCCTTCACAGGACAAGGCCCCACCAAGAAGACCATCGGTGGAGCAGCCTAGTAGTCCTCCCCAAAAGCAGGAAGCCGCCAAGCAGGTCGACAGGCTCACGGAGGCGAGAGCCTGTCTCACAAAAGCCAAGCTACATTTGGGGAACTCTCGGAATTTGAAGGCGGAAATAAAAGAAGCAGTCCTACAGGCAATAGATAGGCTGTACCAGCTGGTAAAAGAGTCGGAGCTGGACAAGGGGAAAAAGCGGACGGAAGAAAAAGAGCCCATTATGACAAAAGAGCCAGAAAAATTACCAGTCAGTAATGAAAGCGAACTGATTAAGAAAATTGGCGAACACGCACTGCTGCTAAGGGACAATACCGAGAGAATTGAAAAACTCCAAGAGACCCTGGCCGCCAAAACCTATGCGAGTGTGGCGGCAGCGCCTCCTAGGAGGCAAGCTCCAGAGCAGGCTGCGCTACACTCGCTCGTGGTAACGGCCACGGACGAAATGGAGACCGGGGAAGATGTCCTGAACAGAATAAGAAAAGCAGTAAAAGCAAAGGAAGGAGGCATTGAAATAGAAAGAATAAGAAAAGCAAAGGATAGAAAAATCATAGTGGGCTGCCGAACAGAGGAGGAAAGAAAGAAAGTGAAAGAGAGGTTAAAAGATGAAAAAGAATTAAGGGTAGAAGATATAAAGAACAAAAATCCGCTGATAGTCTTCCGAAATGTCCTGCAATATAATAGCGATGAGGACATCCTGGCCGCATTGAGGAAACAAAATGGGGCTATCTTCAGCGGCCAGGACCAGATTGAGCTGGCGTACAAAATGCGCACCAGGAATCCGCACACCGCCCACATGGTGGTGAGGGTGTCCCCGCAGCTGTGGCAAAGGCTAGTGGACGCAGGATCTGCACTGATAGACCTGCAGCGGGTCAGGGCAGAGGATCAGTCGCCGTTAGTGCAGTGCTCCCTCTGCCTTGGCTACGGCCACGGCAAGCGGTTCTGCACTGAAACCACCGAGAAGTGCAGCCACTGCGGGGGCCCACACAAGAAAGCGGAGTGCGCAGATTGGTTGGCCGGCAGCACACCATCGTGCTGCAACTGCACACAGGCCAAGCAGGACCGCACAGAGCACAGCGCCTTCAGCAAAGAGTGCCCTGTGCGTAGAAAATGGGAAATGCTTGCTAGATCCACTGTAGCGTACTGCTAAAGTGGCCCAGGGCACAATTTCAGAACACCACACCAGCACCACGGATACCGGGACACTGAATTCGCGGACCCCGGGACGGAAATCCGGCTTGGACGACGGCGGGGCGGGGGAAATTAAACACAACACACACACAACAATCAGACTCACAGTACACAACAAAATTAATACAAAAGTTCACAATAAATGGAAAGCAAACTGGACCCCTTTTCATGAGAAAAGGGAACAGTTTCTAATGGATAACACACACATACACAAATTACACAACAAATTAGGAACTCAACTTACCCGACTGTTGTTGTTTAACGAACCCGCCACGCTGAAAGATGAAGTCGCCACCGGAAAATCGGAAACTCGAGGTGCGGCGAGAGGTGTCCCGAGATCCAACACGCAGAACCTGCAAAACACAATCAAATTAAAATCACACAACACACCACATCTGACACATGCGAATTACCATGGCAGTTATTGTAAATGGTTAGGGCCATGATAATCATGGTCCACTAATTACAGCAAAGCCGATTTTCGCAAAAATTAGTCATGCAGCAAGCAAGCTTTTTGGTTAAGAAAGGTACAGGCAGACCAGGCTTAGCTCTTATATCGCAGCAGCTATAAATTATTGTGCTCTCAGAGTGTACATTTTAAAAAATTGTAATAAACAAAGTAGATAACCAAATAGAATTCATATAAATAAAATATGTTTCCATATATATTGAGTATATATATAATGTGTAACATAAAAAATGTAAACAGATGGTAAATTGTAAATAAATAATTATATTGTAATAAAATCATAGATAATAAGAACAGGATATTGTTAAAATTGTAAAATTGAAAATAGTTAAAAATATTGTTTGATAGTAATATAGATATTAAATATTATTAATAAAAATTTATTAGGACATTAGAAACATTAGGCAAAATTTGTTAAATAAAAGAAATTGTGCCCATTTATTAAAACCCAAGAAACCCATATTACGGATAGGCAAAACGGGATGAAAATTAGGATATACCCATAACAAGCTGTAATTTCACTACTTTATAAGAGTAAGGATATCTTTTTTTATAATAAAGAAAGTAAAAAATGAAAAGAAAAAAATAGATAAAGACTCGGATTATGTCTGAGGGCTCCGGCGGCCCCCCATAATGGGGGGCAAAAAAAAAAAAAAAAAAAAAAAAAAAAAAAAAAAAAAAAAAAAAAAAAAAACCTAACCTAACCTAACCTAACCTAACCTAACCTAACCTAACCTAACCTAACCTAACCTAACCTAACCTAACCTAACCTAACCTAACCTAACCTAACCTAACCTAACCTAACCTAACCTAACCTAACCTAACCTAACCTAACCTAACCTAACCTAACCTAACCTAACCTAACCTAACCTAACCTAACCTAACCTAACCTAACCTAACCTAACCTAACCTAACCTAACCTAACCTAACCTAACCTAACCTAACCTAACCTAACCTAACCTAACCTAACCTAACCTAACCTAACCTAACCTAACCTAACCTAACCTAACCTAACCTAACCTAACCTAACCTAACCTAACCTAACCTAACCTAACCTAACCTAACCTTTTTTTTTTTTTTTAATATGGGGAAATGCCTTTACGCATTCCCGCTCGCTTCGGGGGAAGCAAGCGGGATATGTCGGGCTAGGCGCTATTGAAACAATAGTTATAGCCCGCGCGCCACTACCGACTAAAACCCCATAGTGTTCCGTCTCTGTAGCAACAAACGGGGGGGAGCGGGTCCGTTTTCACATTCTCCGCCACCCCCGTTCATGCTGGTGTCCGCTGCGTCGGTTCAGCGGACCCACCTCTGGAAGGATTGATGCCCTCCAATAAAACTCCTCAACAAATGTAAAAATAACATGTGTAAAAAATAACAAATGTAAAAAATAACAAATGTAAAAAATAACAACAAGGGAGGTGCCCGGGAACACTTGGGCACCTACACCTCACGAGGGTCTATGTTGCGGAACGCCGGACGCCCCCGCATCCAACGCCCCAGGCCCTCCAAGCGGAGACGGGGTGCGAGCTCGGTTAGCTCGCCTCCGTGTCCGTGCTCTCCGGAGCGGAAGAGAGAGAGGATCTTTCTCTCTCTCCCGCTCTTCTTCTTCCCTTCGCGAAATCACCGTTTCGCAGAAGGCGATCACTGCGCTCCAAGACCTTTCATCATCAACCATCTTTGAAATGATGGTTGACAAGGAAAGGTCCATACCCACTACTGCAATTAATGCATGCCGCGGATCCTCCTCACCAGGACACTCTTCCAACGCATGTTGGGCAGTGTCTTCTACGCAGCCACAACTGTGGCACACTGGGGTCGCCTCCCTTTTGGCTACGTTACACAGGTACCTCCCGAAACAACCGTGTCCCGAGAGTACCTGTGTAAGCCGATAAGTCAGCGCACCGTATTTCCGCTGTACCCACTCCAAAAGTACAGGCTGTATTGCCTGCAAGAGCCTGATAGCTCCAGCTCCCCTCTGTGCAGGTCCCGTGAGAAGCCGTTCTCTCCAGGCACTCAAGGCCACTGACCTGGCATCTCGCCGCCAGCTAACCACCTCCTGTGGTAATGGACGGAGGTCCTGTTCACGGCCCCTCACTAAGCGACTGTACACGTCTGCCAGGATGTCGGCTTCCAAGTCCCATGGAAGGGACCCGGCTATGACGCAGGCCACCTCGTGCGAGAGCGTGCGATATCCTCTGCACACTCTCACAGCCATCACCCTTTGCGCCCTGTGGAGCAAGGCTGTCTCTCGGGAGTTTAGGGTCCCAGCCCATATAGGGGCACCATACAGGGCCATCGATCTCACCACCGCCATGTAAAGGTGGCGGCAGCTCGAATTTCCCCCTCCGAGATTAGGGAGAAGACGACTCAGTGCAGCAGCGGTCCCCATGAGTTTGGGTGACAAACGCTGCAGGTGTTCTCCGAACCTCCACCTGCTGTCGAGCACAACACCGAGGTATTTAAGCGTCGACCCGACAGCTATTGGCGTACCGCCCACCACGATGTTGGAGCCTGCAGGAGGCCCTAACCGAGGACCATGAAAACAGATGGCCTCGGATTTACGAAGAGCCACTTCCAGGCCCAGCCGCCGGACTCTGGCCACGACCGCTGCGACTCCGGCCGTAGCCAGTATCGACGCCTCTCTGTAGGTCTTCCCCCGAGCGGTGACCAGTGTGTCGTCGGCATAACAAATGATGCCGACGCCACGGAGGTTAGCGCCCCGGAGGACCCAGTCATATCCGACGTTCCACAGGAGAGGGCCTAAAGCGGACCCCTGCGGAACACCACGCGTCATGGGACATCTTCCCTCACCTTCTCTCGTTGGGAAGACTACCTCTCTGTCGGAGAGATAGTCCCCAACAAGCCTTTGGAGATACTGAGGCACACAATGGTATCTCAGTCCCTCCATTATCGTGCTCCACGGCAGCGTATTAAAAGCATTGGCGATGTCTAAAGACACCGCCAACATAACGCCGCCACTGGAGCACGCCTCCTCGTAGAGGTTGCGCAAGCAGGAAATTGCGTCCAGGGTCGAGCGACCTCTACGGAACCCAAACTGGACATTGGCTAGGTCCGGCCCGACACCCTCGAGATGTTCGACGAGGCGAGCAGCGACAACACGCTCCAACATCTTCCCAGCCTCGTCCAGCAGTACGATCGGGCGATATCCCGCTGGTTCGTCCGACGGGCGCCCGTTCTTACGGAGGAGGACAAGTCTGCCCCGTTTCCACCGCTTCGGGAATCTCCCCTCCCGCAGGCAGCGGTCAAAGAGGGCCTTCAGGCGGGTATCCAGCGCATATTGAGCGAGAGCCCACGCACGACCAGGTATGCCATCGGGTCCTGGCGCCGTGTTCCTCGCCTTCATACGGAGTATGGCTGCACCCAGCTCACCGTCGGTTACTTGAGGGGGAGTGTCTCCTTCCACCTCTGCAAAACCTTCCCTCTGTGGAATCACTGAGGCGGGAGGGAAGAATTCCCCTCCAGGAGCACCTGGGAACAGTCCCTCGACCACCCGTCGCAGGACTTCAGGCTGCAAAGTGCTGGAGGCAGGTGGAGACCAGGGGCGGAGCTTTTGCCGCGCCAACCTGTACGGCCGACCCCATGGGTCATGCTCCAATGTCTCCAGCAATTGGCGCCATGCTTGTGCCTTGGCCTCACCGATGGCAAAGCGAAGAGCCTTAGACGCCTCTCTGTATGCAGCGTACAGGGCTTCCAGCTGAGCTGCTTCCTGAAGCCTCCTCCTCCGGTACCTCTGGTACTGCCGGCGTCTCGTCACGCATTGTTGACGGATCTCACCAATTTCGGCCGACCACCAGTAGACCTGGCGCTTGGGTGGAGGTGCCCGTGCGCGAGGCATTGCTGCATCGCAGACGCGCATCATCGCCGCACACAATTCGTCGGCCTCTGCGTCCAACTCTACCGGCTCAGACGGTGAGGCATTCCACGCCTGAACAATTGCCGCCTCCTGCAGCAGGTCTAGGTTCAGACGTTTAAGGACCCACCGTGGCCCTGTTTCAGGTAACCTCTGCCTAATCTGTTCTGCTTGAGACACAGATACGCTGAACTGGATGTAGCGGTGGTCGGATAGGGTCTCTTCATCCACTAACACCTTCCAGTCCCGGATCCGACGTGCCACTTCAGGGGTGGCGAAGGTCACATCGACCACCGACCCACCCAGCTGACGCACGCATGTCTGCACCGACCCTCTATTAAGGACGCACAGGCCGATCTCCGCAAGCCACTCAGCGACTATTCTTCCCCGTGCGTCAGTCGTCGGGGATCCCCACGCCGAGGATTTGGCGTTGAGGTCTCCGAGGACAACGACAGGCAGAGGACGACTCCGGCCAACCAATATTCCCAGCTCATCGAGGAGGGTTTCGAGCTCGTGGAGAGGAGCATTGGGGGAGTGATACACCCCAACGACAACCATATGTCCAGCTCGCGCTGCAACATACCCTCTACCTCTCCCGACTTCTTCTAAAGATGGCGTCTGCATTGGTGATTGCGTGGTGATTGCGACCACGCCGCACAGATCCCCTATCCAATCTGATCGGGGTGGAACCCGGTACGGCTCTGCAATCACGCCGACCTGGATCGACCGCTCTGCCAGGCACTGGAGTAAAAGGTCCTGGGCCCGGGCAGAGTGGTTGATATTCGCCTGGAGGAATGTTACAGCCATACTAGCTTTCCTCCATGCGATCCGCCTGCTCCGTTTCAGGGTGAGTCGGCTGTGACTTGGCGTTGGCCTCAGTCACAGCTGACCTCCGCTTGGCCCCTTTCTTAGTCGGGGGCTTGGCGCATGCCTTGCCCCCGAAGAGGTGGTCCGCTGGTTTACCCGCTGCTGTACAAAGAGGGCAGTGGGGGGCGGCAGAACATTCGCTGGCCATATGGCCCTGTTGACCGCAGCGGTAACAATCCTTGCTGCGATCAACCTCCGACTTGCACTGGGCCCCTAAGTGACCCAATTCGAAGCACCTGTAGCATCGACGAGGCCTAGCATCAAGGATGCGAACCTGCGCCGATACCCATCCGACTAGAAGTCGGTTGCCATTCCCCGCAATCTTTTTTGCAGCCTCCATGGGGCAGCGGACAAATGCGGTGCCCATTCCCGCTTGTCCTTTTTTAATTGCCCCGGCTTTGATTGCTTGTGGAGAGCATCCACCAGCTTTGGCAAGAGCCTCCACTAGCTCTTCGGGGCTTATGGAGTCATCCAGACCGCTCACCCTCAAGTCTGTTGAGATGACCGGCCTGGACACTCGTACATCCTCTACGTCTTGGAATACCTCCTTGAGCTTTGCAGCCAAGGAGTCCGCTTTTCCTGCCTTCTCAGAACCCGCGATCTCGAGGATTCGTGCACCGTTAGCCGCAGTCCTAATTCTTAGAGGTGGCACCCCTAGGGCTCCAAGGTCTATCCGGCCCTTCGCCTCCGCCAGCACCTTGGCATAGGTTATGCCTCTCTCCGCGGCCTTCGGCTGCAGGGCGATAACTACAGCTGCAGTGCTAGGAAGGCGGAGTTTCGCAGCCTTATTCTCCGTCTTTTTTGAAGTGGCCTGGGACCTTCGGACTTCAGCTCTCTCGGGTGGGAAGGACCTAGTTTTTGTTCTGCTAGGTGCCTTGCTCGTTTTTGAGCCCCGCTTAACCACCGTTACCCACGTCTCTTTCAACGGAGCTGACGGGCGTATCTCTGGCTGCTCAGAGTCCAGCTCAACCTCGGCAGAGCCGGCAGCAGCAGGAATAGTTTTTCCTTTACCTTTCTTCGCCCCCTTTTTAGGTTTCACCTTTTTGGGTTCCAGCCCTCTGGAGGTAGAAGGCGCAGGCGTTACTGACGCCAAACTACTGGTCGTAGCTGACACCAACGCAGCTTCTTCTCTCCGTCTATCAGCAGCCAGAGGCGGCCTGAGACGTTTCTCCGGGAGTAGTCTCTCCTCCAGACCCTCGAACCGTGCGTTAATCATGGTGCCCACCTGTACCATGACTTTTTGCAGGACTACGTCCAGGGCTGGGGCCTGGATTGGAGCTGGAGCAGGAGCTGGGTGAGCCTGAGCAGCACGCAGCTCTTCCATTTCCCGGCGAAGTTGTTTTAACTCCCCAGTCAGCTGTTGGTTGGCTTTTACCAATAAAGCCATCTCCTCTGGCATCGAACGCGTCCGTGACTCTTGAAAGGAGGCCTTGATGATTTCTGCAGCTTCCTTCAGAGCCCGAACGTACGTGCCCTTCAAGTTTTTGGACTTCGTGGCTATCTTAGCTATGGTGTTCACGGAGTCCATCACCATGGTTTCTAATTGGGCCGCATCGCGGCCCTCCACCTCAGGCATAGCAGACGACTGCGATTTTTTAAAATACGCACTTGTCGTCGCTTGCTTTCTTCGCATCTCCTCTGCGAATTCTTGCTCGGCGATAAGCCTGAGCTCTTCTTCTCTGGCCTTATTCAGCTCCGCTTTGGCTTTTGCGAGCCCTACGTACTCTCCAGTACTTGGGGGACGTCCACGCCCACGCCGAGCCGCAGAAACCTTCGGCAACGGCGAGGCATCGTCCGAGCTGTTCTCCTCTTCCCCACTTCGGGGTCGTTTTCTCCACAAGCTGGAAGTCGACTTCTCCGAAACCACCGACTCAAAACTCACGTCAGAGTCTGACTCTGACAGGTTTACACACCTCGACCTTGCAAGGTCATCGTCTGAAAGTCTATCTAGTAAGACAACGGCCTTCCCAGATTTTCTCCCATCTAACATCTTTTTTGCGCATAGCGCCTCCTCCCTTTCTTCGGTTTTGTTTTTTGTTTTAAAAGTTTCCATTTTTATTCCCACGAGTAGTGGCCGAAATAATGGTCCACCCCGGTAACGGCCATCCCAAGGTAACGGTACATACTGACGGAGGTCCCGTGGTATCCGCAGGGTGTTAACGTGTTTTCCTTCACGGGTTTAACTCGGGTTTTCCTTCCCGCAGGCCGGCCAATTAAGGCAAGCCCGCCATCGACACCGCCATGCCGCGACGTACCCCCTTATGCCACAACGGGGGTCGTTGAAGACAACACAGCAGTATCGGAGAGAGAAATGGCACAGTTTCTCCCAATGACGGTGGCAAGGATGCCTGCCCAACGGTAGTGTAAGTACACGTCAGGCCCGTCTACTATCCACCTCTACGGTGACAGAACACCGTGACAACGTTGCCCGACAGGGTGGCCGAGTTGACCGTTCCCTGCCGCGCCGCAGGCCTTGCAGGCCCGCCATCCCACGACTCGAAAGTCCGCTGAGCCCTGAAAAGGGCTCCGGAAGGTGTCCTTCTGGACCCTACCCCAACGATTATGAGCCCTGAAAAGGGCTACTCTACAGTCCCACTGGACTTTGCCACCTCTGTAGTGCCATCCATCCGCTGTGCCCAATAGGGGACACGCGGAGAGGCCCAACTCCATTACCCCGACTACCCCACCCAACAACTAAATCCCCCCCAAACCCACACACGCGGCGCCTGGTGGTTTCAGTAACGCCCCGCCTCTGAAGGAGGCGAGACTAATAGGCATGGTGAACCTCGGAAAGGATCTCCACCAGACTTGCCTTGAGGATCATCACGACCTGCGCTACCCTCAAGACCTCACCCCCTATCCATCACGGGATGGATAGGTAGGCCTGGACTTATCCAATGCGCCGAACAGCCGTTAGGCTGCCGCTGGAGTCTCGGAACGCTCCATTAATGGATAAACCCAGACCCGCCCAACCTAACCTAACCTAACCTAACCTTTTTTTTTTTTTTTTTTTTTTTTTTTTTTTTTTATATGTGGAAATGCCTTTACGCATTCCCGCTCGCTTCGGGGGAAGCAAGCGGGATATGTCGGGCTAGACGCTATTAAAACAATAGTTACAGCCCGCGCGTCACTACCGACTAAAACCACATAGTGTTCCTTCTAATTCAGCAACAAACGGGGGGAGCGGGTCCGTTTTCACATTCTCCGCCACCCCCGTTCATGCTGGTGTCCGCTGCGTCGGTTCAGCGGACCCACCTCTGGAAGGATTGATGCCCTCCAATAAAACAACTCAACAAGTGTAAAAATAACAAATGTAAATAATAACAAATGTAAAAATAACAACAAGGGAGGTGCCCGGGAACACTTGGGCACCTACACCTCACGAGGGCCTATGTTGCGGAACGCCGGACGCCCCCGCATCCAACGCCCCAGGCCCTCCAAGCGGAGACGGGGTGCGAGCTCGGTTAGCTCGCCTCCGTGTCCGCGCTCTCCGGAGCGGAAGAGAGAGAGGATCTTTCTCTCTCTCCCGCTCTTCTTCCTCCCTTCGTGAGATGATTGTCTCGCAAAAGGCAACCATCTCATTCCATGACCTTTCGTTGTCGATCATCTTAAAAATGATGTTAGACAGCGAAAGGTCAACTCCCATGACCGCAACCAAAGAACGCCGCGGTTCCACCTCTGCAGGACATACTTCCAACGCATGTTGGGCGGTGTCCTCTGCACAACCACAACGATGGCACACCGAGGTCGCCTCCCTCTTGGCCACATTACAGAGGTACCTCCCGAAACAACCGTGTCCCGAGAGTACCTGTGTTAGCCGAAAGGTAAGCGCGCCATGCTTACGATGGACCCACTCTAATAATACAGCCCTCATCGCTTCAAGAAGCCTAAGGGCTCCAGCTCCCCTCTGAACAGGCCCCGTGAGAAGCCGTTCCTTCCAGGCATTGAGAGCCGCTATCCTCGCTTCTCGCCGCCAGCATACCACCTCCTGCGGTAGAGGGCGGAGATCTTGCTCTCGCGCTCTCACCCTGCGCCAGAACACATCCGACAGAACCTGTGCTTCGAGGTCCCACGGAAGTGACCCAGCGATAACACAAGCCACCTCGTGTGAGAGTGTGCGATATCCCCTACACACTCTCACTGCCATTACTCTTTGTGGTCTTAAAAGTAAAGCCGTCTCCCTTGAGTTCAGCGACCCGGCCCATATAGGGGCACCGTAAAGGGCCATTGACCTCACTACCGCCATGTAAAGGTGGCGGCAGCTCACGTTTGCTCCTCCAAGGTTTGGGAGGAGACGGCTTAGAGCAGCCACAGTTCCCATAAGTTTGGGTGACAGACGCATCAAATGAGCCCCAAACCTCCATTTGCTGTCGAGTACGACGCCAAGATATTTTAGCGTCGACCCAACAGCAATCGGCGTACCTCCCACCACAATGTTGGAGCCTGCAGGGGGCCCTGACCGAGGACCATGAAAACAAATGGCCTCGGATTTATGGAGGGCCACCTGTAAGCCCAAACGCCGGACTCTTGCCACAACGGCTGCAACTCCAGCTGTTGCCAGAATTGATGCCTCTCTATAATTCCTGCCCCGGGCGGTAACCAGTGTGTCGTCAGCATAACAAACGATGCCGACTCCACGGAGGTTAGCGCCCCGAAGAACCCAATCGTACCCAACATTCCACAATAAAGGGCCCAAAGCCGACCCCTGCGGAACGCCGCGCGTCATGGGAGACCATCCCTCCCCCTCTTTCGTTGGAAAGACTACCTTTCTGTCGGAGAGATAGTCCCCAATAAGGCGTTGGAGGTACTGAGGTACATTGTGGTACCTCAGTCCCTCCAATATCGTGCTCCACGGCAGCGTGTTAAAAGCATTAGTGATGTCTAAAGACACCGCCAACATAACGCCGCCGCTGGAGCACGCCTCCTCATATAGGTTGCGTAGACAAGATATCGCATCTAGCGTCGAACGACCTCTGCGAAACCCAAACTGGGTACAGGCCAAATCTGGGCCGACTCTCTCGAGGTGGTCGACGAGGCGGGCGGCAACGACGCGTTCCAGCATCTTCCCCGCCTCGTCAAGCAGCACGATCGGACGATATCCCGCCGGTTCGTCATGTGGGCGCCCCTCCTTTCGAATGAGGACAAGTTTTCCCGACTTCCATCTCTTTGGGAATCTCCCTTCCCGCAAACAACGATCGAACAGGGCCTTAAGCTGGCAATCCAAGGCATCTTGGGCAAGAGCCCATGCTCGGCCTGGTATGCCATCGGGTCCTGGGGCCGTATTCTTCACCTTCATCCGAAAAACGGCTGCTCCCAATTCTCCATCCGAAACTACGGGGGGAGTATCCGTAGAGCCATTTAGTTGTCCCCTCTGGAGGACGGCCGTAGGAGGGAAGAATTCACTTCCCGGAGCCTCTGGGAAAAGCCCTTCAACCACTCGGTCTAGGACAGCAGGTTGCAGCGTGCTGGTTATGGGTGGGGCCCAGGGGCGGAGCTTTTGCCGCGCCAACCTGTATGGCCGACCCCATGGGTCTTGTTCCAGCGTCTCCAGTAGCTGTCGCCAGGACTGCGCTTTAGCCTCAGTAATGGCCAAACGCAGGGCCTTCGACACCTCTCTGTAGGCAGCGTAGAGAGCATCGGACTCGGCTGCCTCCTGATGCCTCCTCCTCCGATATCTTTGGTACTGCCTACGCCTTGCCATACATGTGCGACGAATTTCAGCAATTTCCTCCGACCACCAGTAGACCTGGCGCTTGGACGGAGGTGCCTTCATGCGAGGCATTGACGCGTCACAAATTTGTGTCATTGCCTTGCACAGTTCGTCAGCCACTGCATCCAAATCTGCTGACTCGGGAGGTGGAACATTCCACGACTGAACAATGGCCGCCTCCTGTAACAGCTCCTTGTTCAATCGCTTGAGAGCCCACCGCGGTCCAGACACAGGTGTCCTCTGCCAATCTAATCCTGTTTGGGACAGAGAAATGTTGAATCGAATATACCGGTGGTCGGAGAGGGTCTCCTCATTCACCAACACCTCCCAGTCCCAAATCTGCCGCGCAAGCTCAGGAGTGGCAAAGCTCACATCGATCACTGATCCACCATGTTGTCGTACACATGTCTGCGCAGTTCCTTTGTTGAGGATGCATAGACCCGTCTCTGACAACCACTCTACAACTGATCTTCCCCGAGCGTCAGTCATCGGCGATCCCCACGCCGTTGATTTGGCGTTAAGATCTCCGAGGACGACAACAGGCAAAGGACGACTCCGTCCAATTAATGTCCCTAGCTCTCCAAGGAGCGATTCCAACTCGTGGAGGGGTTTGTTGGGGGAGTGATAGACTCCAGCTACAACCATTTGCCCAACTCGGGCCGCAACAAACCCTCTACCTTTCGCAAGTCCTTCAATTATTGGGGCCTGTGTCGACGATTGCGTGGTTACTGCAACCAAGCCATCAAGGTCCCCGACCCAGTTATGCCTGAGTGGGACCTCGTACGGCTCTGTAATCACAGCAATCTGAATCGACCGCTCTGCCAGGCATTGGAGTAAGAGATCCTGAGCCCGGGCAGAGTGGTTGATGTTCGCCTGGAGGAATCTTATTGCCATTTCAACTGACTTCCATTGTATCCGCCTGCTCCGCGCTGGAGCGAATCGGCTGTGACTTGGCGTTTGCCTCAGTCACAGCTGGTTTCCGCTTGGCCTCTTTCTTGGACGGGGGCTTGGCGCATGCCTTGCCCCCGCAGAGGTGATCCGCAGGTTTATCCACAGCTGCACATAGAGTGCAGTGGGGGGCGGCGGAACAATCGCGAGCCATGTGGCCCTTTTGACCGCAGCGATGGCAGTCATTACTGCGGTCTACTTCTGACTTGCATTGGACCCCGACATGACCCAATGCAAAGCACCTGTAGCAGCGGCGTGGCCTGGCGTCGAGGGTGCGGACCTGTGCCGCTACCCATCCGACAAGCACACGGCTGCCAATCTTTTGTGCGGCCTCCAGGGGACAGCGGACAAAAGCAGTGCCCATTCCTGCTGGTCCCTTCCTGATATCGCCGACTTTTAACGCTGCTAGAGCGCATCCTCCAGTTTTGGCGAGAGCTTCGGCCAGTTCTTGAGGGCAAACTGAGTCGTCCAGGCCACTCACCCGCAAGTCTGCAGTGACGACTGGCCGGGACACTCGTATTTCCTCCACTTCCTGGAATACCTCCCTGAGCTTATCGGCCAGGGAGTCTGCCTTTTGGTCCTTCTCGGTGCCAGGAACCTCTAGGATCCGAGCCCCTGTAGCCGCGGTCCTCATTCTCAAGGGAGGAACCCCGAGAGCCTCGAGGTCGATCCGACCCTTGGCCTCTGCCAGCACTTTGGCATACGTTATCCCTTTTCCCGCCGCTTCCGGCTGCAGGGTAATAACGACGGCTGCAGTGCGTGGTGGGCGAGGTTTGGCCACTCTCTTCTCGGACTTCGAAGCCTTTGACTTCTGGGCCTGGCCACGCCCAGGAGGGTTGGACCTCGATTTGACTGCCCCAGCTGCTTTGCTCTTTTTGGCGCCCCTCTTAACCACAGTTACCCAAGACTCTTGCACTGGAGTAGTTGGGTGGAGCTCCATTGGCTTGGAGATGGGCTCCGCTTCTACGAGGGTGGCGCTAGGCGGGACCGCCTTTCCCTTGCCTTTCTTTTCTCTCCCAGTTTTCCCAGTTTTGGGGACCGGCTCTCCAGATGTAGAAGGCGCAAGAGGGGCCGTACTGGCCGTGGCTGCTCTTGACATCTCTTTCTCCCGGCGTCTGTCGGCGGCTAGAGGTGGCCTTAGGCGCTTCTCAGGGAGAAGTCTTTCCTCTAGACCCTCGAATCGGGCATTGATCATGGTGCCCACCTGCACCATGACCGTCCGCATCACATCTTCCAAGGCAGGGGCTTGGGGCTGGGCCTGAGCCAAAGCTCGAACTGGTACCGCCTGCGCAGCTCTCAACTCTTCCAACTCACGGCGGAGTTGTTTAAGCTCCTCCGTAAGCTGACGGTTGGCATTGACCAACAAGGCCACCTCCTCGGGCATCGAACGCTCTCTCGACACCTGGAACGAGGCCTTAATAATGTCAGCGGCCTCTTTTAGGGCCCTGACATAAGTCCCCTTCAGATTTTTGGACTTGGTGGCAATCTTGCTTATTGTGTCCACCGAGTCCAACACCATTGTCTCCAGTTGGGCCGCATCGCGGTCCTCAACTTCGGAGGTAGTCGTCGAACGGGCTTTTTTAAAGAAAGCCTTCGTTCTCTCCTTTTTGTGCTGCAATTCCTCTGCCAGCTCTCTCTCGGCGAAGAGGCGCAGTTCTTCCTCTCTGGCTTTGTTGAGCTCATCTTTGGCTTTAGCCAGGCCGACATATTGCCCAGAAGTGGGCGGGCGTCCACGCCCTCGTCGCGCAGGAGAAACTTTGGGCAACGGTGAAGCGTCGTCCGAGTTGTCTCCCTCATCATTGCACTCACTCCTTAAGCGTTTACGCCATGTGCTCGCCGACGACCTGTCAGATATCACTGACTCAAAACTCATGTCAGAGTCTGACTCTGACAGGTTTACACTCCTCGACCTTGCAATAAGGTCATCGTCAGAAAGTCTATCTAGTACGACAACGGCCTTCCCAGATTTTCTCCCATCTACCATCTTTTTTGCGCATAGCGCCTCCTCCCTTTCTTCGGTTTTGTTTTTTGTTTGCAAAGATTCCATTTTGATTCCCACGAGTAGTGGCCGAAAAAATGGTCCACCCCGGTAACGGCCATCCCAAGGTAACGGTACATACTGACGGAGGTCCCGTGGTATCCGCAGGGTGTTAACGTGTTTTCCTTCACGGGTTTAACTCGGGTTGTCCTTCCCGCAGGCCGGCCAATTAAGGCAAGCCCGCCATCGACACCGCCATGCCGCGACGTACCCCCTTATGCCACAACGGGGGTCGTTGAAGACAACACAGCAGTATCGGAGGGAGAAATGGCAAAGTTTCTCCCAATGACGGTGGCAAGGATGCCTGCCCAACGGTAGTGTAAGTACACGTCAGGCCCGTCTACTATCCACCTCTACGGTGACAAAACACCGTGACAACGTTGCCCGACAGGGTGGCCGAGTTGACCGTTCCCTGCCGCGCCGCAGGCCTTGCAGGCCCGCCATCCCACGACTCGAAAGTCCGCTGAGCCCTGAAAAGGGCTCCGGAAGGTGTCCCACTGGACCCTATCCCAACTATGTATGAGCCCTGAAAAGGGCTACTCTACAGTCCCACTGGACTTTTCCTCCTCTGTAGTGCCATCCATCCGCTGTGCCCAATAGGGGACACGCGGAGAGGCCCAACTCCATTACCCCGACTACCCCACCCAACAACTAAATCCCCCCCAAACCCACACGCGGCGCCTGGTGGTTTCAGTAACGCCCCGCCTCTGAAGGAGGCGAGACTAATAGGCATGGTGAACCTCGGAAAGGATCTCCACCAGACTTGCCTTGAGGATCATCACGACCTGCGCTACCCTCAAGACCTCACCCCCTATCCATCACGGGATGGATAGGTAGGCCTGGACTTATCCAATGCGCCGAACAGCCGTTAGGCTGCCGCTGGAGTCTCGGAACGCTCCATTAATGGATAAACCCAGACCCGCCCAACCTAACCTTTTTTTTTTTTTTTTTTTTTTTTTATATGGGGAAATGCCTTTACGCATTCCCGCTCGCTTCGGGGGAAGCAAGCGGGATATGTCGGGCTAGACGCTATTAAAACAATAGTTAAGCCCGCGCGCCACTACCGACTAAAACCCCATAGTGTTCCTTCTATCGTAGCAACGAGCGGGGGGAGCGGGTCCGTTTTCACATTCTCCGCCACCCCCCGATCATGCTGGTGTCCGCTGCGTCGGTTCAGCGGACCCACCTCTGGAAGAATAGATATCCTCCAATAAAACTAATCAACAAGTGTATAAATAAAAACAACAACAACAAGGGAGGTGCCCGGGAACACTTGGGCACCTACACCTCACGAGGGCCGATGGTTTGGAACGCCGGATGCCCCCGCATCCAACGTCCCAGGCCCTCCAAGCGGAGACGGAGTGCGAGCTCGATTAGCTCGCCTCCGTGTCCGCGCTCTCCGGAGCGGAAGAGAGAGAGGATCTTTCTCTCTCTCCCGCTCTTCTTCCTCCCTTCGTGAGATGATTGTCTCACAGAAAGAAATCATCTCGTTCCATGACCTTTCGTCGTCAACCATCTTAGGTATGATGTTCGACAGCGAAAGGTCTACTCCCATGACTGCGACCAAAGAACGCCGCGCTTCATCCTCACCAGGGCATTCCTCCAGCGCATGTTGGGCGGTGTCCTCTACACAGCCACAACTGTGGCATACCGGGGTCACCTCCCTCTTGGCTACGTTACACAGGTACCTCCCGAAACAACCGTGTCCCGAGAGTACCTGTGTAAGCCGATAGGTCAGCGCTCCATGTTTTCGCTGGACCCACTCTGCCAGTACAGGCCGTACAGCATTAAGGAGCCTGAGAGCTCCAGTTCCCCTCTGTACAGGCCCCGTGAGAAGCCGTTCTCTCCAGGCACTCAAGGCCTCTGACCTTGCATCTCGCCGCCAGCTAACCACCTCCTGAGGTAGTGGGCGGAGGTCTTGCTCTCGCGCTCGTAAGTTGCGCTTGTAAACATCTGCAAGAACGTTAGCCTCTAGGTCCCATGGAAGGGATCCGGCGAGCACGCAGGCAACCTCATGCGAGAGCGTGCGATAACCTCTGCATATTCTGATGGCCATGACCCTCTGTGCTCTAAGAAGAACGGCGGTCTCCCGAGAGTTGAGGGATCCGGCCCAAATGGGGGACCCGTATAAGGCCATTGATCTTACCACCGCCATGTAAAGGTGGCGGCAGCTCCCCTTTGCACCTCCAAGATTCGGGAGGAGTCGGCTCAACGCCACAGCGGTCCCCATGAGTTTGGGGGCCAGGCGCGCCAAGTGCTCTCCGAATCTCCATTTGCTGTCGAGCACGACGCCAAGATATTTCAGCGTCGACCCGACAGCAATTGGCATACCACCAACCACAATATTGGAGCCTGAAGGAGGCCCTGACCGAGGACCATGAAAACAAATGGCCTCGGATTTATTAAGGGCCACTTCCAGGCCCAGCCGCCGGATTCTGGCCACAACCGCTGCGACTCCAGCCGTAGCCAGGATCGAGGCCTCTCTGAAGTTCTTTCCCCGGGCGGTGACCAACGTGTCGTCGGCATAACAAACGACGCCGACGCCACGGAGGTTAGCGCCCCGAAGAACCCAGTCATATCCTATGTTCCACAGGAGAGGGCCCAAGGCTGACCCCTGCGGAACGCCACGTGTCATGGGACACCGTCCTTCTCCGTGCTTCGTTGGGAAGACGACCTCTCTATCAGAGAGATAATCCCCAACAAGACGCAGAAGATAATCGGGTACTTTGTGGTACCTCAATCCCTCCAGGATCGTGCTCCACGGCAGCGTATTAAAAGCATTGGCGATGTCTAAAGACACCGCCAACATAACGCCGCCACTGGAGCACGCTTCTCCGTAGAGCTCGCGTAAGCATGATAATGCGTCCAACGTTGAGCGACCTCTGCGGAATCCAAACTGTGTACTAGCTAAGTCCGGGCCAATCCTCTCCAGATGGTCAACGAGGCGGGAAACAATGATACGCTCCAGCATCTTCCCCGCCTCGTCAAGCAGCACAATCGGGCGATAGCCCGCTGGTTGATCTGCTGGGCGCCCCTCTTTACGAAGGAGGACAAGCTTGCCCCGTTTCCATCTCTTTGGAAATCTCCCCTCCTGAAAGCAGCGGTCAAACAAAGCCTTCAACCGGGAATCTAGGGCATCCTGGGCAAGGGCCCATGCACGACCGGGTATGCCGTCAGGTCCAGGCGCCGTGTTTCTCGCCTTCATGCGAAGCACAGCGGCACCCAGTTCTCCATCCGTGATCGCAAGAGGAGTACAGGGAGAGCTACCTTGCACCCCATTACTGTGCGCTACCGTGGTCGGAGGGAAAAAATCACTCGAAGGTGCGCCAGGGAATAGTCCCTCCACCACCCGCTGTAGAACTGCAGGTTCAAGCGTGCTAGTGATGGGTGGAGCCCAGGGGCGGAGCTTCTGTCGCGCCAATCGATATGGCCGACCCCATGGATCAACCTCCAGCGTCTCCAACAGTTGCTGCCAAGCTTGCGCCTTGGATTCGCCGATTGCCACGCGGAGGGACTTAAAAGACTCTCTATAGGCAGCGTAGAGAGACTCTGTCTCATCTGCCTCTTGATGCCTCCTCCTCCGGTACCTCTGGTACTGCCGGCGCCTCGCTAAGCATTGGCGACGTAGCTGGGCAATTTCCTCCGTCCACCAGTAAACCTGGCGTTTGGACGGAGGTGCCCGTGCACGAGGCATAGATGCGTCGCAAACGTGCGTCATAGCTTCGCATAGTTTGTCAGCTTCGTCATCTAATTCTGATGGCTCAGAGGGTGGGGCGTTCCACGCCTGGACGATAGCCGCCTCCTGCAGCAGTTCCAAGTTCAGCCGTTTGAGGACCCACCGTGGCCCAGAATCAGTTGGCCTCCGTCTGTCGAGGTCTGTTTGTGACAAGGAGATGCTAAACCGTATGTAACGGTGGTCGGAGAGTGTCTCCTCATCTAGCACCTCCCAGTCCCTAACCTGACGAGCAATCTCAGGGGTGGCCAAGGTCACATCAATCACTGACCCACCCAGCTGACGTATGCACGTCTGCACCGATCCTCTGTTGAGAACGCACAGACCAACCTCCGCCAGCCACTCGGCCACCGTTCTTCCCCGTGCGTCAGTCGTCGAGGATCCCCACGCCGGGGATTTGGCGTTGAGATCTCCGAGAACAACAACGGGTAGAGGACGACTTCGGCCGATCAAAGTTCCCAGCTCTCCAAGTAGGAACTCCAGCTCGTGGAGAGGTGCGTTGGGAGAGTGGTATACCCCAACTACAACGATTTGGCCAACTCGAGCCGCAACAAACCCTCTACCTCTCGCAACTCCTTCGAGTGCTGGGGAGTGTGCCGGCGACTGCGTGGTTATTGCAACCAAGCCATCGAGGTCACCGACCCAGTCAGGTCTGGGTGGGACCACGTATGGCTCGGCGACTACTGCAACCTGAATCGACCACTCTGCCAAGCTTTGGAGCAAAAGATCCTGAGCCCGCATAGAGTGGTTGATATTCGCCTGGAGGAATTTAACTGGCATTTCAGTTGACCTCCATTGAATTCACCTGCTCCACTACGGAGCGAGTCGGCTGTGACTTGGCGCTGGCCTCAGTCATGGCTGGTTTTCGTCTCGCCCCTGTCTTTTTCGGGGGCTTGGCACATGCCTTGCCCCCGGAGAGGTGAGCCGCCGGTTTGCCCGCATCTGCACATAAAGTACAGTGAGGGGCGGCGGTACAGTCGCTGGCTTTATGGCCGGACTGACCGCAGCGATAGCAATCCTTGCTACGGTCAACATCCGACTTGCACTGTGCCCAAACGTGACCCGTCGCTAGACATCTGAAGCAACGGCGAGGCCTGGCATCGAGGGTGCGAACCTGCGCCGCTACCCATCCGACCAGCAGACGGTTCCCAATTTTTTGGGCAGCTTCGACGGGGCAGCGAACAAAGGCCGTGCCCATTCCGGCCTGGCCCTTTCTTATGGCTCCAACTTTGACGTTCTCTGTCGCGCATGTCCCAGCTTTGGCAAGAGCCTCCGCCAGCTCTTCGGAGGTGACAGAGTCATCCAGGCCACTTACACGCAAATCTGTTGAGATGACTGGCCTGGATACTCGCACTTCTTCCACTTCTTGGAACACCTCGTTGAGCTTTGCAGCCAGAGAGTCCGCTTTTTCCCCCTTTTCGACCCCAGCGACCTCCAGGATACGGGCTCCTGTGGCTGCAGTCCTCATCCTCAAAGGAGGTACTCCAAGTGTCCCAAGGTCAATGCGGGACTTGGCTTCCGCCAGTACCTTTGCGTAGGTGATGCCTTTACCGGCTGCTTCCGGCTGAAGCGTGATCACCACCGCTGCAGTGCGTGGTGGACGGAGTTTAGTCCCTTTCTTCTCGGGTTTCGAGGTTTTCGGCTCCGAGGCTCTTTTGGGAGCGGATGACCTCGATTTGCCCGATTCAACCGTCTTGCCCTTCTTGGCGCCACGCTTAACGACCGTTACCCACGTCTCTTGCGATGGAGCAGACGGGCGGGGGTCCGGTCGTATGGAGGCGGGCTCTACCTCTGCAGTGGTTGCAGGAACGGCCTTCCCCTTACTCTTCTTCCCTTTTCCAGTTTTCCCAGTTTTGGGTTCTGGAACTTGGGAGGTAGGGTGCACAGGCGGGCCCAACGCCGGCATGCTGGCCACAGCCGACTTTGGAGCCGCTTCAGCTCTCCTCCTGTCCGCGGCCAAAGGTGGCCTGAGACGCTTCTCAGGGAGAAGTCGCTCTTCTAGACCCTCAAAGCGGGCATTAATCATGGTGCCCACCTGCACCATGACCGTCCGCATTACATCCTCGAGGGCTGGAGCCTGCATTGGAGCAGGAACTGGTGTTGACGTCACACCCACAGCCCTCAATTCTTCTAACTCACGGCGAAGCTGCTTGAGCTCCTCCGTAAGCTGCTTGTTGGCGCTGACCAACAAGGCCATCTCCTCAGGCATCGTTCGTGCCCGTGTTACCTCGAAGGAGGCCTTAATAACCTCAGCAGCCTCCTTCAGGGCCCTCACGTATGTTCCCTTGAGGTTCTTGGACTTCGTAGCAATTTTCGATATGGTGTCTACGGAGTCCATCACCATTATTTCTACTTGAGCCGCGTCGCGGTTCTCCATCCCGGGCGCAGCCGCCGACTGCGCCTTCTTGAAGAAGGCTTTTGTAGCCACTTGCTTCTGTTGCAGCTCCTCCGCCAATTCCCTTTCAGCAATGAGGCGTAATTCTTCTTCGCGGGCTTGATTCAGTTCGGCCTTAGCTTGCGCCAGACCGACGTATTGCCCAGTGGTGGGCGGGCGTCCACGCCCTCGACGAGCATGAGGGACTTTGGGCAACGGCGAGGCGTCGTCCGAAAAGTCTCCCTCCTCTTCGCTCCTCAGGCGTTTACGCCATACACCAGGCGATGACCTCCTAGAAGTCACCGACGCAAAACTCACGTCGGAGTCAGACTCCGATAGATCTATGCATTTCGACCTTGCAATAAGGTCATCGTCCTCAGACATTCTCTCCAGCAAGACTACGGCCCTGCCAATCTTGCTCTCATCTACTACGTTTTTTGCGCATAGCGCCTCCTCCCTTACATCTTGGTTTTTGTTTGTTAAGGTATCCATATAAAGTCCCACGAGTATGGGGGATATAAAATGTCCACCCGGTTGGTGCCCCCTGTAACCGGGTAAGCCTAACGTAACCCGCAAGGAGATTCGGCCGGTACTCCCGCGGGGACCGCGCTTGGAACTGTGCTCCCCCACAGCCATGAACACCCCATCGCCACGCGTCGCAGCTTAGGGTGGGGGTAATTTTTTAGAGAGGTTTTCTTCCTCGCGGCCCGGGCAATTAAGCCAAGACCCTCGGCCCCCCTTCAAGACACGAGACGTGATCCGCATCTAACGGGGGGGTTACGATTTGTGGACGGTGGCCCGAAGGCCTGTCCGGAGGCAGGGTTAGTGCACACCGAACCCGTCCCGCTCGCATCGCCGCTACTCAGCATAAGGCTGAGACGCCGACCAAGCTCCACCTACATAGCCATTACTGGCTCCTCCGGTTTGCCCGACAGGGTAGCCGAGTTGACCAGCCCTGCCGCGCCGCAGACCTTGCAGGCCCGCCATCCCACGACTCGAAAGTCCGCTGAGCCCTGAAAAGGGCTCCGGAAGGTGTCCCACTGGACCCTAACCCAACTATTTATGAGCCCTGAAAAGGGCTACTCTACCTCCTCAGGAGCTAACGTCATCCGCTGTGCCCAATAGGGGACACGCGGAGAGGCCCTACTCCAAACCCGACTACCCCACCCAACAACTAAATCCCCCCCAAACCCACACGCGGCGCCTGGTGGTTTCAGTAACGCCCCGCCTCTGAAGGAGGCGAGACTAATAGGCATGGTGAACCTCGGAAAGGATATCCACCAGACTTGCCTTGAGGATCGTCACGACCTGCGCTACCCTCAAGACCTCACCCCCTATCCATCACGGGATGGATAGGTAGGCCTGGACTTATCCAATGCGCCGAACAGCCGTTAGGCTGCCGCTGGAGTCTCGGAACGCTCCATTAATGGATAAACCCAGACCCGCCCCGCCCAACCTAACCTAACCTTTTTTTTTTTTTTTTTTTTTTTTTTTTTTTTTGACATGGGGAAATGCCTTTACGCATTCCCGCTCGCTTCGGGGGAAGCAAGCGGGATATGTCGGGCTAGACGCTATTAAAACAATAGCCCGCGCGTCACTACCGACTAAAACCCCATGGTGTTCCATCTCTGTAGCAACAAACGGGGGGAGCGGGTCCGTTTTCACATTCTCCGCCACCCCCGTTCATGCTGGTGTCCGCTGCGTCGGTTCAGCGGACCCACCTCTGGAAGGATTGATGTCCTCCAATAAACAACAACTCAACAGATGTAAAAAATAACAAAAGTATAAATAACAAATATAAAAATAAACAACAACAAGGGAGGTGCCCGGGAACACTTGGGCACCTACACCTCACGAGGGTCTATGTTGCGGAACGCCGGACGCCCCCGCATCCAACGCCCCAGGCCCTCCAAGCGGAGACGGGGTGCGAGCTCGGTTAGCTCGCCTCCGTGTCCGCGCTCTCCGGAGCGGAAGAGAGAGAGGATCTTTCTCTCTCTCCCGCTCTTCTTCTTCCCTTCGCGAGACCACCGTTTCGCAGAAGGCGATCATTGCGCTCCAAGACCTTTCGTCATCAACCATCTTGAGTATGATGGTTGACAAGGAAAGGTCCGCCCCTACAACCGCAACCAAGGAACGCCGTGGTTCTAGCTCTGCAGGGCATATCTCCAGCACATGTTGTGCAGTATCCTCAGCATGTCCACACCTATGACACACTGGGGTAGCCTCCCTTTTTGCAACGTTGCACAGGTACCTCCCGAAACAACCATGTCCCGAGAGGACCTGTGTAAGTCGATAGGTGATTGCACCATGCTTCCGCTGGACCCACTTTGTTAAAACGGGCCGTATAGCATGGAGAGCCCTAAGAGCTCCAGTTCCCCTCTGGGAAGGCCCTGTAAGGAGCCGGTCCCTCCAGGCTTCCAGAGCCACTTTCCTGGCTTCTCGACGCCAGCTTACAACTTCCTCTTGTAGAGGCCGGAGGTCCTGCTGTCGCGCACACAGCCTACGTCTATATACAGCTGACAACACATTGGCCTCCAGGTCCCACGGCAGGGATCCTGCAAGTACACAGGCTACCTCGTGTGAGAGCGTGCGATAGCCTCTGCACACTCTCACAGCCATAATCCTCTGTGCTCTAAGGAGCAGAGCTGTCTCTCGGGAATTGAGGGATCCCGCCCAAATAGGGGCACCATATAAAGCCATAGATCTCACTACCGCCATGTAAAGGTGGCGGCAGCTAACATTTGCCCCTCCAAGATTCGGAAGGAGGCGGCTCAGTGCACCGGCAGTCCCCATGAGTTTCGGGGATATGCGTGTCAAATGAGCCTCGAACTTCCATTTGCTGTCGAGCACTACACCAAGGTATTTTAGCGTTGACCCGACAGCAATTGGTGTACCTCCAACGACAATACTAGAGCCTGCTGGGGGGCCTGACCGAGGACCATGGAAACAAATGGCCTCGGATTTATTTAGGGCAACCTCTAATCCCAGCCGCCGGACTCTGGCCACGACCGCTGCAACTCCGGCCGTGGCCAGTATCGACGCTTCTCTGTAGTTCCTTCCCCGGGCGGTGACCAGCGTGTCGTCAGCATAACAAACGATGCCGACTCCACGGAGGTTAGCGCCCCGAAGGACCCAGTCATAGCCAACATTCCACAGGAGAGGGCCCAAAGCGGACCCCTGTGGAACGCCGCGAGTCATTGGATACCGGCCCAATCCATCGCTCGTTGGGAAGATCACCTCTCTATAGGAGAGATAATCCCCAACAAGACGTAAGAGATACTGAGGCACATTGTGATGCCTCAGTCCCTCCAAGATCGTGCTCCAGGGCAGCGTATTAAAGGCGTTGGCAATGTCTAAAGACACTGCCAACAATACGCCGCCACTGGTGCACGCTTCGTCGTAGAGGCTGCGCAGGCAGGTAATTGCATCTAGCGTCGACCGACCCCTGCGAAATCCAAACTGGGTGTCAGCCAAATCCGGCCCAACTCCTTCAAGGTGTTCGACGAGGCGGGAAGCAACTATGCGCTCCAGCATCTTCCCGGCTTCGTCAAGCAGCACGATGGGGCGATATCCCCCTGGTTCGTCCAATGGGCGCCCTTCCTTTCGTATCAGGACAAGTTTGCCCACTTTCCACCGCTTTGGGAATCTCCCCTCCCGAAAGCAGCGGTCAAACAGGGTCTTCAAGTGAGTGCTCAGGGCATCCTGCACAAGGGCCCATGCACGACCTGGTATGCCATCAGGGCCTGGGGCCGTGTTCTTTGTCTTCATCCGAAGCACAGCTGCACCCAGTTCCCCGTCCGTAACTAGAGGAATATCTCTGTCCACCTCATTCGGGTATTCTCTCTGTGTAATTGCTGCAGAAGGAGGGAAGAACTCACTACCTGGAGCTTCTGGAAAGAGCCCTTCAACAACCCGATTAAGGATATCTGGTTGCAGCGTGCTGGTGACGGGTGGGACCCATGGACGAAGTTTTTGCCGCGCCATCCTGTACGGCCGGCCCCATGGGTCTTGCTCCAGCGACTCCAACAGCTGTCGCCAGGCCTGTGCCTTGGCGTCAGTAATAGCTACACGGAGGAGTTTAGATGACTCTCTATAAGAAGCATAGAGAGCATCAGATTCAGTTGTCTCCTGAATTCTCCTCCTCCGGTATCTCTGATACCGCCGGCGCTTGACCATGCATCTTTGCCGAAGATCGGCAATTTCCTGCGACCACCAGTATACCTGACGCTTGGCTACAGGTGCCTTTGAGCGAGGCATTGACGCATCACAAATTTGCGTCATCGCCTTGCATAATCCATCGGCCTCTGCATCCAGATCTCCCGGCTCTGAAGGTGGAGAATTCCACGAATGGACGATAGCTGCCTCCTGCAGCAATTCTCCATCCAGTTTCTTGAGCGCCCACCGCGGCCCGGAATGGGGGGGCCTCCGCACATTCTGTTCCGTTTGAGACAGAGATATGTCAAAACGGATGTACTGGTGATCGGAGAGGGTCTCCTCATCTACCAACACCTTCCAACCCCAAGTCTGGCGTGCAAGCTCAGGGGTGGCAAAGGTCACATCGACCACCGATCCACCCTGTTGTCGGACGCAGGTTAGCTCCGTTCCTCTATTGAGAACGCATAGGCCAGTCTCCGATAGCCACTCAACCACCGTTCTTCCTCGTGCATCAGTCGTTGGGGATCCCCACGCCGTAGATTTGGCGTTGAAATCTCCAAGGACAAGCACAGGCGCCGGGCGACTCTGACAAACAAAGGTGCCTAGCTCATCAAGCAGAGATTCCAAATCGTGGAGGGGTGCATTGGGAGAGTGGTACACCCCAACAACAACCATTCGACCAACACGGGCTCCTACATAACCTCTGCCACTTACAACTGCGTTAACAGTTAGAGACTGCGCCGGCGATTGCGTAGTGATCGCTACCAAGCCATCCCGGTCCCCGACCCAGTCAGACCTAGGGGGAACCATGTGAGGCTCAGCGATCACTGCTATCTGGATTGACCGCTCCGCTAGGCATTGGAGTAGAAGGTCCTGAGCCCGAGCGGAGTGATTGATATTGGCTTGGAGGAATTTTAAAACCATCCTAGCTAACCTCCATGCAATTCACCTGCTCCACTACGGAGCGAGTCGGCTGAGACTTGGCACTGGCCTCAGTCTTAGCCGATTTCCTTCTCGCCCCTGTCTTAGACGGGGGCTTGGCACATGCCTTGCCCCCGGAGAGGTGAGCCGCCGGTTTGCCCGCATCTGCACATAAAGTACAGTGAGGGGTGGCGGTACAGTCGCTGGCTTTATGGCCGGGTTGACCGCAACGATAGCAATCCTTGCTACGGTCAACATCCGACTTGCACTGTGCCCAAACGTGACCCGTCGCTAGACATCTAAAGCAACGGCGAGGCCTGGCATCGAGGATGCGAACCTGCGCCGCTACCCATCCGACCAGCAGACGGTTCCCAATTTTTTGGGCAGCTTCAACGGGGCAGCGAACAAAGGCCGTGCCCATTCCGGCCTGGCCCTTTCTTATGGCTCCAACCTTGATGGTATCTACCGCGCATGTACCAACTTTGGCGATAGCCTCCACCAGCTCTTCGGGGGTGACAGAGTCGTCCAGGCCACTTACACGCAGATCTGCCGAGATTACTGGCCTGGATACTCGCACCTCTTCCACTTCTTGGAACACCTCCTTAAGCTTTGCAGCCAGAGAGTCCGCCTTTCCCCCCTTCTCGACTCCGGCGACCTCAAGGATACGGGCTCCTGTGGCTGCAGTCCTCATCCTCAAAGGAGGCACTCCAAGGGTCCCCAGGTCTATGCGGGACTTGGCTTCCGCGAGCACCTTCGCGTAGGTGATGCCTTTACCGGCTGCTTCCGGCTGAAGCGTGATCACCACCGCTGCAGTGCGTGGTGGGCGGAGTTTAGCCCCTTTCTTCTCGGGTTTCGAGGTTTTCGGCTCCGAGGCTCTTTTGGGAGCGGATGACCTCGATTTGCCCGATTCAGCCGTCTTGCCCTTCTTGGCGCCACGCTTAACGACCGTTACCCACGTCTCTTGCGATGGAGCAGACGGGCGGGGGTCCGGTCGTATGGAGGCGGGCTCTACCTCTCCAGTGGTTGCAGGAACGGCCTTCCCCTTACTCCTCTTCCCTTTTCCAGTTTTCCCAGTTTTGGGTTGTGGAACTTGGGAGGCAGGGTGCTCAGGCGGGCCCAACGCCGACGTGCTGGCCACAGCCGACTTTGGAGCCGCTTCAGCTCTCCTTCTGTCAGCGGCCAAAGGTGGCCTGAGACGCTTCTCCGGGAGAAGCCTTTCTTCTAAACCCTCAAAACGGGCATTTACCATGGTGCCTACCTGCACCATGACTGCCTGCAACATCTCGTCCAGGGCTGGGGCCTGGATTGGAGCTGGGGCCGAAGATGGTTTGGCCTGAACAGCTCGCAATTCCTCCATTTCACGACGGAGCTGTTTGAGCTCCCCCGTGAGCTGCTTGTTGGCACTGACCAACAAGGCCATCTCTTCAGGCATAGTTCGCGCCCGTGTCACTTCAAAAGAGGCCTTAATCACCTCAGCAGCTTCTTTCAGGGCTCTCACATATGTGCCCTTTAAGTTTTTGGACTTCGTGGCTATTTTCGTAATAGTGTCCACGGAGTCCAACACCATTGTTTCCAATTGGGCCGCATCGCGGCCCTCCACCTCAGGCGCAGAAGCCGAGTGCACCTTCTTGAAGAAGGCTTTTGTAGCCACTTGCTTCTGCTGCAACTCCTCGGCCAATTCCCTCTCGGCAATGAGGCGTAATTCCTCCTCTCTGGCTTGATTCAGTTCGGCCTTAGCTTGCGCCAGACCGACATATTGCCCAGTGGTGGGCGGGCGTCCACGCCCTCGACGAGCATGAGGGACTTTGGGCAACGGCGAGGCGTCGTCCGAAAAGTCTCCCTCCTCTTCGCTCCTCAGGCGTTTACGCCATACTCCAGGCGATGACCTCCTAGAGGTCACCGACGCAAAACTCACATCCGAGTCCGACTCCGACAAGTCCACCATCTTTGACCCCGCAACAAGGTCATCGTCCTCAGACAGTCTCTCCAGCAAGACTACGGCCCTGCCAATCTTCCCCTCATCAACTACGTTTTTTGCGCATAGCGCCTCCTCCCTTACATCTTGGTTTTTGTTTTTTAATGTATCCATAATTAAATCCCACGAGTATGGGGGAAAAACGGTCCGCCCAGTCAGTGCCCCCTGTGACTGGGTAAGCCTAACGTAACCCGCAAGAAGATTCGGCCGGTACTCCCGCGGGGACCGCGCTAGGAACTGTGCTCCCCCACAGCCATGAACACCCTCTCGCCACGCGTCGCAGCTTAGGGTGGGGGTAATTTTTTAGAGAGGTTTTCTTCCTCGCGGCCCGGGCAGTTAAGCCAAGACCCTCGGCCCCCCTTCAAGACACGAGACGTGATCCGCATCTAACGGGGGGGTTACGATTTGTGGACGGTGGCCCGAAGGCCTGTTCGGAGGCAGGGTAAGTGCACACCGAACCCGTCCCGCTCGCATCGCCGCTACTCAGCATATGGCTGAGACGCCGACCAAGCTCCACCTACATAGCCATTACTGGCTCCTCCGGTTTGCCCGACAGGGTAGCCGAGTTGACCAGCCCTGCCGCGCCGCAGACCTTGCAGGCCCGCCATCCCACGACTCGAAAGTCCGCTGAGCCCTGAAAAGGGCTCCGGAAGGTGTCCCACTGGACCCTAACCCACCTATTTATGAGCCCTGAAAAGGGCTACTCTACCTCCTCAGGAGCTAACGTCATCCGCTGTGCCCAATAGGGGACACGCGGAGAGGCCCTACTCCAAACCCGACTACCCCACCCAACAACTAAATCCCCCCCAAACCCACACGCGGCGCCTGGTGGTTTCAGTAACGCCCCGCCTCTGAAGGAGGCGAGACTAATAGGCATGGTGAACCTCGGAAAGGATCTCCACCAGACTTGCCTTGAGGATCGTCACGACCTGCGCTACCCTCAAGACCTCACCCCCTATCCATCACGGGATGGATAGGTAGGCCTGGACTTATCCAATGCGCCGAACAGCCGTTAGGCTGCCGCTGGAGTCTCGGAACGCTCCATTAATGGATAAACCCAGACCCGCCCAACCTAACCTTTTTTTTTTTTTTTTTTTTGATATGGGGAAATGCCTTTACGCATTCCCGCTCGCTTCGGGGGAAGCAAGCGGGATATGTCGGGCTAGACGCTATTAAAACAATAGTTACAGCCCGCGCGCCACTACCGACTAAAACCCCATAGTGTTCCGTCTCTGTAGCAACAAACGGGGGGAGCGGGTCCGTTTTCACATTCTCCGCCACCCCCGTTCATGCTGGTGTCCGCTGCGTCGGTTCAGCGGACCCACCTCTGGAAGGATTGATGTCCTCCAATAAAACAACTCAACAAGTGTAAAAAATAACAAATGTAAATAATAACAAATGTAAAATAAACAACAACAAGGGAGGTGCCCGGGAACACTTGGGCACCTACACCTCACGAGGGCCGATGGTTTGGAACGCCGGACGCCCCCGCATCCAACGCCCCAGGCCCTCCAAGCGGAGACGGAGTGCGAGCTCGGTTAGCTCGCCTCCGTGTCCGCGCTCTCCGGAGCGGAAGAGAGAGAGGATCTTTCTCTCTCTCCCGCTCTTCTTCTTCCCTTCGCGAGACCACCGTTTCGCAGAAGGCGATCATTGCGCTCCAAGACCTTTCGTCATCAACCATCTTGAGTATGATGGTTGACAAGGAAAGGTCCGCCCCTACAACCGCAACCAAGGAACGCCGTGGTTCTAGCTCTGCAGGGCATATCTCCAGCACATGTTGTGCAGTATCCTCAGCATGTCCACACCTATGACACACTGGGGTAGCCTCCCTTTTTGCAACGTTGCACAGGTACCTCCCGAAACAACCATGTCCCGAGAGGACCTGTGTAAGTCGATAGGTGATTGCACCATGCTTCCGCTGGACCCACTTTGTTAAAACGGGCCGTATAGCATGGAGAGCCCTAAGAGCTCCAGTTCCCCTCTGGGAAGGCCCTGTAAGGAGCCGGTCCCTCCAGGCTTCCAGAGCCACTTTCCTGGCTTCTCGACGCCAGCTTACAACTTCCTCTTGTAGAGGCCGGAGGTCCTGCTGTCGCGCACACAGCCTACGTCTATATACAGCTGACAACACATTGGCCTCCAGGTCCCACGGGAGGGATCCTGCAAGTACACAGGCTACCTCGTGTGAGAGCGTGCGATAGCCTCTGCACACTCTCACAGCCATAATCCTCTGTGCTCTAAGGAGCAGAGCTGTCTCTCGAGAATTAAGGGATCCCGCCCAAATAGGGGCACCATATAAAGCCATAGATCTCACTACCGCCATGTAAAGGTGGCGGCAGCTAACATTTGCCCCTCCAAGATTCGGAAGGAGGCGGCTCAGTGCACCGGCAGTCCCCATGAGTTTCGGGGATATGCGTGTCAAGTGAGCCTCAAACTTCCATTTGCTGTCGAGCACTACACCAAGGTATTTTAGCGTTGACCCGACAGCAATTGGTGTACCTCCAACGACAATACTAGAGCCTGCTGGGGGGCCTGACCGAGGACCATGGAAACAAATGGCCTCGGATTTATTTAGGGCAACCTCTAATCCCAGCCGCCGGACTCTGGCCACGACCGCTGCAACTCCGGCCGTGGCCAGTATCGACGCTTCTCTGTAGTTCCTTCCCCGGGCGGTGACCAGCGTGTCGTCAGCATAACAAACGATGCCGACTCCACGGAGGTTAGCGCCCCGAAGGACCCAGTCATAGCCAACATTCCACAGGAGAGGGCCCAAAGCGGACCCCTGTGGAACGCCGCGAGTCATTGGATACCGGCCCAATCCATCGCTCGTTGGGAAGATCACCTCTCTATAGGAGAGATAATCCCCAACAAGACGTAAGAGATACTGAGGCACATTGTGATGCCTCAGTCCCTCCAAGATCGTGCTCCAGGGCAGCGTATTAAAGGCGTTGGCAATGTCTAAAGACACTGCCAACAATACGCCGCCACTGGTGCACGCTTCGTCGTAGAGGCTGCGCAGGCAGGCAATTGCGTCTAGCGTCGACCGACCCCTGCGGAATCCAAACTGGGTGTCAGCCAAATCCGGCCCAACTCCTTCAAGGTGTTCGACGAGGCGGGAAGCAACTATGCGCTCCAGCATCTTCCCGGCTTCGTCAAGCAGCACGATGGGGCGATATCCCCCTGGTTCGTCCAATGGGCGCCCTTCCTTTCGTATCAGGACAAGTTTGCCCATTTTCCACCGCTTTGGGAATCTCCCCTCCCGAAAGCAGCGGTCAAACAGGGTCTTCAAGTGAGTGCTCAGGGCATCCTGCACAAGGGCCCATGCACGACCTGGTATGCCATCAGGGCCTGGGGCCGTGTTCTTTGTCTTCATCCGAAGCACAGCTGCACCCAGTTCCCCGTCCGTAACTAGAGGAATATCTCTGTCCACCTCATTCGGGTATTCTCTCTGTGTAATTGCTGCAGAAGGAGGGAAGAACTCACTACCTGGAGCTTCTGGAAAGAGCCCTTCAACAACCCGATTAAGGATATCTGGTTGCAGCGTGCTGGTGACGGGTGGGACCCATGGACGAAGTTTTTGCCGCGCCATCCTGTACGGCCGGCCCCATGGGTCTTGCTCCAGCGACTCCAACAGCTGTCGCCAGGCCTGTGCCTTGGCGTCAGTAATAGCCACACGAAGGAGTTTAGATGACTCTCTATAAGAAGCATAGAGAGCATCAGATTCAGTTGTCTCCTGAATTCTCCTCCTCCGGTATCTCTGATACCGCCGGCGCTTGACCATGCATCTTTGCCGAAGATCGGCAATTTCCTGCGACCACCAGTATACCTGACGCTTGGCTACAGGAGCCTTTGAGCGAGGCATTGACGCATCACAAATTTGCGTCATTGCGTTGCATAATCCATCGGCCTCTGCATCCAGATCTCCCGGCTCTGAAGGTGGAGAATTCCACGAATGGACGATAGCTGCCTCCTGCAGCAATTCTCCATCCAGTTTCTTGAGCGCCCACCGCGGCCCGGAATGGGGGGGCCTCCGCGCATTCTGTTCCGTTTGAGACAGAGATATGTCAAAACGGATGTACTGGTGATCGGAGAGGGTCTCCTCATCTACCAACACCTTCCAACCCCAAGTCTGGCGTGCAAGCTCAGGGGTGGCAAATGTCACATCAACCACCGATCCACCCTGTTGTCGGACGCAGGTTAGCTCCGTTCCTCTATTGAGAACGCATAGGCCAGTCTCCGATAGCCACTCAACCACCGTTCTTCCTCGTGCATCAGTCGTTGGGGATCCCCACGCCGTAGATTTGGCGTTGAAATCTCCAAGGACAAGCACAGGCGCCGGGCGACTCTGACAAACAAAGGTGCCTAGCTCATCAAGCAGAGATTCCAAATCGTGGAGGGGTGCATTGGGAGAGTGGTACACCCCAACTACAACCATTCGACCAACACGGGCTCCTACATAGCCTCTGCCACTTACAACTGCGTTAACAGTTAGAGACTGCGCCGGCGATTGCGTAGTGATCGCTACCAAGCCATCCCGGTCCCCGACCCAGTCAGACCTAGGGGGAACCATGTGAGGCTCAGCGATCACTGCTATCTGGATTGACCGCTCCGCTAGGCATTGGAGTAGAAGGTCCTGAGCCCGAGCGGAGTGATTGATATTGGCTTGGAGGAATTTTAAAACCATTCTAGCTAACCTCCATGCAATTCACCTGCTCCACTACGGAGCGAGTCGGCTGAGACTTGGCACTGGCCTCAGTCTTAGCCGATTTCCTTCTCGCCCCTGTCTTAGACGGGGGCTTGGCACATGCCTTGCCCCCGGAGAGGTGAGCCGCCGGTTTGCCCGCATCTGCACATAAAGTACAGTGAGGGGCGGCGGTACAGTCGCTGGCTTTATGGCCGGGTTGACCGCAACGATAGCAATCCTTGCTACGGTCAACATCCGACTTGCACTGTGCCCAAACGTGACCCGTCGCTAGACATCTAAAGCAACGGCGAGGCCTGGCATCGAGGATGCGAACCTGCGCCGCTACCCATCCGACCAGCAGACGGTTCCCAATTTTTTGGGCAGCTTCAACGGGGCAGCGAACAAAGGCCGTGCCCATTCCGGCCTGGCCCTTTCTTATGGCTCCAACCTTGATGGTATCTACCGCGCACGTACCAACTTTGGCGATAGCCTCCATCAGCTCTTCGGGGGTGACAGAGTCATCCAGGCCACTTACACGCAGATCTGCCGAGATGACTGGCCTGGATACTCGCACCTCTTCCACTTCTTGGAACACCTCCTTAAGCTTTGCAGCCAGAGAGTCCGCCTTTCCCCCCTTCTCGACTCCGGCGACCTCAAGGATACGGGCTCCTGTGGCTGCAGTCCTCATCCTCAAAGGAGGTACTCCAAGGGTCCCAAGGTCAATACGGGACTTGGCTTCCGCCAGCACCTTCGCATAGGTGATGCCTTTACCGGCTGCTTCCGGCTGAAGCGTGATCACCACCGCTGCAGTGCGTGGTGGGCGGAGTTTAGCCCCTTTCTTCTCGGGTTTCGAGGTTTTCGGCTCCGAGGCTCTTTTGGGAGCGGATGACCTTGATTTGCCCGATTCAGCCGTCTTGCCCTTCTTGGCGCCACGCTTAACGACCGTTACCCACGTCTCTTGCGATGGAGCAGACGGGCGGGGGTCCGGTCGTATGGAGGCGGGCTCTACCTCTGCAGTGGTTGCAGGAACGGCCTTCCCCTTACTCCTCTTCCCTTTTCCAATTTTCCCAGTTTTGGGCTCTGGAGCTTGGGAGGTAGGGTGCACAGGCGGGCCCAACACCGACGTGCTGGCCACAGCCGACTTTGGAGCCGCTTCAGCTCTCCTTCTGTCAGCGGCCAAAGGTGGTCTGAGACGCTTCTCAGGGAGAAGACGCTCTTCTAGACCCTCAAAGCGGGCATTAATCATGGTGCCCACCTGCACCATGACCGTCCGCATTACATCCTCGAGGGCTGGAGCCTGCAATGGAGCAGGAACTGGTGTTGACGTCACACCCACAGTCCTCAATTCTTCTAGCTCACGGCGAAGCTGTTTGAGCTCCTCCGTAAGCTGCTTGTTAGCGCTTACTAACAAAGCCATCTCCTCGGGCATCGTGCGTGCCCGTGTTACCTCGAAGGAGGCCTTAATGACCTCAGCAGCCTCCTTCAGGGCCCTCACGTACGTGCCCTTGAGGTTCTTGGACTTCGTAGCAATTTTCGATATGGTGTCTACGGAGTCCAACACCATTGTTTCTAATTGGGCCGCATCGCGGCCTTCCACCTCAGGCGCAGAAGCCGAGTGCACCTTCTTGAAGAAGGCTTTTGTAGCCACTTGCTTCTGCTGCAACTCCTCGGCCAATTCCCTCTCGGCAATGAGGCGTAATTCCTCCTCTCTGGCTTGATTCAGTTCGGCCTTAGCTTGCGCCAGACCGACGTATTGCCCAGTGGTGGGCGGGCGTCCACGCCCTCGACGAGCATGAGGGACTTTGGGCAACGGCGAGGCGTCGTCCGAAAAGTCTCCCTCCTCTTCGCTCCTCAGGCGTTTACGCCATACACCAGGCGATGACCTCCTAGAGGTCACCGACGCAAAACTCACATCCGAGTCCGACTCCGACAAGTCCACCATCTTTGACCCCGCAACAAGGTCATCGTCCTCAGACAGTCTCTCCAGCAAGACTACGGCCCTGCCAATCTTCCTCTCATCAACTACGTTTTTTGCGCATAGCGCCTCCTCCCTTACATCTTGGTTTTTGTTTTTTAAGGTATCCATATAAAGTCCCACGAGTATGGGGGATATAAAAGGTCCACCCGGTTGGTGCCCCCTGTAACCGGGTAAGCCTAACGTAACCCGCAAGGAGATTCGGCCGGTACTCCCGCGGGGACCGCGCTTGGAACTGTGCTCCCCCACAGCCATGAACACCCCATCGCCACGCGTCGCAGCTTAGGGTGGGGGTAATTTTTTAGAGGGGTTTTCTTCCTCGCGGCCCGGGCGGTTAAGCCAAGACCCTCGGCCCCCCTTCAAGATACGAGACGTGATCCGCACCTAACAGGGGGGTTACGATTTGTGGACGGTGGCCCGAAGGCCTGTCCGGAGGCAGGGTAAGTGCACACCGAACCCGTCCCGCTCGCATCGCCGCTACTCAGCATATGGCTGAGACGCCGACCAAGCTCCACCTACATAGCCATTACTGGCTCCTCCGATTTGCCCGACAGGGTAGCCGAGTTGACCAGCCCTGCCGCGCCGCAGACCTTGCAGGCCCGCCATCCCACGACTCGAAAGTCCGCTGAGCCCTGAAAAGGGCTCCGGAAGGTGTCCCACTGGACCCTAACCCACCTATTTATGAGCCCTGAAAAGGGCTACTCTACAGTCCCACTGGACTTCCTCCTCAGGAGCAAACATCATCCGCTGCGCCCAATAGGGGACACGCGGAGAGGCCCTACTCCAAACCCGACTACCCCACCCAACAACTAAATCCCCCCCAAACCCACACGCGGCGCCTGGTGGTTTCAGTAACGCCCCGCCTCTGAAGGAGGCGAGACTAATAGGCATGGTGAACCTCGGAAAGGATCTCCACCAGACTTGCCTTGAGGATCGTCACGACCTGCGCTACCCTCAAGACCTCACCCCCTATCCATCACGGGATGGATAGGTAGGCCTGGACTTATCCAATGCGCCGAACAGCCGTTAGGCTGCCGCTGGAGTCTCGGAACGCTCCATTAATGGATAAACCCAGACCCGCCCGCCCAACCTAACCTAACCTAACCTAACCTAACCTAACCTAACCTAACCTAACCTAACCTAACCTAACCTAACCTAACCTAACCTAACCTTTTTTTTTTTTTTTTTTTTTTTTTTTTGTCTCGAGGGGGAGATCTGCTTAACAGATACCCTGCCACATGGAGGGTGCGACAGGGTTATGTGGGGTTTCACGGACTCGTGGACCCACTAAAACCCCCCCGGTGGCCGGCCTCGATGCATGTCAAGGAGCACCAGGTTCTCCGAAGGAACTCACACTGATGCCCCTCTCGCATATCGCCCTTTGCACGTCCCCAGGGCAGCTGGAAGCGCCCCCAGCACCCTCGCAGTGCTTACGACGGCACACGCCACCATGTGCCGCCGCCCTCCCGAGACCCGCTTGGAAGGATAGTCGGAGCCCTCACCCCGACTACCCACGGGCCCGAAGGTCCCCTGTTCGGCAGGGGATACCGCTACGCCCCTTGCGGGGCAGGCGCTGCGGGGCGGCCGTTGCCTGCACCCCGCCGCCGCCTCCTCCGAGTGGGATCGGCTCTCTCCCGATCTCGCTCTGCAGCCTCTTTCCGGACCATGACCGTCTCGCAGAAAGAGGTTACCGCCATCCACGCTCTCTCGTCTGCCAGCATAGCCGCTACTACGCTAGGCAGAGAGAGGTCCTGCCCAATCCTGGAGACCAGGGTCCGCCGCTCCAGGCACCACGCCGAGCACTCCTCGAGCGTGTGCTGCGCGGAATCCCGATCCCCCCCACAATGGTGGCATGCCGGTGTTAGCTCGCGACCGATCCTGTTCAGGAACTCACCGAAGCATCCGTGCCCGGTGAGAACCTGCGTCAGGCGATAGGTGACGTGACCCACCTCCCTCCCTTGCCAGCCTTCGAAATTTGGCAGAATAGCGCCGACAACGCGCTGGCGCGAACATCGCGGCTCATGGAGCCGCTCGCGCCACAACCCGAGCGCACGTCGGCGCTCCTCTGACCGCACTTCGGCAGGCGTAGCTCCGCCCCCGTCATCGTTGCGAAGACGAACGTACACCCGTGCATCCATTTCCGCCAAGATGTCGAGCGGCGGGAACCGCGCCAACAAAGTTGCCGCCTCAAAAGATATCGTCCGGTACCCCCTAGCAATTCGAATGGCAATGGTACGCTGCAGGCTATTAAACATAGCCCTACAGCGACCAACACCCGCAAGTCTACGAGACCAGACGGGTGCTCCATATAGTGCCATCGATCGCACGACCCCGGCGTAGAGACGGCGAACTCCCTCTCGCGGCCCCCCGAGATTTGGCAGAAGGCCGTGCAATGCACCAACCACCTTCCTAATCCGGAGGACAGAGCGTCCGAAGTGCTCCTCGAAGCGCCAGCGACTGTCCAAGGTAAGGCCTAAGTACTTAAGGTACTGGCCCACCTGGACGTCTACGTCACCTACACGAACCGACAAGCTGGGTGGTTC
This sequence comes from Chesias legatella, assembly GCA_947359385.1. Lineage (NCBI taxonomy): Eukaryota > Metazoa > Arthropoda > Insecta > Lepidoptera > Geometridae > Chesias > Chesias legatella. The sequence continues at coordinate 13,820,435 of OX375764.1, read as the reverse complement.
ACGTCCTCTCGGGAACTTGTGAAACCACAGCGCCTCGGTCTTCTGAGGCGCTATCCGCAGACCCAGCTCGTGGATCTTGTCCACCACGCATGCCACCCCAAGCTCGGCGAGCTCTTTGGCCCCCTCAAAAGAGTCCCCAGCGGCTAACACGAGAGTGTCGTCCGCATAACAGACGACGTGTATGCCGATGGGGAAACTGACTCGCAGGACCGCGTCGTATGCGAGGTTCCACAAAAGTGGGCCCAAAACAGAACCCTGTGGTACCCCGCAACAAATCTTCCTCTGGTGCAATGCACCATCCCGGCCCACGTATTGCACGATCCTGTCGCGCAGATAAGCGCCAACGATGCGCTGCAGATAGGGAGGGACTCCGTGATGCACGAGCGCCTCCCGAATCGCCCTCCAGGGCAAGGAATTAAACGCGTTGACGATGTCCAAGGACACCGCCAACATCTTCCCACCCCGGGACACTACCTGGTCCGACAGCGTACGGACACGAAGAATCGCGTCCACTGTCGAACGAGCCTGTCGAAAACCGTACTGGTGATCCGACAGGTCGGGGCCTTCCTGCGACAGGTGCAAGCATAGACGGTTGGCAATTATTCTTTCGAACAATTTGCCAGCTTCGTCCAGCAGGCAAATGGGACGATACGCAGAGGGAGAATCCGCGGACCTGCCCTCCTTCTTCAAGAGGACCAACCTTGCCTCCTTCCAGCCTTTGGGGAACACACCACAGCGTAGGCAGCTGTCAAACAGCTGCCTCAGCTTGTCTCCAAGGCCGGCAGAGAGAGCCAGCACCCAGACCCGACCTGGAATCCCGTCAGGGCCGGGTGCGGTTTGACGGGCCCTAAGGCGCTTTACGGCTCGGCCCAACTCCTCTTCGGTTACCCCCAACTCATCAGACCAGAAGTCCGATGGTATTTCGGGGGATGCCGGGGGATTATCCTGGACCCTAGGGAATAATGTGTCAACCACATTCCCTACAAACACTGGGTCCAGGGTTTCCGTGAACGGAGGGACCCACGGCCGGAGCTTGCCCAGTACTGTCTTGTACGGACGCCCCCATGGATCCCTGTCCAGTCCTTCCAGAAGTTCGCTCCAGGACCGAGCCTTAGCGTCAGCAATGGCGACTTGGAGCGCCTTCGTAGCCCCTCGGTATACCCGGTAGGCTCTCTCGATCTCCTCGGCAGTGGCTCGCCTTCTCCTCCGGATCCTAGTGTACAGGCGTCGGGAGCGCAGACACGTCTCACGCAACTGCGCTATCTCCTCCGACCACCAGTACACCGCCCTGCGCTTGGTTGATCTGGCTCGGGGCATCGAGACGTCACAGATCGACGTCATCGATTTCCTGAACCAAGCCGCCTCCCTCTCCGGATCTGGCAGCTCTTCTTCGGCGTGGCCTTCCGACCAGGCCGCAACGATGGCTGCGGCTTCGAGCAGATCCCTGTCGAGCCGCTTGAGGGCCCATCGTCGCGGCGGACTGCTACTGCGGCGGGACACACGGCCAGGAGGGCGGAGGGCCACTTCAAAAATGATGTGGCGATGGTCGGATAGTGTGACCATCTCCTCTGCAACTCTCCATCTCGACACCATGCGCATGGCAGGAGGAGTCGCCCATGACAAATCCACGATCGACTCTCCCTGCCACCGCACACACGTGTTGACGGACCCCTGATTCAACAATCGGAGGTCAAGTCCCGCCGCCCATTCCACCACAGAAACTCCCCTAGGGTTGTCTCGGGGACTCCCCCACGCCCGCGAGTGCGCGTTGAAGTCTCCCAAGACAAGCACAGGACGGGGCAGGCACCTGCGTATGCAGTTTCCCACCTCGTCCAGGTACGCCTCGTAAGCGGCGAGGGTAACATTTGGAGAGATGTAGCAGCCCACAACGGCTATGCGACCCCACTCCGTGGCCACGAAACCCTGTCCCTTCTCTAGAAGGCAACAGTGAGGGTCTCCTTCGCCACCACCCCAGTATATAGCGACGGAGCCCGTATCGTCCCCGAACCAGCGAGGATGGCTGGGAGTACGATAGGGCTCCGACACTACGGCCAACGAAACCGACCACTGCGCGAGGCTCTGCAGGAAAAGGTCCTGCGCCCCTCGACAGTGGTTCAGATTGCTCTGGAGGACTTTAGTGGTGTGATCCATTAAGAGGCCTCCATGGCGTCCTGGGGTAACGGGGTCGTTGCATTCTCGGTAGGCGGGACTAGAGGAGCTGGTTTCCTCTTGCCCTTTTTAGGAGGGTTGCACATCTTGCTCCCCATCCTGTGATCCGCCTTGCATCCTTGGTCAGAGCACAGCGGACACTTGCGCGGGCGCGTGCACTGGCTAGCCCGATGATCGGGTTCGCCGCACGCATAGCACAAGTTAGTGCGGTCCACTGTGCTCTGACACGTGCTGCGCACGTGACCGTACTCCAGGCACCGGAAGCACTGTAGCGGCCGCGAGGTCAAATAGTCGACCCGCGCCGACACCCACCCGACGACGACGCGTCCTGCCGCAGCTAGCTTGCGCACTGCAGCTAGTGGACAACGGACCCACACCGTGCCCAGGGCAGTGGGTGAGCGACGAATGTCACCCACCCGCACGTCATCAGCCGAGCAGTCGCCAGCACTAGCGACCGCGGCCGCGACCTCCTGAGATGAGACACTGTCATCCAGGTCTTTGAGCCTCAACTCCCCCATTTTCATGGGGCGAGCTATCTTCACGTGCATGTCAGCAAGGGCCACGCGCATGCGTTCGACCAGCGCGTCCGCTTTGGTTGCGCAGTCGGGCCCGGACACCTCCATTATTAGGCCCCCCGTGATAGCTCGCTTGGAGCGGACAGTCTCCACGCCAACGTCGGCAAGCTTGATGCGAGCCTTCGCCGCCGCCATCACTGCAGCGTAGGTGACTTCCGATCCCTCCGGAACAGTCACTGTTATCGCCGCTGAAGACGGCATCCGCGCGGGCTTGGTCTCGGAGCCAGCTTGAAACTTGGCTTTCGGACCCGTCTTGGAGCCAGCCTTAGTTGGGGGCGGAGGAATCGCCTTCTTCCTGGCCTTCCTAGAGTTTTTGACCACCGTCGCCCAAGAAGACGGCGGCGTCTGCGACTCCTGAGGCTGCCATCGCACCGCCGGTAGTGGTGCCACCGGAGGCGGAGGCAGCGGCTGACTCCTTGTCGCCTTGCCCTTTCCCGAAGATACTCTCGGTGGAGGGCCCGGCGCCACGGAAGATACGCCACCCCGGCTCACAGTTGGCTGGGCCTTAAAGGCTGCAGCCAACTTCCGGTCCATGAGCGCACCGATGCGCTCCATGAACCGACTCTCCCAGTCAGTGGTGGCAGGTGTTGATGCCACAGGTGGTTCATCCGCGCTGACCCTAACGCTGGCTGGATTAGCCTGCAGATTGACAGCCTCTGTCAGCTTGTCCACCTTCGTGCACAGGTCGGCCATCTGAGCTCGTAGCTCGGCATTCTCCCGCTCCAGTCTAATGACGTTGGCGTCCGTAGAACCCCGTTCTACGAGAACGCCCGTCGCTGCCTGCACCTTGCGCACAGCAATCCGAAGACCTTGGATGTAGTCCCCCCGCAAGTTTCTGGACTTATCCGCTATCTTTTCCACGGTCTCCAGATGTGCCTTTATGCAAGCGACCAACTCCTCCGTTGGCTGCGCCTGCATCTCCATACCAATGTCTTCCGCCCTCGGCAACTTTGCCTTCGACCTCACATTTGAGGGCGGCACCGATGCATCAAAGACATCGTCCTCTTCGGGTCCCTCCTTTAGCAACGCGACGCGTTTTGGTACCGTCGGGTTCCCGCCGTTGTCGTTCGGTTTCCTCCCGCGCTTCCGACTTGAAGTCGAAGCCTGCGAGGAGACGGACATGATGGAGCAGTCCGAGTCCTCCCCGTCACCCGATGCCCCAACCGGCGCTGGTTTCGCAAAGAAACCAGCGCTGGTTGACGCATCACTTCTCCTGTCGTCTTGGCGTTTCTTGCCCCCCTCAGATACGATGGGGCTGAGTGCAGAAGCACTGTGGGATTCACCACCAGCTTGGCCGATGGGACCCACCTGAGGCAGTTTGTTTTTTGGAGGCGCCATTTCATATTGTTTCTTTTTTTTGAGGGGTGAAGTCCCCTGTGTGGTGCCCTAGCGGCCGGGTTCCCCCCGACCATACCGTGTGTGCGAACCCGGACCGGGGCCGCCGCTCCCCGCCCACAAACATTGTGTGCGGACTGCAGCGATACGAGTCTGGTTTCGCACACCCAATACTCCCCTCGGCAGGCACCGAAACCATATGTTGGGATTTGGCCCACTCCTCGGATCCTTCCGATCCAAATAGGCGGCTTGATTCAGCCCGCCTCACCTACCCGACGGAGTAGGAGACTCCTTTCCTCCGTCAGCTCCATCCACTGCGCTCTCTGCTACTCAGAGAGACGCGCGGAGAAAACTCCCCACCCCCCCTAACCCAAGGCTACCCCCACCCAGCAACTAAAGCCCCCCCATTCCCCTTGCCCCGTTCCCCCCCAGAGTTTGGTCCGCGCCAGCACTATACCGGTAACCCCCAGACTGGGAGCCGTTCCCCAATCCGCCACCCGGGGACGCGCCACGTCGGAGTTCACCTCTCCGCCCAACTGGGACACCCCAGCAGGTCCGTGGAACCTAACCTAACCTAACCTAACCTAACCTAACCTAACCTAACCTAACCTAACCTAACCTAACCTAACCTAACCTAACCTAACCTAACCTAACCTAACCTAACCTAACCTAACCTAACCTAACCTAACCTAACCTAACCTAACCTAACCTAACCTAACCTAACCTAACCTAACCTAACCTAACCTAACCTAACCTAACCTAACCTAACCTAACCTAACCTAACCTAACCTAACCTAACCTAACCTAACCTAACCTAACCTAACCTAACCTAACCTAACCTAACCTAACCTAACCTAACCTAACCTAACCTAACCTAACCTAACCTAACCTAACCTAACCTAACCTAACCTAACCTAACCTAACCGATATAGTTTTAGATAGAAATTTGACATTTTTGAATATTTATTGTGTTGTACCTAAGTCTCCCTGTGGTGGATTTTGAAAATTTTTACACCGTTATAAGCGCACTGCCTACCCCTACGCGCATACCAATTTTCACCCCCAGGGAAAGTCTCATTGCGTTGTTATTGTCGTTTTAGTTCAAAATTTGTATTGAATTTTGTATTAAATTCGTGTTTTCACGGGTTTTTCAAAATTTTTTCAGTAGTTTTTCAGCGAATTGATTCCAAATCAGTTCCTTCAGCGTTGTGGAGTCCGCCCTCTGCCCCCTGCAACAAAAAAAAAATTTAATAAAACACAAAAAATTTCAAAAATCGTCGCGCCAGACAAGGAAGCCTATATAACGCGGTCCCGCCCGGCCCCGTCCGCATTACACTCGCTGGAGGCATAGAAGACTGTCAGTACTGAAGGTGGTGGGCCATCTTTATTGAAGTATCTCGGCGTTGTTTGTTTGTCTGTATTGTTTGTGGCGTATTGTATTAACTGAAAATCAATTTTTATTGGTTTTCTGTATAGTTTTAGATAGAAATTTGACATTTTTGAATATTTATTGTGTTGTACCTAAGTCTCCCTGTGGTGGATTTTGAAAATTTTTACACCGTTATAAGCGCACTGCCTACCCCTACGCGCATACCAATTTTCACCCCCAGGGAAAGTCTCATTGCGTTGTTATTGTCGTTTTAGTTCAAAATTTGTATTGAATTTTGTATTAAATTCGTGTTTTCACGGGTTTTTCAAAATTTTTTCAGTAGTTTTTCAGCGAATTGATTCCAAATCAGTTCCTTCAGCGTTGTGGAGTCCGCCCTCTGCCCCCTGCAACAAAAAAAAATTTAATAAAACACAAAAAATTTCAAAAATCGTCGCGCCAGACAAGGAAGCCTATATAACGCGGTCCCGCCCGGCCCCGTCCGCATTACACTCGCTGGAGGCATAGAAGACTGTCAGTACTGAAGGTGGTGGGCCATCTTTATTGAAGTATCTCGGCGTTGTTTGTTTGTCTGTATTGTTTGTGGCGTATTGTATTAACTGAAAATCAATTTTTATTGGTTTTCTGTATAGTTTTAGATAGAAATTTGACATTTTTGAATATTTATTGTGTTGTACCTAAGTCTCCCTGTGGTGGATTTTGAAAATTTTTACACCGTTATAAGCGCACTGCCTACCCCTACGCGCATACCAATTTTCACCCCCAGGGAAAGTCTCATTGCGTTGTTATTGTCGTTTTAGTTCAAAATTTGTATTGAATTTTGTATTAAATTCGTGTTTTCACGGGTTTTTCAAAATTTTTTCAGTAGTTTTTCAGCGAATTGATTCCAAATCAGTTCCTTCAGCGTTGTGGAGTCCGCCCTCTGCCCCCTGCAACAAAAAAAAATTTAATAAAACACAAAAAATTTCAAAAATCGTCGCGCCAGACAAGGAAGCCTATATAACACGGTCCCGCCCGGCCCCGTCCGCATTACACTCGCTGGAGGCATAGAAGACTGTCAGTACTGAAGGTGGTGGGCCATCTTTATTGAAGTATCTCGGCGTTGTTTGTTTGTCTGTATTGTTTGTGGCGTATTGTATTAACTGAAAATCAATTTTTATTAGTTTTCTGTATAGTTTTAGATAGAAATTTGACATTTTTGAATATTTATTGTGTTGTACCTAAGTCTCCCTGTGGTGGATTTTGAAAATTTTTACACCGTTATAAGCGCACTGCCTACCCCTACGCGCATACCAATTTTCACCCCCAGGGAAAGTCTCATTGCGTTGTTATTGTCGTTTTAGTTCAAAATTTGTATTGAATTTTGTATTAAATTCGTGTTTTCACGGGTTTTTCAAAATTTTTTCAGTAGTTTTTCAGCGAATTGATTCCAAATCAGTTCCTTCAGCGTTGTGGAGTCCGCCCTCTGCCCCCTGCAACAAAAAAAAATTTAATAAAACACAAAAAATTTCAAAAATCGTCGCGCCAGACAAGGAAGCCTATATAACGCGGTCCCGCCCGGCCCCGTCCGCATTACACTCGCTGGAGGCATAGAAGACTGTCAGTACTGAAGGTGGTGGGCCATCTTTATTGAAGTATCTCGGCGTTGTTTGTTTGTCTGTATTGTTTGTGGCGTATTGTATTAACTGAAAATCAATTTTTATTGGTTTTCTGTATAGTTTTAGATAGAAATTTGACATTTTTGAATATTTATTGTGTTGTACCTAAGTCTCCCTGTGGTGGATTTTGAAAATTTTTACACCGTTATAAGCGCACTGCCTACCCCTACGCGCATACCAATTTTCACCCCCAGGGAAAGTCTCATTGCGTTGTTATTGTCGTTTTAGTTCAAAATTTGTATTGAATTTTGTATTAAATTCGTGTTTTCACGGGTTTTTCAAAATTTTTTCAGTAGTTTTTCAGCGAATTGATTCCAAATCAGTTCCTTCAGCGTTGTGGAGTCCGCCCTCTGCCCCCTGCAACAAAAAATTTTAATAAAACACAAAAAATTTCAAAAATAGCCCACCCACCCACCCAATAGTGGCGCAGCCACTACAACTCGGTTGAGATATTATTATTATTATATTATTTTTCTCATACAATTGAAAATTTTCAAATTTTGTTTCTCTTAGTTTTAGTTATACTTTGCGTTTGCGACACCGTAGCCCCTATTGGAGCGTGAAGTTAGTTTTATAAGGCTTTAGTATTAATTTTTGACTTAGTTCTGTTTGAGAAATTGACCATTTCAGTTGATTCTTAGCTAAAAACTAGACTAGGACCTAGGACTAGGACTGTTAGTGGTCCTTATCGCTGTGTTGACATATAGAGAGGTCCTTATTGGACACTCCCCTAGTTTCACCCAACTTACCAGACAGGCAACTTACCTTGCAGACCTCACCAACCCGCTGCATTGGGATAGAAGAGTTGCTCTGGAACTTGGAGAATCTGAAACAGAAATAAAGTTAAGACTGAATAGCTGATATATAATTTAGTATTTACATTTTATATTTACATTTAACTAATTATACAACTTATACAAACTTACTCTTAAATTTATTATTGACTTTCGTCCCCTGATATAAAATGACGGCACGTACACCAACCAAGCAACTCAATGTCACAGTTGACATTGAGAGAGATCACCTAGTGCAGACGCAGATGGCTGGACCATCTATAGCCTCACCGGAGACGACGAGCGATTCTAAGGTCAGGCGTAGCATAGGAGAGTGGGAGACTGGGAAAGCGAAAGCTACCCCAGCATCCCATTCTCCTGAAGCGAGGCCAAAGGCAGCGAGCCCACCAAAAAAGACTACAACCGCTGCCTTCAAACCTAAGCCCAGGACAATGCTCTCACAGGAGAGCAAAACGGGAACGCAAAAGGTCCAGCCGGAAGCGCTCGAAAGCCCTCCGACTGTAAAGCCCAAATATATAGACAGGCTATCAGAGGCGAGGGCTTTCGTAACAAAGGCAAAACTACATCTCGGAAACGCCAGGAACCTCAAAACCGAGATAAAAACGGAGGTGCTAATAGCCATTGACAGGCTCTACCAACTCATCAAAGAGAGTGAGTCTGTCAAAGGCAAGAAAGAGGTGACTAGGGAACCAGAAAAAGAGGAATGTCAGGAACAGGAGAGGGAGGAAGGCAGGGATAATTCGGTTCTCTTGGAAAGGATGGCAAAACACGCCCAGCTAATAGAGGACAATAGCGCAAGGGTAGAAAAACTGACAGAGGCGATAGAGAAGCACCAGGAAGCCCAAGAGCGGCTAACCTACGCCGGAGTGGTGGCGACGTCTGCCAAGAGACAGCCGTCGCAGCAGACGGCGCTGCACTCCGTGGTGGTTACCGCTACGGATGAGATGGAAACGGGTGAAGACGTGTTGAACCGAATTAGGAAAGTAATAAACGCAAAAGAAGGGGGAGTAGTGGTGGAAAGGATTAGGAAAGCAAAGGATAGAAAAGTTATAGTTGGATGTAGAACGGAGGCGGAGAGAGACATTGTAAAGGAAAGGTTGAAAAAAGCACAGGACCACCTAGAAGTAAAAGAAATTAAGAATAAAGACCCCTTGGTTATGCTACGGGACGTCTTCCTATACAATACGGATGAAGACGTCATAAAGGCACTCCAGATCCAGAACAGACACGTCCTCAAAGGACTGCAGGAGACCGAGATAAAAATGGAAATAGCCTTTAAAAGACGTACCCGGAATCCGCATACGAATCACATCGTCATGAGGGTGTCCCCCAAAGTGTGGCAGAGACTCATCGACGCTGAAGCGGTGCAGATCGACCTGCAGAGGGTAAGGGTACTGGACCAGTCACCGCTGGTGCAGTGCTCACTCTGCCTAGGGTACGGTCACGGCAGACGCTTCTGTAAGGAGAGCATCGAAAAATGCAGCCACTGTGGGGGACCCCACATGAGGGCGGAATGTGCTGACTGGCTCGCAGGGGCGGCGCCGGCGTGCTGTAATTGCATGCACGCTAAGCTGGATCACGTAGAGCACAGCGCCTTTAGCCGGGACTGCCCAGTTCGCAAGAGGTGGGAGGTCCTGGCTAGAGCCGCTGTAGCTTATTGCTAAGGTGGTCCCGGGCTCCAAATCCAGCTCAAAAGCGTATCTAGTCGCCCAAGCCAACCTACAGAGGAAGGCCCTGGCCACGCACGAATTGATGCTTGAGGCTACCGAAAGGAAGATAGCCTTCGCGCTGCTCCAGGAACCATATGTCGGAGGACTAGGACGAGTAAAGGACTACAAGAGCGTAAGAATCTTCCAATGCGCAAACCCGGGAAACGACGTCGTTAAGTCAGCAATCGCCGTTTTCGACGATGACATCGACGTCGTTCAATGGCCGGAACTAACCACGACAAATATTGTCGTGGTTAAACTAAGAACTAGTGCTTGGGAGATAGTAGTCGCTTCGCTCTACTTTGAACCAGACAAACCGATCGAGCCATACCTGGAGCAGCTAAAGGTTATAAAGGAGAGAACGGGCCCAAGCAAAATCCTAATCGGTGGTGACGCGAACGCAAAAAGTGCATGGTGGGGAAGTCCCAGGGAGGACCAAAGGGGGAAGGAAATGGCGGGAACAATCGAGGAACTGAACCTGCAGATACTCAATGTAGGCGATACTCCCACCTTTGACACAATTAGAGGCAATAAAAGGTACACAAGTTACGTTGATATCACGGCTTGCACAGCGGATTTGCTTCCTCTGGTGGATGACTGGACGGTGGAGGACAGCATCACTAGCTCAGACCACAACACGGTAATTTTTAAAATCAGACTTGAAAAATCTAAAGGAATTAGCGTCAGCAGAACAACTAGAATTTATAACACTAAAAAAGCAGACTGGAGTCATTTTCACGAGAAAATGACTCAGTTGCTCGAGGAGAAAAACATTAACAAAAATAAAATTGAAAACATAGACAACACAATAGACCTAGAAAATTATTTGGAAACCTATTTAAACACAATAACGCAAACATGCAATAGTGCAATACCTAAACATAGTCAAAAAGGAAAACTTACCTTGCCGTGGATGTCGGATGAGCTTGCCAAGATGAAGAAAGAAGTCGCCACCAGGAAACGCCGAGTCCGCTGTGCAGCACCAATCCGTAGGCCCACTGTTGTGAAGGAGTACCTGCAATCAAAAGAAAATTATGAATTGGCCGCAAAAAATGCCCAGACGGCCAGCTGGAAGGAGTTCTGCGGGAAACAGACAAGGGAAGGAATGTGGGAATCCATATATAGGGTTATAGGAAGGACGACGAAAAGGCAAGAGGACCTGCCTTTGACCAGGGACGGACAGTCATTGGGACCTAGGGAATCTGCAGAGTACCTAGTAGACACCTTCTATCCAGAAGACAAATTGGAGGAGGATAACGAGGAACACAAAAGGATAAGGAAACAAGCGGAGGAGGTAAATAGTCAAGACCATAATGAACATGACCCGCCGTTTACCCTTGACGAGTTGAAACTTGCCGTGACTAGTTTCAATCCTAAGAAAGCCCCGGGTTCCGATGGATTGACTGCTGATGTCTGCGAACATGCCATTAATCACAACCCTGAGACTTTCCTAGCACTGGCCAACAAATGTTTAAAATTGGGATATTTCCCAAAGATGTGGAAACAGGCAACGGTAATAGTCTTGAGAAAACCTGGCAAAGCCGACTACACACAAGCCAAATCCTACAGGCCGATAGGTCTGTTACCAGTGCTGGGGAAGATATTTGAGAAGATGTTGGTTGGGCGGATCAAGTGGCACGTACTCCCTCGGATTAGTACTCGCCAGTATGGTTTTATGCCCCAGAAGAGCACCGAAGACTCCCTCTATGACCTGATACATTACATACGAGCAAAACTCACTCAGAGGAAACTCGTTGTAATGATATCCTTGGACATAGAGGGAGCCTTCGATAACGCATGGTGGCCAAAGATCAAAACCAGACTGGCTGAGGAAAGGTGTCCGATTAACATCAGGAGAGTAGTAGACAGTTACCTCCAAGACCGGATGGTAACACTCAGATACGCCGGAGAAGAGGTGGAAAGGTCCACATCAAAGGGATGTGTGCAGGGATCTATAGGAGGGCCTATTCTCTGGAACGTGTTACTGGATCCGTTGCTACATCAATTGGAGGGAAGGGGGATCTATTGTCAAGCCTACGCCGATGACGTGGTTGTGGTATTCGACGCAGACACAGCACTGGAGGTGCAGAGGGAAGCCAATGACGCACTCGCCTATATTCAGGACTGGGGTACTGGAAACAGGCTCAAGTTTGCTCCACATAAGACGAACGCAATGCTACTAACGAGGAAACTTAAGTATGATACCCCGGCCCTGAGTATGGGCGGGATCGCCATTAACATGTCGGAAGAAATTAAGATCTTGGGGCTCACAGTAGACAGCAAGCTTACCTTTAACACCCATGCAGCCAATGTCAGCAGAAAGGTTTTAAACCTGTATAAGCAGCTGTCTAGAGCTGCCAAGATAAGTTGGGGTCTGAATTCAGACATCGTGCGAACGATCTATGTCGCAGTGGTGGAGCCGGTCGTTATGTACGCGGCTGGAGCGTGGGCGGAATCCACTAGAAAACTGGGCACTCAAAAGAGTCTCAACGCGGTCCAGAGAGGGTTCGCGCAAAAGATCTGCAAAGCCTACCGAACCACCTCCCTGAACTCGGCATTGGTACTGGCCGGACTACTCCCCCTCGATCTCAGAATACAGGAGGCAGCTGCCCTGTATGAGGTAAAGAGGGGGGTGGCCCGGCCAACATCAGGAGATGGGGAGCTGGAGCAGACGACCAAATTTGGAGACCTGCCCCATCCGGCTGAACACACGGAGCACAAATTTGAATGCTTGGAGAACCAGGAGAAGGTAGACGCCAATAAGACCCAAGCGCTACGAATTTACACGGACGGCAGCAAGATCGAGGGCAAGGTGGGGGCCTCATTGTCTCTTTGGAGCAATGAGGAAGAAACCAGCAGCCAAAAGATCAAGCTGTCGTCATATTGTACGGTATACCAAGCAGAGCTGCTCGCTATACAAAGGGCCACCACTGTCGCCTTGAAACGCCCGGAGCGCACAATCGGCATTTACAGTGACTCACGCTCATCCTTGGAGGCACTAACTGGTAACCGTTCCCTTCACCCCCTCGTAACAAAGATCCGCCAGAACCTGGAGGAGTGTAAACGCCAGGGTAAAGAAGTTTCACTCTTCTGGGTTAAGGCTCACGCCGGGTTAGAGGGGAATGAGAGAGCCGACAAGTTAGCTAGGGACGCAGCACTGGGCAAAAAGACCAAGGCGGACTACGACCTGTGCCCGATATCTTTTGTCAAGCGGCAGATTCGCCTGGACTCGCTTGACAAATGGAATCAACGTTACAGGAATGAGGACACCGCTTCAACAACAAAAATGTTCTTCCCTGACGCAATTA
>OX375764.1:13430000-13805000 GCA_947359385.1 Chesias legatella | reverse complement strand
CCTACCTACCTACCTACCTACCTACCTACCTACCTACCTACCTACCTACCTACCTACCTACCTACCTACCTACCTACCTACCTACCTACCTACCTACCTACCTACCTACCTACCTACCTACCTACCTACCTACCTACCTACCTACCTACCTACCTACCTACCTACCTACCTACCTACCTACCTACCTACCTACCTACCTACCTACCTACCTACCTACCTACCTACCTACCTACCTACCTACCTACCTACCTACCTACCTACCTACCTACCTACCTACCTACCTACCTACCTACCTACCTACCTACCTACCTACCTACCTACCTACCTACCTACCTACCTACCTACCTACCTACCTACCTACCTACCTACCTACCTACCTACCTACCTACCTACCTACCTACCTACCTACCTACCTACCTACCTACCTACCTACCTACCTACCTACCTACCTACCTACCTACCTACCTACCTACCTACCTACCTACCTACCTACCTACCTACCTACCTACCTACCTACCTACCTACCTACCTACCTACCTACCTACCTACCTACCTACCTACCTACCTACCTACCTACCTACCTACCTACCTACCTACCTACCTACCTACCTACCTACCTACCTACCTACCTACCTACCTACCTACCTACCTACCTACCTACCTACCTACCTACCTACCTACCTACCTACCTACCTACCTACCTACCTACCTACCTACCTACCTACCTACCTACCTACCTACCTACCTACCTACCTACCTACCTACCTACCTACCTACCTACCTACCTACCTACCTACCTACCTACCTACCTACCTACCTACCTACCTACCTACCTACCTACCTACCTACCTACCTACCTACCTACCTACCTACCTACCTACCTACCTACCTACCTACCTACCTACCTACCTACCTACCTACCTACCTACCTACCTACCTACCTACCTACCTACCTACCTACCTACCTACCTACCTACCTACCTACCTACCTACCTACCTACCTACCTACCTACCTACCTACCTACCTACCTACCTACCTACCTACCTACCTACCTACCTACCTACCTACCTACCTACCTACCTACCTACCTACCTACCTACCTACCTACCTACCTACCTACCTACCTACCTACCTACCTACCTACCTACCTACCTACCTACCTACCTACCTACCTACCTACCTACCTACCTACCTACCTACCTACCTACCTACCTACCTACCTACCTACCTACCTACCTACCTACCTACCTACCTACCTACCTACCTACCTACCTACCTACCTACCTACCTACCTACCTACCTACCTACCTACCTACCTACCTACCTACCTACCTACCTACCTACCTACCTACCTACCTACCTACCTACCTACCTACCTACCTACCTACCTACCTACCTACCTACCTACCTACCTACCTACCTACCTACCTACCTACCTACCTACCTACCTACCTACCTACCTACCTACCTACCTACCTACCTACCTACCTACCTACCTACCTACCTACCTACCTACCTACCTACCTACCTACCTACCTACCTACCTACCTACCTACCTACCTACCTACCTACCTACCTACCTACCTACCTACCTACCTACCTACCTACCTACCTACCTACCTACCTACCTACCTACCTACCTACCTACCTACCTACCTACCTACCTACCTACCTACCTACCTACCTACCTACCTACCTACCTACCTACCTACCTACCTACCTACCTACCTACCTACCTACCTACCTACCTACCTACCTACCTACCTACCTACCTACCTACCTACCTACCTACCTACCTACCTACCTACCTACCTACCTACCTACCTACCTACCTACCTACCTACCTACCTACCTACCTACCTACCTACCTACCTACCTACCTACCTACCTACCTACCTACCTACCTACCTACCTACCTACCTACCTACCTACCTACCTACCTACCTACCTACCTACCTACCTACCTACCTACCTACCTACCTACCTACCTACCTACCTACCTACCTACCTACCTACCATATATGTAATATATTTTCTTTTCGAAGTAAGACAAAGCCGCGGGTTTTCCGCTTTGTACCGTTTGTAACGCCATCTACAAATCTTACCAAAACACACGACATTTGTCAATCACATTCACACACATAACTGGAAAGGTTTTTATTACGTCAAAAACAGCTGCTAATACTTACATTTACATGTTTTGATCGAGTATCAAGTGCATATATACATAAAAATCTATTAAACAAATGAAATTAAAATTTTCTTTTGAAAAATGCTACCATTCCATCAGTATTTTCTTAAGACGTTGACACGTTCAACTATCGTCAGTAAACCGACTTTACAGACAACCATTTTTGTTATTGAGGGGATAAATATGCGATAACGCATTCAGTCTATTGTACATAAGCGGTCCTAAGAATGTGTAAAATTTGGATGTAAATGCATGTTTTAACCCTGTTTGTTGCGGACAGACATTATCTTTCCGTCTTTTGTTAGTATGTTCAGTTGTGTAGGGAAGGGCTGCGTGCTGCTTTAGTACCATGTTCATTTTATGTTATATTTTTATATATGTATCAGAACTGTCTTTTTGTTGTTCTAGTTTAGTTTAATTCTGTAATATACATGATGTATCTGTGCTTAAATAAATAAATAAATAAGTATACGCATATTTTTCTTTGTTTGGTTAACATATTTTGCAACACTTGTTTTGAAAACGGCGTATCTTGCAACGTCACATTCAAATGCATGTGATATTTAACAATCAGATATTTTTCTGCTGTTAGATTATTTGTTATGTTATACTCATGAATCTCTTTATCCGGGAACTGTGCACATACACGCCAATACATACCACTACAACAGTTACAGGTAGGTATGTCACGAGTAGGTACCTGCGTATTCTGATCATAACCGAATATTTGTTGCAGCTTCCCTCCCTGGCTGCGGACTAGACAGATATTAGCAATTTAGCCATTTCGAAACTTACGGTCAAATATGGGCGAAGAGTACCGCATCTGACCAGTATAGGCATCGTGTCGGTCGGGTGGGCGTGCCTCGTGGTGGGGAGCACGCTGCCGGCGCGGCGGCGCTGGCGATGCTGGCGGGCCGACTGCTGCAGGGCGTCTCCGCCTTCGCGCCCTTCCTCACCGGAGAGTACACCAGCCCCGAGAACCGCAGCTCCTTCGCCACCTGGAAGATGACGGCGCTCCTCTGCGCCTCCATCTCCTTCCTCGACCTCCTGATAGTCGCGTATTCCCCGGAGACGCCGAGCCGGCTCGCCGACCGCGGCAAGTACGAGGCTAGCGAAGCGCGCGTTCCGATCGCTCCGAGAAACCTACGAAGAGGACGAACTCGGAAAGATGATGGTAGCAAGCAGGATCTCCAGGAGGCGCGTACGGCAAGACGGACACGTAACATTCAGGTCGACGATATTGCAAAATGAGTTCTACAAGCCGATATCGGTGACGACGCACCTGTACACGCTGCACTGGGGCGGGGCAGTGGGCCGGGATTAACATCCTGGCGGCCGCGCCGTACGCGGGGGAGTTGGTGGCGGCGCCGGCGGCGGCGGGCGTGGTGACGTCACTCGACACGCAGCGGGTGTATGTCGTCAGGCGCACCGTGCTGTTTTGTACGGTTGCGCTCGACTGTCTCGCTCTCCTCCTCATCGCCGGATACGTGTACGCCAGACCGATTGCCGTACGCTCATCCTGTAGTAGGAGTATCGTTGCTGATGTTCACGGAGGCCACGGGGCCCCCGCCGGCGCTGGCTTCCGCGGGGGAAACATTCCTGCTGCGGTACAAGGGGCTGACCGGCGGCATCAGCTCGCTGTTCCGTTCCGTCGGCATGTTACCATCGGCGAAGAGGTTCCCGCTCGTGACGCGGCGGCTCGGGCCGGGGGGCGCGTGCTGCGTGTACGCCTCCATCGCCATCGCCACTGCCTGCCGGTGCTGTGGTTTCTTCTGCCCGAAACTAAGGATCAAACTTTGCAGGAAATAGAGAACCAATTCAAAAGCAAAACGATTCCGCCGTTGGAATCTTCGTCTCCTCCTCCGTAGGAGAAGACGAAGATACGAGTAGAGACTACGTGCAAGGTGGGGAACTCACAAAAACACGCAGATAGATAACGGACTAGGATAATCTGATTTGTATTAGTGCCAAAATTAAATAATTGAAGCTAAATGTTATTCCTTATGTGAAATCAGTTAAAAAAAGTTATGTCATCCCTCACGGTTCATCGCTCACCGAATAGGCATTTCATCAAATGTCAAATAGATCCTGAAAACTAAAGACGTGGCCACAAATTATAAAAATAACAATAAAAGCAGAACGCAATTATTGGAAGGTGACGTTCCGCCTGTGTTCAGTAATACCTACTCGTATCCTCTGCGCATGACGAGAGTTTCACGAGTCAAGTCTCCCTCTAGCACCGGGCCGGGATATCAACCTCATCCCAGGCCCTGTCCGACAAACAGACTGCGCTTCACTCCCGCGTCAATACTGTACCTATATGCGCGGGATCACCCCCGTGTTGAGACGTGGTCCTGTGTCCTGTGTCTTGTGTCCTGTGTCCTGGGTCGCACAGTGTGAATGAACAGCCAACTCTCAGGTAGAACGTCCTATTCTCCTTCAGCATATTAGCCTTTTCTGGTGTTTTGTTTAGTTCTTAAAATGTAATATGCATTGTTGCGTCCAATAAAAAGTGTTCTATTGTATGAGTGCAGTAAATAGGTAGTTGCATGGAATTGAACGCGGCACTGTTCCACACTCTTAGTACAGGAACAAGCGCAATGCCAACCAACTGCTGTGGTTGCAATACTTCAAGTTGAACTGTACGGACCATTCATTTAACAATTAACAAAATTCATACATTGTTATTGTTCTTTCTTATAGATCTATTATTTAACAAAACTCCAAAGAGTGGAATCAGACACGGACCCGCCGCCGCACCTTACAACCGAGCAGTATTGTGTTCCCGCTGCGCTGTTCTGGTAGCGCACCACCCGACGAAAGGAAAGCTATCCCTCCCTTAGGGTTTTCTCGTCTGTTCTTCTCATACGGAGGGTCGGCGCCCAATGTGATCTTATAATTCTTACGACCATTCACGAGTTCCAGCTCGTTGTTTAAGAATTAATCTGAAATAAAGTGTTATCTATTGTGATGTCAAACGTGTATGGGATTTCAAGGTAACATAAATGAAAGACATTTACCACACGCATTAGAATTACAATCAATTATCCAATGTACACGAGGCCTTAAGCTCTCATCTATTATAGGTATTTACGGCAAGCTTCTTAAGGCATAGTTCCTGTAATAAAAAATGTTGGAATACGTGGAGTAGAGTGTCTGCTAAAAAATTTGGAATCAATTTATTTAGCCTTCAAAATGAGCACCCGTCTTCTCTTTCAATTATGCAACAGGTACCTACCTGTGTAGATAGAGTATTTCAAATGTGTCTGCGGCACGGCGCGGGCGGCGGCGCTTGGAGGGCCATTGTTGTTAGTTGTAAACAATACTTTATCGCAAACTGTGCTGTGCTGTGCTGTGCTGTGCTGTGCTGTGCTGTGCTGTGCTGTGCTGTGCTGTGCTGTGCTGTGCGGGGCTGTGCTATGCCTGGCTGGGCTGGCACATCATCCGCGGCTCTGTTTAACCTAACTTGATGGTTTGATTTAAGCGATATTTTATTTTCAATATCATCTTTTGGTTAAAAACCGAATGACACATACTACATGCACTGTACTGTAGTCGTTTGAATCCTTTATTTGTAACACGCAACAAGAACTACACAGTGATCTTTAAACCGCCGCCAAATAGTGATAAGAACTGAGTAGACTACACTTCAGGTACAATAAAATAAACAAGGGGCAGGCAAACATCGAGACGCATACATTGTAGTGCGGACACTACGCCGCGCGCCGCGCCGAATGAACGGGTGGGACGTTGCTCCCGAATCAGTTACGAGGACATGCTATCGGAGTGTATTAATGTTTACAAGTAGATATTAGCAAACACTGGATAACACGTTTGTTGGAAAAAAAGTATATACTGTTTTCACCGCACTCAAAAACTATGTAAGAACGTACGTACAAAAAATGTATGGATAAGAAGGCGCGGCGCGACTCTTGCGCACTCGTAGGCCGGTAGAAGCGAGGAGTGCCGTCCACGGATCAGTCGGTCAGTCCTCAAGGAAAACTCGCCGCCGTCGCGTGTCGCACTCAGTCGCAATATGTCCTTAGCGGAAGGCGCCTCTGACACGGAACCCACCACCAGGCAGGAAGAAGACAAGCGCTGCTCGAGCTCCGGAGCCAACGCCAAGTCCAGCGAGAAGAACAGACAGGTCAGTCGGTCGATTCCTATCGCATCCAGTGCTGCAGTGCCGCAGTGCCGCGCGCCGCGATGTCCCCCTGCTCGTACTCGCTAAGTAGCCTCCCATAAATAGTGGAAGACTGTAACTGAGAGAGGGCAGCGAGTCTGTCATGCGGCCGGCCGCGTCTAGTTCAGCGTCTACTCAATAGTTTCCAATGGAGCCAGTCCTTTACCGTGTATTGCGTACCTAGTACCTATTGTATCTAGCATCTATATCCTTCGATCGACGTCTGTAAGGGCCGAGCTGATTATCACCAAATGTGGTGGCTCTGACCTAAAATATTAAAAAACTAAAATCTATCATAATTATTGCACTAGATTATTTAGTAAATAGATATTTTCTCAAGAAAAGTGTCGAGTAGAGGTGTGCGCTGTCGAGTGAGTGGGTACCGGAGCGGGCATACCGCCTGGTGTTTTGATGTTATATGGGTTTGATAAGATAGGGATTAACATCATAATGTATTAGTACCTGGCTAGGCACATCTGCTGCCAACCTAAACAGTGTATTGTAAATGATGGTGACCACATCATTGATCGTTAGCTCAGTTAGTATTAACCCTGCCTATATTGCCTATATTGGTAGTAATGCTGTAGGTCGTTGGTTCGATTCCCACCCAGAACAAACGTTTGTATGACGAATGTTTGTTCTGCGAAACTTTATAATTTAGTTCTGCCATGTTGTTGTAGTAATTTTTTTATTAAATGAATGTGTTAATAATATAGTTAGATTGATAGTAACTAACTATGTAGTAACGCGATCCGTGTTGCGCCGCGCCGCGCCGTTACAATTAACGTTCGGGCGTCGCCCGACCGCGCCGCGCGCCGCGCGCCGACGCGACGCCACGGAGACTATAAATCCTTCGAAAAGCGCCTCAAAATTGGTTTGATAGCAATCGGGATCATTTAACAATTATACCTTAAACGGTTTTATAGTTTTGCGGTTCCCATAATTGGGGACAATAGGTTCCACCCACACCCACACCAACAGCCACAGCCACAGCCACACCCACAGCCATAGCGACGGCGCGGCGCTGCCATAGATGGCAGTAGCGCTGCGGCTCCATAAATGGAGATTCTAATTTATCAATCAACTTGGGACTTCAATTAAAATATATTTAAGACATTATTAATAATGAAAACAAGAAGACAGCGTAGCTGAGCAGCAGTTTTGCAAATCTCGATATTGTCGATATTGTTTCTAAATAAGTGAACATTTATTTTTCACTTAAGAATTCATAAGTTTTAGAAGTGTTGCAACATCAAGTAATAAAATACACAACCAATTCATTATTTACCTCCGTTTTATTTCGGGAACGTGAAAAACCCTTCAAATCATCCAAAGATACGAAGTGTGTTGATGACTGAAGCCGGAAATATAGTAACAAGGGGTGGGTGTCGCTGTGTACGTGTGCGTGCGGGCGTGTACTTGTGAGCGCTCGCTGCTGCCGTGCGACACGTCCGCTGCGCACGCGCCCGTCGCGCACGCGCCCGTCGCGCACGCGCCCGTTGCTCGGTGGAGCGCTGCGTGCGGCGTGGTTCAACGATCGCTCGACTCTCCATTGTATTCCTATTAGGCTTTTGTTCAAGGAAGACAAGAACATTTTCCATTACAAATTACTTCCCAAATTAAAATCACATTAGTTGCTTCAATTGTATGTCATGCTGGCGCGTCTGTAGCGGGAGCGGGAGCGGGAGCGGGAGCGGGAGCGGGGCGGTGGTATAAAGCAATTTCGACCGCGAGAAAAATGAGATGTAATAGTTTGTCCCGCATTTACCCGGGACTGTGTTGGCTCGTGAGCTAGCTGAACTTATGCCAGCCTGTCATATTCCATAAACATATATTTTTCTTTCACATAAGTACCTTATCTTGTTTAATTGAGATAAATAGTGATTACATTCAATCACCATGGTTAATTAATATTTGTCCCCCTGAAAACCCAAACACCTCGTCACTTTAGTGTTGGGGTTGAAGTCTCTCTCACCATGAATGTACCTATCGCATGGTCGGCAGCTCCCATCGTCGACAAAAAAGATATCGGACCTTTCAATCACGGGCTTATTTGAATGTTGCGCTGTGGAACTATCTAACTATAATATTGCAATTGTGTGTATGTATAGAGTACCAAAATTAAATAACATTAGCATTTTTATGGATTGTGTATATAAAGTTTTACTTGAACTAACAAAGAAACGTTATGAAAGTATATTAATAGCAGGAGATTTTAATATTGATATTATGAAAAGTAACAACATAACACTTGACTTTGAATGTTTGTTTTTAAATTTTAATTTGAGATTAGCTCTGAAACAACCAACAAGGCTAGCAAGTAAAACCTGTATAGACAACTTTGCTCATAATTTTAAAAAAGGGTGTTCTACCGAAGTACTAGAACTAGCTTTATCGGACCATACAGCACAGCTCATCAAATGTCCATTAAAAAATTTAGATCTCCTTAAATACTGGCACATCAGAAGACGCGATTATTCAGCAGAAAATATTAGTAAGTTTATAAACTCAATTAAAAACATATCCTTTTCGGAAATATATAGCGCAGATGACCCTAATATTGCTTACAACCTTTTTATCGACACTTTTAAAATGTTTTATGATCTTTGTTTTCCTTATAGAATTATGACTAAAAAAACAACTAGAAAGACTCCATGGGTCTCTCGTGGTATAAAATTATGCTGTAAAAATAAAAGAAAACTTTTATGGCAATTTCGTAAAAAACCCTCTGAATCTAATAAAATTAAATATAAAAACTATTCTAAAACTCTTAAAACTATAATAAAACTAACACAGAAAACACAAAATAACTATAAAATTAATACATCTAAAAATAAATCAAAAGCTACTTGGCAAATCATAAATAGTACTAAAAGAAATCTGCCTAGAAGTCAGATAGTAAAACTTGACATAAATAATAAGACAATTACAAATCCTACTGACATAGCGAATGCTTTTAATGATTTCTTTATTGACAAAATTGTACCTATTAAAAACTCAGGCATACAAAGTACCTCACTTATTAATAGTCAGAGAGACTCTATGTTTCTTAGACCATGTATTTCAGATGATATTATTAGGATCATAGCTTCTCTAAATAATACGAATAGTGTTGGATATGATGAAATCTCTACAAAAATATTGAAAATATCAGCTAGATTCATATCTGAACCTATAAGTTATATTATGAACTTATGTATCAGTGCCGGTAAATTTCCTGATGCACTAAAGCTCTCCGTCATAAAGCCCCTCTATAAAAAACAAAATAAGGAGAGCATGGAAAATTATAGACCAATATCCCTTATACCTATTATGTCGAAAATACTTGAACGATATATATATATGATAATTAATAGCTACTTTGAAACAAAAAACATATTTTGTACAGAACAGAAGGGTTTTAGAAAAAATAAATCATTAAATATGGCCTTATATGATTTTCTACATAGAGTTACATGCAGCGTTGATATAAGACAACCAATATGCTCTATATTTTGCGATATGACGCAAGCATTCGACTATGTGCGTCATGACATACTCTTAAATAAACTAGAGGCTTACGGCGTCAGAGGAAATGCATTGGAACTCGTCAAATCATATCTCGATAATAGGAAACAAATTACTGAAATCAGTAGGATTAACTTCAAAACTAAACATGAAGAAGTCCATAGGTCAAATGAACGTACCGTAATATATGGTGTACCACAAGGTAGTGTACTGGGTCCTTTACTCTTCATAATATATATTAATGATCTGCCAAATGCGACAACCCAACCTATGTCGCTTTTTGCAGACGACAGTGCCGTAACTATTCAATGTATTAATAAAATGACATATGAAAATGATATAAATTCTGCCTTGACTTCAATTATTGTTTGGTTGGATAATAATAACTTAAAAATAAATCTATCTAAGACTAAAATGATAAGCTTTAGACAACGCGATACAGCTGATCTACATTCACTTGACATTAAATATGGTAATTACAATATTAATGAAGTTGACATGACAAAATTTTTAGGAATTACTATTGACAAAAAACTTAACTGGAAATCTCATTTGGAAAATTTGTGTAAGAAAATTAATAGCTTAGCTTATGTCTTATTTAAATTATCTAAAATTGTTAATGTAAAAACCCTGTTAACAGCTTACCATGGATTAATTGCGTCTAATATTCGTTATGGTATACTTTTTTGGGGAAACTCTACTGATACTGAAAAGATTTTCAAATATCAAAAGCGATGCATAAGGGCCATGTTTAGTCTGAAAGTAACGGACTCGTGTAAACCATTTTTCGCTCAGCATAATATTTTGACGATTTCTGCGCTATATATATTTGAAACGGTGATGTTTGTAAAAAGTAACCCAGATTTGTTTGAACAACTCTCTGATGTTGTGGTTCGCAATAGGCGTGACAAACATAAAGTTGTAACTCGCAGCTCCAAAACAACCTTAATGCGTAAAAGTGTCTTCTGCTCAGCACCTCTCGCCTACAATAAACTACCAGAGTCTATAAGACAATTACCTTGTTCGTTGTTTCGGAGGAAAGTGACTGAATTACTGACAAAAAAATGCTATTACTCTTTTAATGAATTCATGACAGATAAATTGTAAGTATATAACATTGACATTCCTTTTTTCTATTCTTTTTTTTTTTTCTTTCTCTTTTTTTTTTGTGGTAGTATTATTATTATTTCTATATTCGTATGTTAGTAATTTTGTGTATTATCTGTTAGGAATTCTATTATTTGACTATTGTACATTTTAAGATATTGCACGCCCAATAGGGCAGAATACATTGTAACATTCCTTTACAGTAATAACAACTTCTATGACATGTATTTCATGCAATAAATTGATTTGATTTGATTTGATTTGACAAGTTATTTCCAAATAGCAATGTAACTCAAAAGCAGTAAACTCGTCAGATGTCAGACTCATACATGTGGAAGGAACAAATTCACACTATGATGAAGGGCGGAGAGAGCGAGTCCGACATCTCTGACTCGGAGCAGTTCCTGACGAAGGGCGCGTTCCTGCTGACGCCGTCGCACGGCCTCAGCATGGAGAAGGCGTCCGCCATCTGCGAGAAGATGGAGTTCAAGGGGTGCTTCTCCCTCACCAAAACCGCCACCGGCATCCTCTTCAAGTTCTCCAGCGTCGACGACTACCAGATGGTCTTCAAGAAGGGATTCCACAAAGTGACCGGATCGCGCTTCTATAGGAAGGTGGGTTCAATATACTATTATCAATGTTTCCTTTGCAAACGCAAACGATAATGAAAAACATTGTTATGAAAAATACATTTAGAAATGCCTCGCTACCTACTGTGTCTGTTAATATTATCAGTGCAGGTAATGTCTGTAACGGCTGCGACGATGAGTGTATCAGCGTCAATTTGTAAAAAAGTTCAACCCCTCTTATCTACAGCTATCTATCTATATGATGGACTCTTTCTCTTCGCCCTTCACTACGATCATCTTTTCATTTATTTAATACGGTTTAAGTTATACTACTCTGGGTAGGCAGGTACCCATATTATGAAATTACTTTATTCCTATACCCACTGGCTGAGATTTAATGTTCTTCCTTTGGTGTCGAGCATCGCGTGACACGTTACAGGTTCTCGCACCTATAACATATAGTATGTACCACCGGCCGCCGGCCGCCGGCCGCACTCAGGACGGTGTCGTCTCTAATGCAAGTTGCACCGCTCCGTGCAGATCGCCATTCCGTGCCGCCCTCAGAAGACGTTCACTATCTACGTGTACGACGTGCCGGACGAGGTGCCCGAGGAGGATGTGCGCCACGCCCTCTACAAGTTCACCTCCGTCGTGGAGGTGGTGCGCCTGCACTACTCCGGCTCACCGAGAGACGGTAACACCGGACCCTATATCTACAAGTTCCCCTCCGGCGTGGAGGTGGTGCGCCTGCACTACTCCGGCTCACCGAGAGACGGTAACACCGGACCCTATATCTACAAGTTCCCCTCCGGCGTGGAGGTGGTGCGCCTGCACTACTCCGGCTCACCGAGAGACGGTAACACCGGACCCTATATCTACAAGTTCCCCTACGTCGTGGAGGTGGTGCGCCTGCACTACTCCGGCTCACCGAGAGACGGTAACACCGGACCCTATATCTACAAGTTCCCCTCCGTCGTGGAGGTGGTGCGCCTGCACTACTCCGGCTCACCGAGAGACGGTAACACCGGACCCTATATCTACAAGTTCCCCTCCGTCGTGGAGGTGGTGCGCCTGCACTACTCCGGCTCACCGAGAGACGGTAACACCGGACCCTATATCTACAAGTTCCCCTACGTCGTGGAGGTGGTGCGCCTGCACTACTCCGGCTCACCGAGAGACGGTAACACCGGACCCTATATCTACAAGTTCCCCTCCGTCGTGGAGGTGGTGCGCCTGCACTACTCCGGCTCACCGAGAGACGGTAACACCGGACCCTATATCTACAAGTTCCCCTCCGTCGTGGAGGTGGTGCGCCTGCACTACTCCGGCTCACCGAGAGACGGTAACACCGGACCCTATATCTACAAGTTCCCCTCCGTCGTGGAGGTGGTGCGTCTGCACTACTCCGGCTCACCGAGAGACGGTAACACCGGACCCTATATCTACAAGTTCCCCTCCGTCGTGGAGGTGGTGCGCCTGCACTACTCCGGCTCACCGAGAGACGGTAACACCGGACCCTATATCTACTAGTTCCCCTCCGGCGTGGAGGTGGTGCGCCTGCACTACTCCGGCTCACCGAGAGACGGTAACACCGGACCCTATATCTACTAGTTCCCCTCCGTCGTGGAGGTGGTGCGCCTGCACTACTCCGGCTCACCGAGAGACGGTAACACCGGACCCTATATCTACAAGTTCCCCTCCGGCGTGGAGGTGGTGCGCCTGCACTACTCCGGCTCACCGAGAGACGGTAACACCGGACCCTATATCTACAAGTTCCCCTCCGGCGTGGAGGTGGTGCGCCTGCACTACTCCGGCTCACCGAGAGACGGTAACACCGGACCCTATATCTACAAGTTCCCCTACGTCGTGGAGGTGGTGCGCCTGCACTACTCCGGCTCACCGAGAGACGGTAACACCGGACCCTATATCTACAAGTTCCCCTCCGTCGTGGAGGTGGTGCGCCTGCACTACTCCGGCTCACCGAGAGACGGTAACACCGGACCCTATATCTACAAGTTCCCCTACGTCGTGGAGGTGGTGCGCCTGCACTACTCCGGCTCACCGAGAGACGGTAACACCGGACCCTATATCTACAAGTTCCCCTCCGGCGTGGAGGTGGTGCGCCTGCACTACTCCGGCTCACCGAGAGACGGTAACACCGGACCCTATATCTACAAGTTCCCCTCCGGCGTGGAGGTGGTGCGCCTGCACTACTCCGGCTCACCGAGAGACGGTAACACCGGACCCTATATCTACAAGTTCCCCTCCGTCGTGGAGGTGGTGCGCCTGCACTACTCCGGCTCACCGAGAGACGGTAACACCGGACCCTATATCTACAAGTTCCCCTCCGTCGTGGAGGTGGTGCGCCTGCACTACTCCGGCTCACCGAGAGACGGTAACACCGGACCCTATATCTACAAGTTCCCCTCCGTCGTGGAGGTGGTGCGCCTGCACTACTCCGGCTCACCGAGAGACGGTAACACCGGACCCTATATCTACAAGTTCCCCTCCGTCGTGGAGGTGGTGCGCCTGCACTACTCCGGCTCACCGAGAGACGGTAACACCGGACCCTATATCTACTAGTTCCCCTCCGGCGTGGAGGTGGTGCGCCTGCACTACTCCGGCTCACCGAGAGACGGTAACACCGGACCCTATATCTACTAGTTCCCCTCCGTCGTGGAGGTGGTGCGCCTGCACTACTCCGGCTCACCGAGAGACGGTAACACCGGACCCTATATCTACAAGTTCCCCTACGTCGTGGAGGTGGTGCGCCTGCACTACTCCGGCTCACCGAGAGACGGTAACACCGGACCCTATATCTACTAGTTCCCCTCCGTCGTGGAGGTGGTGCGCCTGCACTACTCCGGCTCACCGAGAGACGGTAACACCGGACCCTATATCTACTAGTTCCCCTCCGTCGTGGAGGTGGTGCGCCTGCACTACTCCGGCTCACCGAGAGACGGTAACACCGGACCCTATATCTACTAGTTCCCCTCCGTCGTGGAGGTGGTGCGCCTGCACTACTCCGGCTCACCGAGAGACGGTAACACCGGACCCTATATCTACAAGTTCCCCTACGTCGTGGAGGTGGTGCGCCTGCACTACTCCGGCTCACCGAGAGACGGTAACACCGGACCCTATATCTACTAGTTCCCCTCCGGCGTGGAGGTGGTGCGCCTGCACTACTCCGGCTCACCGAGAGACGGTAACACCGGACCCTATATCTACTAGTTCCCCTCCGGCGTGGAGGTGGTGCGCCTGCACTACTCCGGCTCACCGAGAGTTCTCTAAGAACCTACTACGTGGTATTACATTATTGTGCAGAGGTTACCGATCACATTATAAGAAGTCGATATCTGATAGTTCCTAAATGAATAATAAAACAATGGTTTAGTCTCCCAAGCCTAAAACTTCACGGATCACTGCGGGTTCATTGATTCATAAATGATTCGCCCATAGAGGTAGATGATTATTCAGTTGGATATCCTCCATCAGGTACGTCAACTCCGAAGCCGTCGGAGAAAACGAATTCGCGCGCGCTGACGAGTGTCGACGGGGAGATGGCGTCCAGCATGGTCCCGAAGGAGGCCACCAGCGTGGTGCGCGTCACGCTCGCCAGCATAGAGGAGGCCAACATCCTGCTGCAGAACGGGCTCGACTTCTACGGCGCCACCTACTTCCCCACGGAGCTGGCCACCCCCGCGCAGGCCGCCAAGCTCATCAAGCCCACCAGGTACACACACACACACACACACACACACACACACACACACACACACACACACACACACAAGTATTTAGTAGATACGCAACGCGGTGAACTTAGTTACAAAACATGCAGATGTCTCACCTGATGTAATCTCTACCCATCACAAACGGGTACTCGCCGGTAGGTAGGTACACCTCCCCCCGGACAAACTTGCCACAGTTCAGTTTCCTAAACAAGTTACCGACCGAAACACCTAATTAAAGTAATTTCGTGTTCATTAAAGTGCCGGAATTTTCAGGCTTCCAATATGAAGTATATATATTGACTGGTGTTAACGGTTTCTTAAGATTGTATACCACACACCTACCTGAGGATATACTACATAGGTGGCGGGCGATGCGACCGGATTGTTCGCGTGAGCAGTAGGTAGTGTGGGTAGTGATGTGTGTGTGTGTGGTTGCAGGGTGACGGGGGGCTCGGTGTCTGCCCGCGTGCGCGACCTGCTGCCCGTGTTCGACCACCAGGGGTTCACCAAGTTCGCGCCGCCCGCCTCGCGCCTCCTCAAGCCGCGCTCCAAGTGAACCCCCCACCCCACCACCCCACCCCACCCCACCCCACCACCTTCACAACATGTCACCTGGTACAGCGCAAGCATTAACTATCGCATGGAATAATTATCATGTAGTAACCGATCATTGACGTCATCACTAAACCAAATCATTTTGTATCGTAATATTGTTGTACTTAGAGCAAGTTGACTCGCGTCCTCTACCACATTGCGTGCATTTATATATTGCCGGGCAGACATCATCCAGATCCACTGTTTCCGGAGGGCCGGCCGTCGTTGCAGCACCATCCCCGCGCCGGCGCCGCCCCGGCACGCTCCGGGCTCCGGCTCCGGGCCGGGCCGGGCCGGGACACGGGTGTGTGGTGTGCGGACCATAACTACCGCGCCGCGCCGCGCCACTGATAACATTTCATTATATAGAACATTATTATAAATGAATTTACCCTCACACTAATCGTGCCATATCATTTCATAGACGTTTATAATTATATTTTGTTAAATTTATTAAATGATTACCTATACAATATATATAGTGATGTTTTACTTAAATATAGGGTACCTCCAACTAAATCCATAAAAACTATACAACACTGGTTACATTACATGCCTGTGCGCTTAGACATGCGGGGGCCGGGGGCTGGGCGCTGGGGGCCGGGGGTATGATTACTCAGTACTACGAGTGCCTCCTGATGGCGGTGAAACAGTCTGGCGACCATCTCGAACCTACTTTAGGTTTACGCATATATTCTCTCGTTAGCGAAGGAAAAGCATCGGTGTCAAACTAAAAATACTGTGCTGTCATTATACTCTTACGTTTTATTCATAATTAAGTTGATTGCCTATATTAAAGCAAACGATCACATTTATAAGCATAGGTATAATGATATGAATTCCAGCAAACATTTGCGTCGGAAACACGTAGGTACCTATGTCCACCTCTAGTGTATACAAAAGTATGGTTATTATTCTAGGATTAAGCACTAGTACAATACAATACCATATCGACTATGTACCTAATATCACAGATATAACTATGTAACGGTAATTCGCTTTGCGATACACAAGCCAGTGGCCACAAACCTAACCTTTATTTATTTATCTATATTATACTGTTTTACATATTATACACCATCTATATACCTAACAAGTACATTAACATGAACCCAAATATGATACAATAAAATAAAATATACACTTTCTACACTTACAAATACAGAGTTCAAGTCTCAATCCACAAGTCAGCGCACAAGTATCTCGTAGTGTAACGGTGCTGTAACCGTCGCGTCGCGTCGCGCGCGTCGCTACATCAATATCTTCAGGCTACCGGGGCGTCGGCTTTACCTCTGAACGTGTCCTCGATCTCGTGCAGGCTCTTCCCTCTCGTCTCGGGCAGTATGAAGAACAACACGGTGGTGCCGATGACAGCGATCATACCGTATATCAGGAAGGTGAGGACCTCTCCCAGTCCGTTCATCATGCCGGGGGCGGTTTTCACTACGACGAACAACGCTGAGAAGGTGACCGCCGAGCTGACGCCGGAGCCGAGGCCGCGCACCCTCGCGGGGAACACCTCGCCGCACATGATCCACGGCAGCGGCACCAGACCCACGGACACGGCGGATATGTACACCGAGAGGCAGCCGAGCGGCACCCACGCCGCCGCCCGCGCCGCCCCGTCCGGCTTCCACTGGAGGAACATCGACAGCCCCACCATGGAGGCGGCCGTCCCTATTCCGCTGAGGATGCACAGCGGACGCCTGCCGTACCGTTTGCAGACGACGCACGCTACCATCGACATGAGGACTCGCAGACCGTCTATGAGGAGCATGGCGAGGTAGTGGTCTATGCCCTTCCCGACGGCTCTCTCCACTATCTCGATGGAGTAGAAGGCGACCGCGTTCACGCCGGAGAACTGGCACGTCACGAAGAACACTATCATAATGAGAAGCGGCTTCAACAGCTCCGGAGTGCCGGCGGTCGCGAGTCTGTCTCTCCAGGTGCGCGCGCCCTCCGACTCCGACTCCGCCGCCTTCTTGTTCTCTATTATAGTTTTAAGTTCGTGGTTCGCGTCGTCCCCGTGCCCTCTCAACCAGTGGAACGCGGAGACGCCCTCCTCGACCCTCCCTTTGGATATCAGCCAGGTGGGGCTCTCGGGGGCCAACGCGATTAAT
This sequence comes from Chesias legatella, assembly GCA_947359385.1. Taxonomy (NCBI): domain Eukaryota; kingdom Metazoa; phylum Arthropoda; class Insecta; order Lepidoptera; family Geometridae; genus Chesias; species Chesias legatella. The sequence goes on along the minus strand of OX375764.1, from coordinate 13,786,994 downwards.
ACAACAGATATAATCGGGAACAGACCACTGATCGCGGCGGTCCACCGCCAGCTCACGAATGTTCCTATCAGATGAACGGCAAATATACCGAGGGCGATAGCCAGGGAGACGGTCGCGAGCAGGAACCCCCGCAGCGTGGGTGCCGCGGTCTCCGCGATGTAGACGGGGCCGAGGGGGCCCAGCAGGCCCACGCACGCGCCGCTGCAGAACCTGCCGGCGAGCATGCAGGGCAGGCTGTCGGCGCTCGCGATCAGCGCCCACCCCACCAGGAAGAGGGCGCACGCGATGTAGTGCGAGTTCCTCCTGCCGAACCTCTCCATCGTCCACCCGGAGAGCAGGCAGCCCGGACCCATGGGCAGCGCGGCCATCGATGCTGACATTACAACAAAATACACGTTACGGAAGTAGCACAAGTAAGCGTCGCCGCTTTATCAGAGCAATGAACCAAACGGTATGATGACACACCGCAGTGTAGGTACATGATATTGGTAGCGTACCGATCCAGGAGGCGGTGACGTCGTCGCTGGGCACGCCGGCGCCGGCGGCGGGGGGGGCCGGGCGCGCGCGCAGCTGCGGCAGCAGCACCGCCGAGTAGCCGGACGTCATGCCCGCGGTGAACGTCAGCAGTATGGAGCCGAGCGCCGCCGCCGTCTGCCTCACACACACACACACACACATACAACACATACGTATACTCTACATCGGCACCAACATAAGTACATTATATTATATTATTTAGGTATTCCGGGAATGTGCGCTTAGCCAACCTGCCACCAAACTGTCACCGTCCAAATTACATAAGAACATTATTAACACGATTTCTAAATGAAACATGAAATAAATTAAAAGAAACCAAACATGCAATTTTTTTTTTTACTATAAGTTATGTGTAAATATATTATTTGACAATTACCTATTTATACAAATGTTTACCTAACGATCCTATGTCACATGCATAGAAGAAAAAGAAGAAAAAACCTTAAATAAAGTATCTGGAATACAAAATGCAAAATACTTTTAAATTAAGTATTTCAGATACCAGATGCTTTCCAGAACTTTCTGGAATGGTGTCTGAAATACTAGATATGAAATACGTATCTTTTGAATACTTTTTATAGATAAAACACTTTTATAAAAAAAACTATTTTTTTTTACTGATAGTTTTTTTTACATGTAAATTGCGTTGATCGCGCAAACGTGACACAACATAATATTACTAAGATTTTGAGTTTTAAGTATATCCAGTTCTTCAAACAGTTTATCACACATTTTTGTTCGATGAGGCCTCAAACCGTGCCCCCCCAAATCAGAAGAGTCACAGAGTCACAGGGGCACACTTTATTTTGAACTTACATAAACATGTTGATGTAGTAACATATATATAATGTAACATTACCTGATGGCAGCCCGGTGTGAAGCTGACTACGGTTGTGGACTGTTCCAGCAGCGTGCGCTCCTTCTGTTCCTTCCCGTCGACACACAGTTGAGCTGCAGCGCTGGATATTATTATATTTTCCACATAGTTCTGTCCCTTTGTACTTTGTGGAGAATGAGTTTTGGTTTCCGCTTCGACGGTGTCGGTTCCCCGCTCGGAGTTCTCCGTGAAACCATCTCGGTGCTGGGGTGCCATTACGTATGCTTCCTGTAAAATACAATATGAACTTGTTATGTAGTAACAGCTGTATACAGATGGGATGCATTACGCGGCGGCGCGGCGGCGGCGCGGCGGCGGCGACGTGTTGATGTTTCAGCCGAGACAGTTATTTGCATTATTTGTTACTGTTGAACCGGTTAGCTCGCGCTCCCGCTCCGGCCCCGGCCCCTTTCCCGCTCCCGCCCCGGCTCCGGCCCCGGCTCCGGCTCGGGGTACGTAACGTGCAATCTCTACATGCAGCTTAGTGCAATACGCGTTTCAGTTACATATATGAAAAATACTCGTAGAAATGTACAAACTGTAGGTCAGGAAACAATAAACAATTATTGTAAAATGAGGATCATCATAATAGACATTTTAAAATTAAACAAACTTGTTATAATTGTTTTGATTTGAGATGAAACCTAACTTATGAACTTATTAACTTATGATAATAAGTGAGGCGTCGCTGTGACGCCTGGTGCGCGCGTACGATGCAAACGCACGCTCGTGGGCGCAACATTATACAATGGTTGCATGTTGTGTATAGTTTTACACATTGACAACATTATGTATGTATGAGGAACATTCACGGCACATAAACAACATTACACTGTTTGTTTATTGAACGCGTGATGGTGTAACGTAGTGGCGGCGCAGTGACACGTACCCGTACCCGTACCCGCCGCAAGATGTCCGCGTCCGCGTCCGCTGCGCTGGTACGCTATCACTGGGTGGGTGGCACGCACATCGCTCGGGTGTACTGTATAATATTATAGTTGCGAGTTATTTGAGTATCGCGGGAACATTGAGCGGCGGTGGCGGCGCGGCGGGTGACAGCGCTCCCCCCCCCCCCGCCCCGCCCGCGCCCCGCCGGGGAAGCAGGGGGAGGGGGGAGGGGTAGTGTGTAGGTATGTACTAGTAGTAGGTGCCTAGTAACTTATTACTTATTACTGAGAGACTGCGTTCATTGTTAGGTAGAGTAGAGTGCTCCCGTCCGGCCCGAGGCCGCGTCCTTCATCCGTCGTGAATGTCTGCTTACGTAGGTAGCCGGGCTGACTTGATCTGTTCATACAACTTTCACGCGGGGGGGGGGCTGGTAGGTACCTACACGCGGTGTGTCACAGGTGACACTGAGACGGGTCGGTGCACGCAACAAACTAACATGAACACTTTTAAACAGGTAGAAGCTACTTCAGTGGCATAGCTTGCCTTAAACGGGCGCTGTAGCAAAATCTGATTAGGGTAGGTATAGATCTTTCGAATGCACAGACAGACACGGCCAAACTCGTGCACAATCATGTTATACCTACCTACCTACGTGATCGTTACACATCGCGACACAGAAGTGTACATTGTTATTATTCCAAATAAATAAATAATTAAAAAAACATACAAAGTTCCGTCCCGCCGACGCCGCGCCACGCCGCGCCACGCCACGCCGCGCCACGCCACGCCGCGCCGCGCGCGTCGTCACCGTTGAGGAAACGCGCGCACTAAACAGTGTACAGTGTACAGTGTACAGTAAGTGTACAGTGAGATGTGTACGCGGTCGCGGTGTCACAACATGTTATCACCACGTGTCGGTATAGTCGCGGGTCAATGCTTGCAGTGACGCGCGTGTTGGGGTTCGCGTGCTGATACTAATATTATATATATCAACACGCACAAACACTACGCACGAACACATTACATCATATTAGACTTCATTATACGTTTCAATTCAATATGTCGCGGCACACAGAATCAATCCTAACCGAGGGTTAAACAACGTTTGTAAGTACGCGGGGAGGCACGTTCCATGTGTATGCATGTATGTATGTATGTACAGGTACAGGTACAGGAGTCTACCCTGACATTGAAATGAACACAGGGGCTTCTTAGAGTAAGTTTCCCTGTGTCCTGCTGGTAGACAGCAGCCGATTACCTGCATACGTACTTTTTTTTTTTTTTTTTTATGAATGGACATTATGCTGTTGGCCGCAGATGGCCTTGACAGCGTTTACACGGGCTTTTGGTGAGAGCAGACGGCTCTCAACCGGTAAAACTTAATATTATACACAACGTCACCAAGGGCACCACTTAGGTTCGGACCTCGGCTTGGGGCGTTGCGAGTCGGGAGGAATTGGAGAAAATGCGCCCCGCGCGGGCATTTACGGAGATACTTCGACCCCGCCGGCGGGGCTTAGTCCACGCCGAGGGGATCAGGGTAGGGGCTAGGCGAGGTGATTCGCTGTGGGGCGGGACGGCTACCTTGGAGGTAGCTTTCGGGTGTTGGGAGGGGGCCAGAGGAGCAGCTCGCTCCTGGTTCCTCCGGACCACCGCCTTGTTTGCCTTTGGGGCTCTGGGGCACCCGCGATAGTTCGCGGGGTGACCCTCGGTCCCGCAGAGCACGCAAGCCGGGGGGCCAGGGGAGTCGGGAGTCCGCTTGCACTCTGCGGTGCCGTGGACGCCCATGCACTTCACGCAGCGGGGGGTCATCAGGCACTTACGTGCCGAATGACCGTACCGCTGACATCGGTGGCATTGGGCGGGATAGGGACTTGGGTGAGGGGGCTCGACGCGCAAACCCGAGAGACCGAGGACCACCTCCAATTTCTTGAAGATGGCCTTGCCACCCGGAGTCCGGTCGAGGTGAACCCTCACCATGTCGTAGAGGACCTGACCGTTTGCACTACGCATACGGTGGACCTCTCGGACGGGGAAGTTTTGTGAAATGAGGTCGGCCTTAATGGCCTCCTCGCCGAGCTCCTTGGGCAGGCCTCGGATGACCACGGCAAGGGGTTTCTCATCGAACCGATTGTTCGTGCAGTGGGGGAATGGATGATAGCCCTCCGGGGGAGACTCCATCGTCTTAGTAAGACGACGGTGGTCATCCGGAGTGGGCACTATCAGACGGATAGTGTCCGAGTGGTTAGATGCGCTAAGGACAGTGATGCCCTTGCGCTTGCAGATTGAAAGAAGCGTCTGGAGACGCTCCTTCTGCTCTAGGAAAATTGGCGCGAGACGGCCGTCAGAGGGACGGCCGGTTTGGCAGGGGGCTCGGAGGGAGAGGACTTGGTGTGAGGATTCTTCCTCTTACCGTATTTGACGGGAACAAAGTCCCCGTCAGAATCGTCGTCAGACGATTGCGGCATGGGGGTGAGGGGTGAGGGGAGGTCCTCCTCCATCGCTACATACTCCGGAGAGGACGTAGGCGACGGATCGGGCGACTCTGGGAAGTCGGGGATCGGCGTGGGCTGCGCGGTGGTGGCCGGTTGGCCTTTAGGGGGAGCTTGGGTACTTGATACCCTTTGTGCCGGAGGGGCCGCGGAGGGGACATTATTTTTGTTAGTTTTTATGGCTATAGGAGCCGGGGAGGGTGCCTGAGGGGCTGAGGCAGCAGCAGAGGGCTGGCATGAGAATGCCTCCAAGATATGGGGGTACCTCGTGAGGAGGAACTGGAAGAGGGCTTCCAAGTTCAACCCCGAGGTATCCATTCCGGGGGACACCGGATGGTGTGTCGGGTGAGTGATCCTCCCTGTCGGGGTAGACAGGGGGGATGTGGCCTGGGTGTCCTACCTAATTGGTGTGTCTCCTTAATCTCTCTTACGGGAAGAGGAGGTGTGTCCTACTGCTGTCTGGTGTCGACTAGGGAAGCCCCCAAGGCCGGTGGTTCCAGACCCAACCGGATTTTGCGTTCCTCAGAAGGAGGAAAGCAGGCGACTCCGGGTCCGCGCCCAATCTGGTTCGTTATCACCGTTAGGTATCCCCAGATCGACCACTAAGCGTGGATTTTTGTTTTGACGCTCAAGTCAGAGAAATTACCTCGCCCTGAAAAGGGCGTCGTCCTAGAACGGACTGGAATGCGGCACGCTAACGGAGAGAAGCTAGCTTCTCTCGGAAAGCGGCGGCTTCCGCGAACAATGGGACACTCGCGCCGCTCTAATAAGAGCAGGCGAGGCCTATTGTCCGTTGGCTTCTTGGAAGGCGGCGAACCGGTGTGGGCAGGCAGCCGGGTGGCTTCCTGGAAAGCTGCGAGCGGAGCGCACGCAGGTGCACACGGAGAGGTGTTGCCGGTCCGACGTCCAGCGAGCGAGTCTGATTTCCCACCAGCATACGTACTAGTACGTGTGGTTATATATATATACATTATTATTGATCGCGGCTCATTTAGTTTCATTTCAGATCAAAATCCGAACCAAATGATGACGCTCTACTACACCTTCATAAAACTATGGTTTTCCCGCCGAAAAGATTGGCGGAGGCAAACCTGCTTCGTTTCACAGGAACACATTTTGTGGAAATGTGAGGTGGCAAGTGGTGAGCTCGTCACCGCCATGCGCCATCGCCATACCTTACTTACCACCTCTACCACCGAACACATCTACCACGAATAAATGTGTATTACCATGGAATAATTCACATCAAGACTCCAGTCCAGTCCAGTGCCTACTCACAATAATCCAGCACAGATCCAGTATCAACCAAATGAAGTCTGGAAAATGTACTCATTATGTATAGAGATAGTATAGTATACCTCTAGTATAGCTGTACTGTACCCAGCATCGAATATGGCACTGTTTATCTATACATCTATACAAATAAATAAAATTGGAGTGTCTGTTTATAATATTAAAATAACCGCTTGTGTGTGTGTGTATGCGTGTGCGTGCGTGCGTGCGTGCGTGCGTGCTCGTGCACGTCACATCTATTGTTATTTCTGAGGTCACTCAAAAATAACAATAGAGAGTTGGTACTCACTAAAATAACAATACAGGAACAGGAAACCGTCACGGCCTCGACACGCGCCGCGAACAAACAACAACACTTATTCACGGGTAAGTGAGCAGGGAGCAGGGAGCAATGAGCAGGGAGCAATGAGCAGGGAACAGGGAGCAGGGAGCAGGGAGCAGGTGTGTAACGGTCCAGCATAGCTGAGCAGCAGTGCTGAGCTATTCCTTTGCTTAGGAAGACAGTGCTGAGCTATTCCTTTGCTTAGGAAGACAGTGCTGAGCTATTCCTTTGCTTAGGAAGACAGTGCTGAGCAAAAGAATAGCAAAGTTTATTTCTGTGGATACCAGACTAAATTGAAATTATCTAAGTGATCAGGGCATCGTTGTCTCGTGTTGTTTTATTTGCAAAGAAATCCGACGAGATCGTTTTATAGTGAAGTGAACGCTGGCTGGCGAATGCTCTCAATATATTGAAGTTAACATTGATGCTGGTAAAGAATCAGCATGTTGGTTGAGTCAACACCACACAACTACTTGAGTAATTAATGTGCAAACACTTCACTTCGGTTGTAACTAATCACTTATCTCTCTCTGTCTCTCTTTGTTCTACCTCCAGTGATATTATAAAAGTAGGTTATTTCAAACAGCAATGAAAAATGTACGAGTTGACTGCTTTTAATTATATCAATAAACAAAAAGATATAATAGTAAAACTTCGTCTGGAAATTGAGAGGAGCTTCAAGGTGTTCAAAGTACGAGACAGAATAGATACTTAGTGTGCCTGTAGATTCACTATCTATCTATCTATCTATCTATCTATCTATAGGTAGGTACCACAATATCAGTGTAACGTTGCAAAGTAGATGCATGACAAATGTTGAAAAAAAACTACACAGAGAACTTAAAAAGAGGAAGTGACCGTTTTTAGTCTTTCTGAATGATATTGTGCAAATAAAAGATTATTTATGTGTATACAGTGTATTCACGTGACAATAAAGTGGTTAGATATCGTTCGTGAGTGGGGCGCGGCGCGTGCGTCACGTGACGCCCGCATTCACAGCGCTGAGTGCGTGCGTCAGGGTGCACGGTGCACGGTGCACGGTGCACGGTGTTGCGTGCTCGGCCGCGGCACGAGGACCCACTCGCCATTAACTAACAAAGTAACTGTACACTTCCATCAAGCAACATAATATATACAAATGTTTGGTAATAGTTATATGAAGTGCAGATTAGCCGGAACAAACAGACAGACAGACAGACAAAAATTAAAAAAAAAATGTTTTGGTATATGTACCGTGTATACATTCATATGCACTTAGTAAAGAGCAGTTTTAAGAGCAGTAGAACTCACGCCAAATTCGTCCGGGGAAGTACTGCCACCATGCCCATTTCTGCCGCCAAGCAGTAACGCATTCGCGTTACTGTGTTCCGGTTTGAAAGGTGTGGTTGCCGGTGAAATTACAGGCACATTGAGACATTCCACCTACACATCTCAGAGTTACGGGCGCATACGATGCGACTAGAGTTTTGTCATACCTAGAAGGGGAGGACCCAAGTCGCATCGATTGTTATGGGCCGAGGTTACCACTTAACACCAGGTGGGCCGTCGGCTCGTTCCGTATCTGTAACATAAAAAAAATATTAAAAAAATTATATCGCCGGCGCCGGGCGCGGTCACAGAGTACATCAGGCACGTCGCGTCGTGATCCGAGATGAATTCCTTCACATCGTGATCTTGACAATATTACCTCTACTGTGGATAAACATGTATTTGTCTCGATAATAATGCGAGTAGTACGCTAGGTACTAGGCACTGCTCGCCAGTAGCGACCAGTATGCACTCAGTAGTAGTATAGTGGTAGGAATACCTGCCTGCCTGCCTGTCTGCCTGTCTGTCTGTCTGTCTGGAACTAACTCTTCATGAATACTGTCCGTACCTACCTACATGTACTCGTACATAGCTAGGTGTTAGCTAGGTGTTGGCTGAAACAACCAACTAGAACAATGTCTGACCGATAGCTCTACGTGTAAGAGTATAAGCGTAAGACAACTAACCTGCATTGGTATCGAGTTCCCGGAGTTTACCTACTCGTATATAATAATGTACCTATGTGTGCCGCGGTGCGCTGCGCTGTGCTGCGCTGTGCTGCGCTGTGCTGTGCTGCGCTGTGCTGTGCTGTGCTGCGCTGTGCTGTGCTGTGCTGTGCTGTGCTGCGCTGTGCTGCGCTCTGTTGTGTCGCGCTGTGACCATTCATTTTATTGTCAATAAAAACTAATTATGTCCGCGCGTTGCGGCGCGTTGTTGGGTCGGTGTTGTTTGGTGTTTCGGTAAATCGATTACTTAAATACTTCCGTATTATTGCGACATACAATTTTTTATCGTGACATGATAATTGGTCACGTAAACATGCAATTATTTTTATATAATAACTATCTATCTGTCTGTAAGTAATCGTAGGTAGGTATATGTTTTGATGAGAATGAAGGAATTATGAAACTGGAACATTTAACTCTATTGGTAGATATCTAAGTCTGAAGGAATTAGCATTCGCTTTCGCCGCTCGCTGTAGATAGCTACAACTACATACATACATACATATATGTATTAGGAGAACATTCGAGTCGTATTGTTGTTGCTGTTGTGTATGGGCGGCGATTATCACTTAACATCAGGTGGGCCGTCAGCTCGTTCCGTCACTTTCGTCACATAAAAGAAAAGTACCTATGTTCACAATCCATACTTATATTAAATTATAGTAAAGACGAATTAACTAACATATACTATATAGTGTAAAGTGTGCGTGTGGATGTGACTAAGTGAAGTGTCGACGCGGAAACATCTGGCTGGCGCTGACGTCGCGTCGCGTCGCGTCTCATATCAAGCGACCTAGTTATCCGTCGCGTCGCCGATAGATAGATGCGCGCTGTGAGTTGTGACACCGACGCGACGCGACGCCACGCACACGAGCTAACCAACTATTGAAACTGTAGCTACGAGTACGTACTTCATCTCAACTCATATCTGTGAAAGCGTTACTTGTACGTACCTACGACAAATGAATAAGTAGTACCTACCAAACGTACAATCTAATGTTAGATAGGCACTTCTGTTAGCGAGTCTATTTCATATTGGAGTGTGAGAGTGGAACTGAGAGGCGGGTGCGCGCCTCCGATGAGTCAGTGGCCAGTGGCCGCCAGGCACGGTCACCTACTAGCCGGTGCGAATGCGAGTGCGAGTGCGAGTGCGAGTGACCCGTCTGCGAGTGTGTGTTCCCGTCCTCGGAGGACGTGCTTCAGCGAGTGCGAGTCCAGTCGTGTGTAGTGTATGTGTGGGTGTCGGCGCGCGGCGGAGACATGGCACAGCTGAACCATTCCTAGCACGGTGTGGTGTCCCGCACGCGCACGCGCAGGCGCACGCGCACGCGGGGCTCATGTCTAGCCGCACTGCTTATTAACATTCTCATAAACAATGTCAGCTGTTGCTTCTTGAATGGAACCTTCTTCTTTGCTAACGATCTACAGATCAATGTAGCTGTGGTATCCAGTTCCCTGTGTTGAGTAGCATGCACGCCTCTATACTGTTACCGAGAGAGCAGGGAACAGGGAGCAGGGAGCAGCCACCGCAGCCGGACATAGTGTAGGGTGCCTCGCGACTCGCGAGCCGGTGCGGGACTTACACATTGCTCTACCCAACACACATAACCTCATACTCACTAGGTATGTAGTACTACTACACAGTATGGTTTCCAATGAGTTTCATTCTTTTAGTTATTGTTTGCAATATATACATTTTTATTTCAAGTCACCTATGTATTTGACAATGCAATGCACCCGATACGGAGTAGGTAGGGAGATACCGACTCAACTAAAGGACTGCAGTTCTGGACCAGTGGGCGTGCCATACCAGTCAGGATATTATCTCATATAATACAGGTATTTTAGTTAAATTTCTTTCGTAAAATTTAATGAATTACTAAAATATTAAAATAAAATGCAACGAAGAAATACTCACAAGCAGGCTCGGGTGAGCGCCACAACATTATCTGATGAGTGCTCCCGATGTGTCGTCACGGACGCACACGCACACGCACACGCACGCACGCACGCACACGCACCGAACAACCAGATAAATAAAACCAGCACTCGGCAGATTAAACCTGGCACATTCACTGTTCCACTCTATGCGATTCACATTACACTATTTGTTGTTTTTATCAAAACAATGTTTGAAGTCGTATATGTTCGTATTATCAGTAGGTACTGTAGGTAGTGTACAATACTGCGATATCATTTACAATAACATTTCTGTTACAATGACAAAAATAATATTGCGACGGCAAGTGAGCGGGTGCCGTGCCGGTGCGGGTGCGGGTGCCGGTGCGGGTGCGGGTGCCGGAGCGGGTGCGGGTGCGGGTGCGGAGGGAGGTAGGTGGTGGGTGATGCGCACGCGCCGACGCGACGCGACTGTCCGCAACCGCAACGCTGTCCGCACAATTGTTATCGACAGTATTATGTCGACGCTGGAAATAGTCTAGTAGACTAGTACGCTAGGTACGCCCTTGGAACGCACTTTTACCCTTGGATTGGATATAAGATAATTATGATAGGTACATATATTATGTAGGTATCATGTTTTAGCAAGAGAGAGAGGCGATTGGAAAAAGCAAGCCTTTTATCTATCGACTGAGTACGATTGGATCACTTGTGTTCGTACAGCTACAGAGAATATCTCTATTTGGTGATTGCTATGATATTAGGGAACGATTTAGCTCACGAAAGCCACATCACACCACACCACACCACACCACACCACACCTCTAGTTCGCCGGCAGCACGAGACAGCGCGTCACACTGTATCTGAAATAATGTAATAATAAGAAATTGATTGTGACATAAGACCAGTTAGTTCAAGAGTAAAAACAGAGATGGCGTCATTATGAGAACTATACCGTCAAAAGTTTCGTACACGAATAATGATTACATTCCGAAAGGTTATAATATTATGGAAATTCAATTGTTTTAGTTAATCTGTCATTGCCATTTATAATTTAGACATTTTGAATAAAGTTTGGTACTTTACCAGGATAGCTTATGTTATGGAATAACACATAGGCTTCTTTGATCCCGGAAAAGCGCAATGTTACCGTGGGATGACTTAATCACCGCAGGTAACACCGCGGGGAGCAGCTAGTACATAAATAAAAGTGATGATATGATTCGCATTCATGTGTATCATTATTACTATTGGTCTGGCAAACTCCCTATTCCGTATTGTCGCATTAATGTACACAACGTTCTTTCTAAACTTGTCTCGTATAGATTCGGAGACGTGGACGTCTCGCTTCGCCGCGCCTGTCTGACGATAACGCTGGCTTCGATCATCTCATTCAATTGTGTTTTCGGCGCGCCGGCGCCGTCACCTCTCTACCGTCGGCTGTCCTACCATCCTATTCGTCCTACTCGTCCTACCGTCCGCCAGAAGAGGTGCCCGCGGAGGCCCGCGGTGTGGACCACCAGGACGGAGGCCGATATGGTCCCTCGGGCCTCGGGCCGGTGCAGGTGCAGGTGTACTCCCCGACGCGTCGCGACGAGCGCCTGCAGGAACCTGGCGAGCAGCAGCGGGGGCACGCGGCACGCCCCGCCGCGGACCAGCGCCGGTGAAGGTGCCCACCACCAGCGAGAACCCTGCCAGAGACGAATTGCAAATGAAAAAAAAAAATATGTTTTTTAAATTACTTAATATAATTAAGTATATATACCTATATTAAGTAATTTTAAAAAATTCTATTTAATTTTTTTTCTGTATAATTTTCAAATTATACCTTTTATATTTAGTCACAAAAGTAATTCCTACTCCTTCTATTTTCTATAGCTATCATTAATATGGTGCTAAATGGCGCCGCGCCGCGCCGCGCCCTGTGAAATGAACACCGACATGCATTATTGCAAAAAAAAAAGATGTTTCTAGCATGTCACACTGTCTCACTCTACTCTCTACTGTTATAAATGGATACAATACATAGTATTACAATATAAGTATTACAAATACATATTTCTACAATAAATATACGTACCTACCTGTTACAGTTGGCTTACTATCTTCAACATATATTTTCGGAGAGATTGAGCATTTTCTAAATGATAGATAGATCTCTAACATTTTCCTCACATCCTCCTTGTCGATACAGATATCCAGACAGTGGGACTCGGGTACGGTATGACCGAAGTAGGTACGCGGCGCGCCCCTCACGATTTGTTGACACAGCGGATATTGTAAAATATTTAAGGGGAAGACTAGCTTGAAAGCAATACTGTATTGTATAGCTATGTGGATAAGTTTGTTGGCCGGGCGCCGGGCGCGCCGGGGAGTCGCCGCAGCCCCGTTCAAGTTCCAGATAGCTGAGAGCGCAGCGCGACCACTGCAACGCGTCTGCGTCTGCGACGTGGCGTCGCGTCGCGTCGCCGGCGCTGGTTATCTAACACCAGTAGATCCGATCACCAGATTTAGACTGAACGGTGTGTGGGCTATCTCTGTTATCAGCCGTGAAAATGACTCGTACACAACACAGCTCTATAATTATCGACTGATTCCGATAATGAGGGATTATATTATAATGGTAATTCATTTGGTCGTATCTATCAATATAACCGGTTATTGGCTTACCTGTGCTTTGTGGACTAGGAGCTATTGGTTGGGATTACAATATAACTAAGCGGATCATTGCATTGCCCTTAACAGATAGGTGACACTTTCGATTGCCGAACCTAATCCGTACATAAAGTTAAAATGATAAGTGCCAAGTATATTTTATTCATGTAATAATATCATTCATACAATAGGATCACAAAATATGCGAGTGTCAGAAAGGAAATAAATAACGTGGCTTCATTTCATTGATAACCGTATGCAGTAGGCAGGTGTAGTGACAGAACAGAATCCATCACAATGCCAAACAAACCGAGGATCTCGCCCTTCTTGAAGCAAGTAAGTTGTGTTTTGAATGCATACCCAAGTACATAAACCGTGAGCGATCTCACAGAGTACGTACGCTTTAGTTCAGACAGACAGACAGACAGATAGTGTTCGAGTCTCGCTCTCAGTGGGGTCAGTGGAGTCAGTTGGCGGTTGCGGTTACCTGTTCCCTTGTTACCCTGGCTCGGAGCAGGTCGGGCAGGGAGGAGCGCGTCGGTGCCCAGGGTGTAGGTACGTGTGGCTGCAGTGCATCACCACATTCATATTATAATCAAGAAACTTTGTATTACTTGTGTATGTTTGTAACTCCTTTACGCTCAAACGGCTCAACAGATTTGGATGAAATTCAATACCAGGATAACTTTTGGCCTGGATTAACATTATATTCCCGTGGGAAGACTTATTCACCGCGCGCAACAACGCGGGGCACAGCTAGTTAGTTAAGTTGTAAATTTATATATATTAACACAGAACCAATATGTACGTTATGATCATCACACAAATTTTTGTCCTGGACGGGAACAGAACCCATGATCTACAGCGCGGAAGGCAGGGTTTAAATCTGAGCTTTAAGGCTAGTCAAAGAAAAAGATTGATGATACCGACTGTACCTACTGGTGAGTGGTAACATATGTATCCCGCCGCGCCGCCGCCGCGCCCGTACCCGCTGTAGCAGCAGCAGCGCCAACAATGTTACTCGGAATCGAGACGCACCAACTTATTGTGGGTTCTATTCCGGCGTCTTATCGATAGGATAGGAGCTTTATCGAAAAACAAACACGCAATGCTAACAGTAATAAGTAATAGGGGGATATATCCCAAGCGCGCGCGCGGGGACCGACAGACGGGAGTAGGTACACGATGCATAGTGTTGTAGTGAGTGTAAGGATGTTGTTGTGTCGTGGTGCAGTGCTTCGTGACGGCGGCGGTGGGCAGCAACATCATCGGGCACGGGTGCGCCATCGGCTACCCCGGCGTGCTGCTGCCGCAGCTCAGCGAGCACGCGCCCGTGCACGTGGACGCGGCGGCAGCATCCTGGATAGGTAACAAACATACATACATACATACACGACGCTTCTGTATCTTGTATTGCCCGCTTTGTTGGTGTCACCTGTAACATTCAGGTCACCTGGCGCACGGTATCTGTTCACTCGTAGGTACCGTGCCTGGTACCTACTGGCAGACAATGCCAATTTAATCAATTGTTGTACGTAGATTGCGATAAGCTGTTTTTATTGTTGTTGCCAAGCAAACACAGGTGGAACCTACCACCTACCTGCACTTACTGGATTTCAATAAACTCATATTACAGGAAACAAAATCCTCTGAAAAATGTCCTTAAGTGTGGGGCTGATGATGATACGAATGTCGCCTAGTCCTGTCTAATTGTTGTTGGGTGATGAGGACCCGCACCGACCAAACACGTGACGTGTAAGGCCACGTAAAATGGGGTGGAATTCCCAAAGATGCCCTCGGGGAGGCCAGGTCAAGGTTTCAGGAGTGGGTTCTTCGTGGTAGGCCACGGTCCGGTATAATATATAAAAGTATGTAGGAAAGTTGAAGAGTGTTTAAATCTCGACTGAAATGGGTTCAAAATCATCAGGCCCAAATTAGAATGGACACCGCGGTTGAAAAGCGTGAGAGTGGGAATTTCCGCTACTTGTGGCAGAGTGAAGTGCGGCCTGGTCGGCCGGTGTGTGTGTGTGGATGGTGTCGGTAACCCTAAGATCATTTCATATTGAAGTCTCCAGTGCGTGAGGGGCAGGAGTTGTGCAGTGCTGAGATGTCTAAGAATAAATTAACATATATGATACAAACGGTTTCCAAAGGCATATCCGCTGGCCACGAAGTATACGCTGGCAAGGTACAGTGCGCAGTGTGGTCGAGTGCAGTACGTACAGTAAAGCACTGGGGCTGGCCCGCTACTGCAGCGCGAGCACACTGCTTCCACACGAGTGTGCGCAAACGATCCGCGTCGCGTCGCCGCGCAGCGCACCTTCACAACCCGGCTGCAACACCGTCACAGCAATGTATGGCCGAATTAGTGGAGTGCCGACACGCATATGTTAAGCAACAGTGCGCACTTTTAAGCAATATTAATAGGTATTATCATCATTTCAGCGTGTTGGCACCCACTGCTGCTGCTGGGTATAGGCCTCCTCTTTAGAACGCTATTCTTGCCGGTTCCCTAATATAATAGGTATATAAGTACATAATATATTTTTGATGTTTAGTTATTGTTAGTTTTAAAATTTTATTTGCATATTTTCATATTTAAGTCATGGACTTGAAATAGATGTATTATTATTATTAGTGCCAATCAGACAGACCGGACTCCACACGGAGGTAGGCTGGTTGTCATGCAATGACTCTTTGTATCTATATCATGTTCCAGTAAACTCAGATGCGTAGGTACTTGTTAGACAGCGGGTTCCGACTAGCCTGCGCAGATCAAGGATATTATGTATAAACTCACTGACAGTGTCGGTGCTGGGAATCACGCAGCTGGTGGGCAGTTTCATGACGCCGCCCGTGATGGCGCGGTGCGGGCGGCGCGCGGCGCACCTCGCGCTCACTGTGCCCGTGCTGGTCGGCTGGTTCACCGTCACGATGGCCACCAGCGTGGAGGTAGGTAACGAACACTCACCTGCAGACCCCACCCCCATACTCCGCTCTCTAGTCTCTAGACCTACATCTATCTATCTGTCTTACCTCGAGCTCCTCGGGACATAATGACTCGCTTCGACCAAAGTAATGAATGCATATGTTACAATATAAACCCTCTTAAGTGGTCGTATAACTGCTGGACAAAGCATGCGACGGTCGTTCCGAGGTAATGGGAAGTTGGGTATTTTTGTTTTGAATGCAAGTAGGTACCTATGCAGTAAGCACTTATGTTTCATTTTTCCAGGCGCTATTCTTTGGAAGAGTCCTCCACGGGCTGTCGATCGGCATGATGGCTCCGCTCCGCTCCGTGCTCATCGGGGAATACTCCAGTCCCAAAAACCGGGGAGCTTTCCTAACGACCGTCTCCTTGTCGCAAGCTTTCGGGATTTTCTTCGTGCATCTGGTGGGATCGTTCCTCAGCTGGCAGCAGACCGCTTTAATATGCGTCTTCTTTTCCTTCGCCAGTCTCGTTATGACGATATATTCGCCCGAATCGCCGAGTTGGCTCCTCTCCAGGGGAAGATACGAAGAATGCAGGGAGGTGTTCAGGTGGCTGAGAGGCGACGACGAGGAAGACGAACTAGAAGAAATGATTAACGCTCGTATTCTCTTCGAGAACGCAAGGAGCCACCAAAAGAACCTGCAGAAGACGAGCCGCGTGAAAAAGACACTGGAAACGATGCAGAAGAAGGAGTTCTACAAGCCGATTATCATCATGATCCACGCTTACGCTATGGTGCAATTTTCCGGCGGAACCACAATGGCCGCATATTCCACTACTATCATCGGCTTAGTGATGGGGCCCACTGTGAATGCACATTTCTGGATGATATTTCTGGACACGCAGCGGCTTATCACCAATTCTATAGCCGTATTCGTCATAAACAAATTGAAGAGGCGGACCGTGCTGTTCGCGACGGGCGGGCTGTGCGTGTCCAGTCAGCTGGCTCTGGCGGCGTTCACTTACACCAACAGTCGGGGCGTGGTGCCGTACGGCGGCGTGTGGCTGCCGGCGCTGCTGATCAACCTGCAGTTCTTCACCGTGGCGACCGGCATGCTGCCGCTGCCGAACGTGATCGGAGGGGAGGTTTTCCCTTTGGAATACAAGAGTATCGGCGGAACCATCAGTCTGGCGACGATGTCCGTTTCCTTTTTCTTAGTCCTGAAGACGTTCGCAACACTGATTGAGAACGTGGGCATATACGGGGCGTATACAGTGTACGCAGGCCTACTGTCCTACTGCCTGGTGGTGATCTGGTGGATGCTGCCCGAGACGAAGGGCAAGACGCTGCAGCAGATCGAGGACGAGTTCCGCGGCCGCCCGCTCACCTGCGTGGAGATGCAGTCGCGGCTGTCGCTGCACGCGTGCCCCTACCACCTCTACAAGGCGAACATGGTGCGCAAGGACAGCCAGCCACTGCTGCATTGACACCAACACTCGACGATTCTAACAACTATGTATCGTATTATCGAAATACTAAAACTATGGATAGTTTAGATATTTAATGTGTTGAATTGTAACGTATTTTAATCAAATCACGTATCGTGCCTCATTTAAATTCAAATAGAATCCTGAATTAAAGGCAATACGGATACCAAAGATTTGTGGGTACTATACGCTGTGAACGCCCTCATTGATGACATAGCGTTCGACTAAATAAGAGAAAAAAAGTAGTCGGTGTTTTCTTAGATTTAAGTTCAGCTTTTGACACGGTAGACCTTGACTTATTAATAATTAAACTGGAACACTACACTACGGTGTGCGAGGTAATGCTTTAGAAATACTGAAGTCTTATCAAGATAATAGAAAAATGTATGTTAAAATCAAAAGTATGTCTCCAGGAGAACGTAATTCTTCAATTTAAATCTATTATATTTTTATTTATAAAGCTCTGACATTCCTTGTATTACTATTTTAATTGTTTTGTTACTTTTTATTTTGTGCTTATATGTAATTTTTTATTTTTTTTTAGTTTGTTATTAATTATTGTTTTTAGTATGTGTAGAATAAGTAGGTCCGGGGATTTCAATTGTTGTTTTATTTAATTGTTGTTTTGTTTCGCCGGTGCGTCATTACCACCGAAGGAGTACGTGATCGATAAGTTATCTCACATGCGACATTTATGTCGTAAGCGAGATTACCGGTGATAATGATAAGGGACATCACCCGCGCAGGTGATCGGAATACATCAACGTCTCTAGAGAGACAGCGGACTGTTTGAATGATCGTTTTGTGTAAATATATATACATAAAATATTAAGGACTAGAATTATAAATTGTGTGTTGAAATATACTAATATGAATAATCACATATAATATAAGGGGAAAACCAAAATGACTGTATATATTTTTATATTATCTATATTATTTGGTACATTTGTGTGTCCAACGCAACGGATATCGGATCGGCACTTCATCGGTGACAGCACCGCGCACACTCTGCGCCGACGCGACGTCGACTGGGTACTGGGTACTGGGTACTGGGTCTCACGTCAGACTCGGCTCGGTCAGACGGACAAACGATCCTCACATCCGTACAATACATATCGGTACATGAATATTATTATTTTCAGATCAGAACCAGAGCCACTTTTGTGTATTCTGAGTTCGATTCTGTAACGCAAAACTGGTGCTGTGCTAACTAACAGTACTACAATACATACAGTTGTTCAACGGAGTCTCCTGAACATAATAATTAAAATGTTTGTACAAATACTCACATTTGTAGTTAGCAACTATACACAAATATACCCTTTACAATGTAAAATATCACTCAACTAACAGATTTTTCCACCAAATGACAGTTTGATGTACAATTACCTACCTATGTATACATATTATAATCAACTATATAATTGATCTATATATACACTTCATCAATACAACGGACAAGTCAAAACATCAACCACTTACAGCATCACGCACGTACGCACGCTTGCACACTGTACTGACTACTGTCTGTTCCAACCAGACACCCGCCCCGACACATCAAAGGGGAAGAACAAACAAGAGACCCATGTATATTTATATATTATTATTATTTCAAAAATAATGTGTATTTAAATTAAGCGTCCAGCACAAGATGCAGAATATGAACCGTCTGACTACAAAATGTATATTAGGGGGGAGATGGAATTTATTTTGAACACCCTATTGTATAAAACTACCAGATCAAAATGTAAATTGTGATTATATTGTTTGTTTGTTTGTATGTAGATACATACAATAACAACTTCTTTCGTCAACACATTTCACATTTGTACAAATCACTTAATATTTATAGTGCAGTGCAACACACGTACTACACATTGTGGGTAGGTACAGATTATTATTCTGAGAGGAGATATATATATATATAACATCACATCAATCAATATTACCATTATTTTATATCACAACTGAAGGTACATACATACATTGTCATAATCATAATAATATAATCAATGTGACTATATAAATAAATAAATAACAAGGAAAATTCATGGCGGGCTAGTAATACGATCCAATCAAAACAATGTAGCAAACAGTAAGAAGCAGTCACGCAATATGTCTACCAACATTTATATCATTCACTTATTTTTATAATCAAAATATATGTACAAACAAAATTATATAAAAGGGGCAATATTCCGTCAGTTTGTGGATAATGATTAGTATTAATGTGAGAGGGCGCGTCCGCCGGTCCGCCCCGCGCCGGTCCGCCCCGCGCCGGCGCCGGCGTTCAGCGGCTGCAGAGCTCCTGATCCCGACTGACATTACCTGCCCAAGTACCCACCTGTGTGTCTATCTATAGTGTTTATGTAACAAACGCATCAATATATAATTGTCTTTCTATGTGATAATGTTACAGAACAAGCCCGGTGGCCTCCCTCATGTTAAATGGTAACCTCTGCCCAAAACGAGCAATAAAACTTGGTTCCTCCCCTACTAAGGTGCAGCGTCCATAACTCAAACTGGACGTGAACCTCTTCTGTTGCATATGAATGATTAGCTCTGCATCTGGGAGGATTGCGATACGTTCGAACCAGCGCTAACTATTGTATGGAATATTGGAAAGTAACTTATAAAAATAAACAAGCCAGCATCAAGCTATTGGATATGTATACTATATATATAATAAGAATTGCAGTCGCATCAAAATTTAAGTGATAATAGATTTGGTAGTATAATACAGATCTTAAGATTTGTAACAATAATAATTTAATAATATAAATACATTTGTATAACTTATATGGAACCGGCCGGCTAATACACGCAGCACATAGAGTCACTTAAAGATATACTTTCAGCTGATCTATTTTGATATACGCTATCGTTTTAGCGACGCGGGAATCGATCCTGCGACCCTTATTTGACAGGTGGAACCCAGCAGCCGCAGCAGCAGCAGCAGCAGCAGCAGCAGCAGGTGGCGGCGCTGCGCTGGTGCAATTCAAATGCAAGTGTGCAGTTGAGTGCATTCATTTGAAACAGTTGGGAGTTGTCTCAGAGTATATAGTACCTCGCGACATCTTGCATATGTGTGTGTGTGTGTGTCAATTGTACAGTTCATTATATAATATTGGGGGACAACTCACACAGCGCCATCTAGCACATAGCTTGTACTATGGCACCCAGACATCTGACAAATTACATTACTTTTATCTGTAAATACATATGTATAATACATATTAACACCCAGACACTGAACAAACATTCGTAACACAAATGTTTGTCCCGGATGAAAATCAAACCTACGGCCTACTGAGCTATGAGGCTTGTAAAAATAGTATACGTAATTAAAGGAAATACATGAATTAGTATGCGAGCTGAGTTCCCCCGCTCCTGTGTGTGTACGCCCGCGCCCGCGCCCGCGCCCGCGCCCGCGGCGGAGCGGACCAACATGTTACCGTGTTACGTCGGTCGTCGGTTCCCAAGTGAATAACTCCATCTCCACTCCCACACCCTTATGTCCGCCCTAATCCTACTTCAAATATGTTCCAATAACACATTTAACACTGACACGAGAAATACATTACAATTGATGGAATGAAGCCACTTTAAGGCGAAATCCTAGTACAGTGTGTATCTCAGTACTGATGAAGCGGCCGACGGGACGGGACGGGACGGGACGGGACGGGACGGGAGACTCGACGTGTACGACGTATGCTCAACAAGGCTCCTGTCGACAGTTAATTACTTATTAAAATGTATAATTATTTTATTATAATTCAAAAAATTTGATTCTGATACAATGATAATATTCAACAATGAACACAGGCTACGCGGCGGTGATAACACCGACGCGGCGCCCTGATTTATGAACGTGCAATAGATAATGTACGCGGTACCGGTGCAGGTGCAGGTGCCGGTGCCGGTGCCGCACTCACACTCACAAACATTGATCGCACACCCTCGACTACTTAACTCTCATCAAAATACGCATCACGTAACGATCACTTTACATTTGTTAATTTACAGTTACCCCTACACAGATATTTTACAATATTTTACACTCACGGAAACTATACACATACACATATATGTAATAAGTTTACAGATACCACACTGTGTGGATTATTTATCTATTCGGCTGTACGTGGAGTAGGTACGACGTCGTACATCCGAGCTGTGATCGCGCGCGTTCATGTTCAACTGTACAACACACTACTAGAGCGCCGCTCCGCGACCTACCGCTCGGAACTATAACATTGTAGCTACACCATCACTTACATACACACACACACACACGTGCCGGGCCCCGCTACTCGGCGGCGGAGCGCTTGCCGCGGGGCGCGGGCGCGGGCGCGGGCGCGGCGCAGGTCCCGCACGCGTAGTCGTCGTCGTCCCGCAGCGCGGCGCGCACGAGCCCCACGCAGTGCATGTGGAACCACATGTCGCAGCCCCCGTCGCACTGCACCCAGTCCACCTCCTTGCCTGTACACCGACACGGACACGTGCCGGGCCCCGCTACTCGGCGGCGGAGCGCTTGCCGCGGGGCGCGGGCGGGGTGCGAGCGGGCGCGGGCGCGGCGCAGGTCCCGCACGCGTAGTCGTCGTCGTCCCGCAGCGCGGCGCGCACGAGCCCCACGCAGTGCATGTGGAACCACATGTCGCAGCCCCCGTCGCACTGCACCCAGTCCACCTCCTTGCCTGTACACCGACACCGACACGGACATACGTTACCACTATATTACATCACATATATCATACATTATATTACCTAGGGGGCCAGGCTGCTCGCGTCCGTATGCGATTACCCTCTAAATCCATACACGTGTCCCCCGGGTGGTGCAAAAGGAGCAACCCTAAGTAGCAGTAGAACTTGTGCCAAGTTCGCCCAGAGAAGTACTGCCTACATGACACTACATGGTAATCTACCTAGAAGCAGTGATGCACTCGTGTTGCTGTGTTCCCGTGGAAGGGAGTGGGTGCCGGTGAAATTGCAAGTGCATGAGACGTAACATCCTCGTCTCGAGGTGATGGACGCAACGCAGTGCGACTTGAGTCATCTCATACTTTGGAGAAGACTTGAGTGGTATTACTGTTGTCTATGGGCGGCGGTTACCACTTAACACCAGGTGGGCCGTCAGCAGGTTCCATCACTTCAATTACATAAAAAAAAATCATCAATTGTCGCTCGAACACAACATTTTACATGAGTGTGATCGGGACAAACCCGACGATTGGGAACTCGTTTATCTGTGGCGTGCGGGACGACACCTGGTCGGGACGGCTCAGCTGGACGCATACGGAGGAACAGGAGACAGCAGGGGCGGATTGGATACCTGTGGGCTTGAGACAGGGCGCGGCGGCGCAGTCCTCGTCGTCTTCCGTCGAGGACACGGAGGAGGAGCTGCTCGCGCGCCCCCCGCCGCCCCCAGCGCGCCCCCCGCCACCACCAGCGCGCCCCCCGCCGCCCCCGCGCGACGAGCCTGCCAGACATAATCAAACTTTATTACCCCAGAAACATATTTAGAAAGTCTTGGTACTTTTAAAAATCGCGCTTACATATTATAGAAAAATTAAAATATAACTAAACAACAGTTAAGAATGCTCTGTAACTAGAGAACTATAGAAAGTGAAAACATTTTGACAAGTTCAATTAATCAGATAATCTTGATCTGTTGACTGGCCACTGTCACAGCTCAGTTGGTAGCAACTCTGCCTCCTGCGTTGTAGGTTCAGAGTTCAATTCTCACCCAGGACAAACGTTAGTTTGGGGCATTATGGCGCTATGTAAAAGGTCCAAAAAAAAAGGTGGTCACTTGATCTAGGGCGATGACTTAAAAATTGGCGTTTCTGCCAAGGTGGTTAAAACTCAATTTAAATCTTGGAATTTTCATAATTACGGCCGCGCCATATGCAAGACAAAGCATATTAGTGTGTGTGTGTGTGTGTGTGTGTGTGTGTGTACGTGTGTACGCGTGTGTGTGTGTGTGTGTGTGTGTGTGTGTGTGTGTGTGTGTGCGTGTGTGTGTGTGTGCGTGTGTGTGCGGGTGTGTGCGTGTGTGCGTGTGTGCGGGTGTGTGCGGGTGTGTGCGGGTGTGTGCGTGTGCGTGTCTGTGCGTGCGTGCGTGTGTGTGCGTGCGTGTGTGTGCGTGCGTGTGTGTGCGTGTGTGTGCGTGCGTGCACTTACCGCGCTGAGTGCGCTTGGGTGCGCCGCGCTTGCGTCTCTCCTGGCGCGCCATGTAGTGCTTGCGCATCATGAGCCCCGACGCCGTGACGCATGAGCCGCCCTGTGGGTGTGTGAGTGCAACACATCTACATTATATTTATATCCATCCATCGCGTTCATCTCTTGGACACTTTCAGCCTCTCATATCAACATCTCACAATGAGTATTAGATCAGAAGTGTTGAACAACATACAGAAGACCAGCACATTACAAAACTTAGATCTCAACAAAGCACATACACATACGACCACTGGGTTTTGGCTTATCGTAATGATGCGCAGCGCCGCCGCCGCAGCTCCGGGGAAGCGGCGGTAACATCATTGGGGGGGGGGGGCACGTTACAAAATGATTAAAATTCCACGACTGTTACAATAAAATACGTGTGTACGGACCTGTTTCCTGTTGAGGTAGTTGGTGGTGGTGGCTCCGCCGCGTTTCGCGCTCACGGTGGACTTCACTGATGACGTCGCAGCTGTAGTAGCAGTGGACGCGCCGCCTGAATACAAACATTACATAATGAATGTTGTATGAGTAAATGTGAAAGTGTATCGGGCTTGTGCAGGGCGGTCGGTACCTGTGGCGCGCCTGGTGCGCTTGGCGTGGCGGTGTCTCGGCGGTGCGCGGTGGCGCTTGCGTCGTCCCGCGTCGAGCACGCGCGCGCCGCGCCGCGACCGCGCCGCGCACACCGCCTCCCATATCTGCGCCTGCTCCTCCAGCACCACCTGCCGACAGACAACGTTCCTCTAGTATGTGTACACGTGTACACGGTGTACAGGTGTACAGGTGGGCGCGGCGCGGCGCATGCGGTACCTCGAGCAGGTCCCCCTCCAGCATCAGCTCCTCGAGGTGCTGCAGCCGGTGCGAGTGCCGCGCGCCACCGCCGCCGCCGCCGCCGCGACCGCACGCACTCGCACTCGCACTGTACGCGTGCTCCACGCTAGCGTTGCTCCTGCAACAGAACATACAACTATATCTATATACACATCTTACTAGACGATCATTGCACTGCACTATATAACTGATACAGTTTGCCGGTCATCAAAGGTATTATATTGTTGTATTACATATTATAAACACAATGAAGCTAGAAGATGCATAATCATTTTGCACAGCAAAACTCCTCGTGATGATTGAAACTGCTTCTTTTAAAGTCGGAGTCGAACTGCATAAATTTCTGGTAAAGTGATCGTGGAGGACGGCTCTGCACTGCACACTCTCCCTCACCTGTGCTTGTGTGCGGGTGCGGGTGCGGGTGCGGGTGCGGGTGCGGGTGCGTGGTGGGGCGGCGGCGGCGAGGCGGGCGGGGGCTGATGGTCGAGGGCCGCGCGCGCGCCGTCCTGCCACGCCATGGCGCGCTCCGTCACGCACTGCAGCGCCTCGCCCTCCGGCAGTCGCACCGGCAGCTTCTGCAGCCACACCTAAACACGACCGACACACAAACCCCTCAATAAATGACAAAACAAGCCGACATGCATGCAACCAACCATACATACCTGCACATAAGCTTTCATATTCCAAAATAATAATCAAATGAGATATTACACAAAACTATAAACAATTTTCTAAAAAAATCCTTGATAATCTTTCAAAAAGGTCTTAATGGTTCATTAAGTCTTAATATAATAAGTATTTAATAGTGATTTTAATGTTAATTTTAATTTTAATCACGTTGCGGACGTCACTGTGACACACTCCTGAAGTGTCTATGTCTAACTAAAAAAAAGGTGTGTGCAGTCTTCATGTACGATCAC
This sequence comes from Chesias legatella, assembly GCA_947359385.1. Lineage (NCBI taxonomy): Eukaryota > Metazoa > Arthropoda > Insecta > Lepidoptera > Geometridae > Chesias > Chesias legatella. The sequence goes on along the minus strand of OX375764.1, from coordinate 13,761,601 downwards.
TGTACAAATTATATACAAGCAAGGTTTACCTGAATATCAGTTCAGAAAGCCGAACACAGTTTTCTGATAACTTTAATTTTAGGGTCCCACGTTACCCGCGTTCGTAGGTGATTACCCTCTGAGTCCCTAAACGTGTACCTCGGGTGAGGCAAAAGGAGTAACCCAAAGCAACAGTAGAAATTGTGGTGCTAAGTTCGCCCGGAGAAGTACTGCCACCACACCTGGTAATATACCGTCAAGCAGTGGTATTGCTGTGTTCCGGTGGAAGGGAGTGGGTGACGGTGAAATTGCAAGCGCATGAGACGTAACATCCCCGTCTCGTGGTGATGATGGACGCAACGCAATGCGACTTGAGTCATCTCTTACTTTGATGGAGAGGACTTGAGTCGTATTGCTGTTGTCTACGGGCGGCGATTACCACTTAACATCAGGTAGGCGGTCAGCTCGATCCGTCACTTCATCACATAAAAAATTACTTTTAATACACATACCAGATGTACAAACAGTACACTAAACACCCGTGTGAGTGTCATCAGCCCAGCTCACTGTCACCCGTAATGTATTAGCACTTGTGTAAGGGGGGAAGGTACTGGTTTCTGACATACAGCTAACACAGCGTATGTGTATGAGTGTGAGTGTGAGTATGTGATGTGGCTCACGAGCAGCGCGAGGATGGTGTCGAGGCGCGGCCGCTTGGTGCGCACGCACTCCGGGCAGAGGAACTTCCTGTCCCCCGGGCACGTGTCCTCGCGCTCCGGGGACTCGTCGCCCTCGTCGCGCGCCACCGCGATGCAGTTCGCTGAACATCAAACACACACACACACACACACACACAATACAATCGGCACGGCACGGCACTGCACGGCACGGCACGGCACGGCACGGTTCCGGCGCGTTGGCGCGACCTGACGGACGACGACAACTCTGAAGTCAGCCGGCGCAAATGCATACAGGTGATGATTGAATTGTTACAGTATGCAGTACATAATACAAATAGTTTATAGCGATAATGTTTACTCGTCATAACATTATGTAATTCAAAACCGCACCTCAAAACACTAGCCATGGAAATACCATGCCATGCCCATTTCTGCCGCCAAGCAGTGACGCGTTCGTATTACTGTGTTCCGATTTGAAAGGTGTGGTTGCCGGTGAAATTACAGGCACATGAGACATTCCACCTACACGTCTCATAGTTACGGGCGCATACGATGCGACTTGGGTTTTGTCGTACCTAGTAGGGGAGGACCCAAGTCGCATCGGTTGTTATGGGCCGAGGTTACCACTTACCACCAGGTGGGCCGTCGGCTCGTTCCGTAACTACATCATTTAAAAAAAAAAATGGTTAATTTTAATGACATGGTTTTTTAAAGTTACTAAAAGTTAGCACTGAACTTGCATATTCGTAACCACATTTTATATCGTCTTATATGAATTTTACAGTACCTACTGAGGTTGGCAACTCTGAAGTTGGAAGTAAAAAAATACGCAGCGCACATGAGACACCAAAATATTTAAGTCGTATTCAAAATAAACTTGAGAGAGTTGTAACCACCCGGTCGCTAGTGCTCGTGAAAGCTGTATAAGTAATGAATATGTGTATAGTATATAACTGACCGTGGAACCAGTCCTTGCAGAGTTCGCACTGCGTCATCACTCCGTACTGCCGCTTCTGGCACACGCAGAACGTGACGGCGCTGCACACCGGCGCGCGCACGTCCTTGCGCATGTTGCGCGCCCTACGCACACACACACACACACACACACGTTACACTATCCACACACACAAACACAGTTGCTGTAGTGTGCCAGTGCCTGCATGACAACGGACAAAGCATCCGTCCGCGTAGCTAAGTTACGTTGCCAGAACTTGATGTACTCAATGATAGAAAATAAGAATGGACAAAAATGTTGCCACCAGTAACTTGCAACGACTTCGAAGTCCCTTAAACTGTCCTCGCCGAGGCGAGGGGCGGGATGCATTCGGTCGCGCATAGCCGGCAAGCAAAGACCTACGTATGAACTGACACAATTGATCGTCTCCGGCCACTTAACGTCGAAAATCTACTTTCTCGCTTACATATTTCAGACCATAATATCTCGCTCTCTTACGTTCCATTAAACTAACTCAATTCAATTGTCACCCCACATAGTGGTGGTTTAAAGAAGGGCCCAAAAGCGTACTTTCTTTTAACCTAAGGACTACAATATTTATTACATAATATGTACTTGCAATTATTATGGTAAACCATGAAGCGTTCTGATTTTTACAACAACTATTTAGCTTTGAACTGTCAAATTCAATATTAACTTCGAAACTCGAGATGGGAAGGTGGGCCCGTCAAATACAAAAGTAGCCCAGTCCCGAATTCAGGTCATGAATCAAAGATAAGATCAGTTTTTCAGACTGTGCAATTTTTCTTAGAAACTAGTATGGGCGTAGGGAGCGGGAAGTAAGCGGAAGGTGGGTGGCCACACACCTGAGTTCCTTGATGGCGTGCAGCTCCTGCGCCTCGGCCTGCTTGAAGGCGGCCACGATCTCAGTGGGTGTGGACTCCTCGTTGAACTTGTCCAGGAACAGGCTCGTCTCCAGCGACGCCTGCGCGCGCCGCCGCCCGCTACAGAACTCGGTGCGCGGCGACAGCGCCTCCAGCAAGCTGTGCGCCCAGTTCTAAAGACGACACACCACACACATATATATATATATATAATATTCAAACCGGCGCACTGACACACTCTGTTTGTGTGTAACCTTGTGGTTACCTTCTTCAGGAACATGTCGCGCGCTCCTCGCTTCCACTCGTGCGCGGAGTGCAGCGCGTCGGCGAGCTGGTCCCGCTCGTACAGCGCGAGCGGGATCGCGGCGCCCTTCTTCAGCAGCGCCTCCACGCTGTGGATGTACGGGTACAGCTCCTTCGACTGCATCTCTTCCACCTGATACAACAAATATATTGTTCTCACAATGCACGTTGTAACAATCAAACAGTGAGTAACTGAAAATATCAAAGTCGCGTCACAGTCGTCACTAATACATTAAAACCCTTTGTGCAGCGCGCGGTAGGATGGGAGGGCGGCCTCGACGTGCTCTCCTCGTACCTTGTGGAGCCACTGCGTGGCGTGCGCGAGTGCGGCATGCAGCGCGTGGTAGGATGGGAGGGCGGCCTCGACGTGCTCCCCTCGTACCTTGTGGAGCCATTGCGTGGCGTGCGCGAGTGCGGCATGCAGCGCGTGGTAGGATGGGAGGGCGGCCTCGACGTGCTCTCCTCGTACCTTGTGGAGCCACTGCGTGGCGTGCGCGAGTGCGGCATGCAGCGCGTGGTAGGATGGGAGGGCGGCCTCGACGTGCTCCCCTCGTACCTTGTGGAGCCATTGCGTGGCGTGCGCGAGTGCGGCATGCAGCGCGTGGTAGGATGGGAGGGCGGCCTCGACGTGCTCCCCTCGTACCTTGTGGAGCCATTGCGTGGCGTGCGCGAGTGCGGCATGCAGCGCGTGGTAGGATGGGAGGGCGGCCTCGACGTGCTCTCCTCGTACCTTGTGGAGCCACTGCGTGGCGTGCGCGAGTGCGGCATGCAGCGCGTGGTAGGATGGGAGGGCGGCCTCGACGTGCTCCCCTCGTACCTTGTGGAGCCATTGCGTGGCGTGCGCGAGTGCGGCGTGCAGCGCGTGGTAGGATGGGAGGGCGGCCTCGACGTGCTCCCCTCGTACCTTGTGGAGCCATTGCGTGGCGTGCGCGAGTGCGGCGTGCAGCGCGTGGTAGGATGGGAGGGCGGCCTCGACTTGCTCTCCTCGCTCGAGCAACGCCGCCACGTCGGCGACGGTGCTGTACACGGGGCCGTTGTTGTCCCGCGGCGTCGGCTTGCTGGGGTCGATCAGGACCGCTTGCGCGCACTTTTCCCATTCTTCCACTTCCGCTGGAATTGCAAATATATATATATATTGAGTTTAGATCTGTTGGATATTGAGCACGGCGTGCGATGGCGTGCGATGGCAGGAGATGTGGCCTGGTGAGAGGCAGGGTGAGCGGAACACGCACCTCGCAGCTTGTAGAGCAGCGCGCGCTCGGTGTGCAGCGCGGCGTGCGGCAACAGGTCCTCTGCGCGCGCGAGCAGCTGCCCGATGAGGGGAAGCGTGAGCGAGTTGCAGGTGTCGCGGTGGTGCTGCGACTCCTCCAGCCAGCGCGCCTGCGCCAGCCGAGCCTTCACCGCTTCCAGTTGCGGCAGGACTATGCACAGCCGACCGCCCAGCTCTGTCGTCTGACAAGTACTACATGTTACACACAATGCTGATTACAGTACTCGCGATGAAGGATGATGACGACTACAACTACAAAAAGTTTGTCTTCTTTGATGCAGGACACATGTAAACACATATTTTTTCCTTATCCATTATATCCCATTATTCCACTCTCAGCTATGTTCAGTTGCCAAGACTCACCACAAGAACAATTAAGAAGTAGGAGATTAATATAATTGACGAGAAAACTATGATGTGGTTAATCTCCAATAAGTTAGATTGAAATTGGCTCGGCTACAGAATTGTTCAAGTATTGTTCCATTTAGAGCATGTCTACGTTTACCACAAATAGTATATTGCTATCAATAATAATTGGTCATGAAAAGAGGAAAGTTTGTTAGATTTGGGACGTTAATTTAAGCATTTCTTAAATATAATTAAAGAAAATGCACTCCACAATAATTAACGTGTTTTAAATATATTATTATGCAAGCCAGCAAGGCTTAAATTAAGTGCATTATTGTCCTCAGTCCACCTATACGATTTTCTGCCACAGCTACGAATTCCTGGAACAATATTACAGACTAACTTACTTCTTCCAGTTCTCTGACGTATGAAGGTTCAATCTTATCCAAGTCTTTTTTGAGCAGTTCTGTGGCGCGCGCCTCGAATTCTGAGGTCTGACGCAGCACCTCCTTGACGGCAGAGCCTGAGAGCAAAACCACCACATATCACAATTACATACACAATTACATAGGTAGGTAGGTAGGTAGGTAGGTAGGTAGGTAGGTAGGTAGGTAGGTAGGTAGGTAGGTAGGTAGGTAGGTAGGTAGGTAGGTAGGTAGGTAGGTAGGTAGGTAGGTAGGTAGGTAGGTAGGTAGGTAGGTAGGTAGGTAGGTAGGAAGGTAGGTAGGTAGGTAGGTAGGTGGGTGGGTGGGTAGGTACCTTCGGGCAGCACGCAGGCGAGCGTGTCGATCTCGTGCGCGAACAGCGTGAGTTCTTGGATGGAGAGCCGGTACTTGGGGTCGTGGTGGCGCGTGCGCGTGCGCATCTTGTTCAGGTCCAGCTGCTGAATCACAGACGCGCACTTCTCCGCGTCTTCGATGGCCGTCGCCAACGCGCGGACCAACTCTGTCTTTTGTATCTGATCGGCGAGTATACACTTATCAATACATTTCAACAATTCCAAATCAATTTAGTATAATTATGAAGCGTTCAAGCAAAAACATAATAAAATAGTTTCCGAGTGAAAATGGTGTAAGATCATCGCTTTAAAGTGCATTAAAAAAAAAACAGTGTGATTGATTATTATTACATAGTAGTATTTTAGGGAAATCTAGTAAAGCCAGGCGTGCATTTGCTGTATCCTCCACCACACACGACGCTACTACTCACACAAAACAGGCCCTACAGAAACGGCACGAATGTTATATGAGATATTTAAGTTACCAATTATCGTTATATACACACACAATAACACAAGTCAACGTAAATATAGTAACATTCGAAGTGACCTGCAATTTCTGAAGTACTCACTTGACTCGTCGATTACGGAATGTGAATTAACCAAAACCAAAGAACAGAACAGAAGGAGCAAAGAGCAAAGTATAAATGATTAGAATGGGGGGTGCGGGGGTGGGGGGCCTGTCTATGCGTAGAGTTACCAGCAGGTGGGGGGGCGAGGCGGGCACCTTGAGGTGTGCGGCGCGCGTGAGCAGCGCGCGCAGCCCCTCCAGGTCGCACGTCTTGGGCGTGTCGGGGTGCAGCGCGTTCTGCACGGCCTCCGCCCACGCGCGGAACTCCTCCGACTTCTTCTTCAGGCGGTCCAGCATCGCGGGCAGCTCGTCCAGCGTGTACCGGTACCTGCCCGCCACAGAGAGAACACAACGCTTGGCTCGGTGCGAACACTGCGTGGAGACGTCCACTTCACGTCTACATGTTTGCTTTTCATTATTTCATATGCTTACTCACTAACCTATCTATTTATAGGTACCTGAGCGTGTGCCGCTGCGGCGGGCAGGCGCACAGGCGGCGCGCGTGCGGCGTGCGGCGGGTGGCGGGTGGCGGGTGGCGGTACCTGAGCGTGTGCCGCTGCGGCGGGCAGGCGCACAGGCGGCGCGCGTGCGGCGGGTGGCGGGTGGCGGTACCTGAGCGTGTGCCGCTGCGGCGGGCAGGCGCACAGGCGGCGCGCGTGCGGCGGGTGGCGGGTGGCGGGTGGCGGTACCTGAGCGTGTGCCGCTGCGGCGGGCAGGCGCACAGGCGGCGCGCGTGCGGCGGGTGGCGGGTGGCGGTACCTGAGCGTGTGCCGCTGCGGCGGGCAGGCGCACAGGCGGCGCGCGTGCGGCAGGCAGGCGACGTGCGCGGTGCACGAGCACGTCACGCACGACAGGAAGCAGGTAGTCTTGCACACGAAGCACTGACGCGAGTCGTCCGGCAGCAGCTCAAACGCCTCGCGCTCTGCTTCCGTCACACCCTGCGTCACAAACGGGATCATTCATATTACTTTACATTTATATTATTAATGACAAAGTTCGTGCTGCAGCTTGTAACTCATAATGGAGGATAAAAAGAGTAGGAAATTTATTTGCTGTTATATTAGAGGGAATGGGACACGATTAATCGGACGACCTACCTGATGTTAAGCAGGTTTTCATAACATCTACAATGCAACTGATGTTTCTTTTACTTTAAATAGACTCACAGTAGCTTCGGATTGCAATACATCATGACATCAAAAAGGAAGGTTTAAACTGAAGCTACCGGCATAGGTGTGTAAGAACGGTCAATGTTGGATGATATGAGTGGCGTGCACAGTGCACTGTGCACTGTGCACTGTGCACTGTGCAATACAGTACAGTAGTTGGTAGGGTTGTTGGGGGAGTCACCCAGTGCAGGATGTCCTTGCGCAGACGACGCTCCGCGTGCAGCATCTGCTTCATGTCGCGGTAGGCGGCGATGGCGACGGTGAGGCTGAGCGCGTCCGCCTCCAGCGCCATCTTGCACACGAGCTCGTCGTGCGAGAACACGCAATACCGCCGCAGCGCCGAGTAGTGCTGCACGCATTCGCGACCCATCTTCAGCTGAGGGCAGGTGTTACTACATTTACTTCTCTGCTCTACAACATGTACGTACATATACATCATTCCTGTCTATCCTCGTTCGTAAGTCTGTCGCATCCACATTCCTGACAGTTTTAGACTAAAGTACGTTATACATGTGAAATAGTTGAAAAAAATATATATAAATGTTAAGTTTAAATCTCTTCTGCAGATGTCCAAAAACACTCAATTTGAACAATATATGTACCAAATGGTTTTAATTTGTGATATGACACATTTAAAACCGACGCACCAAAATTTGTTATTAAATTGAAATGAGTTATTCGTGGGTGTTGCAGTTTAAATCATCAAAATATTTTCGATGTTTAGACTGAAAGGATCACATCGAGGGTGCACAGCACACGTGTACAGCGGTGGACAGCGGTGTAGCGTAGTGCTGGTAGGTGACGCACCCAGTCCGGCGGCGTGAAGTTGACGGCCTCCGCGAAGTTGTACCCCTGGTTGAAGCCGGCGTGGTACGCGCGCGGGAACGTGATCACGAACTCCCCGGCGTGCTGGTCCAGTCTGAACGTACCAAACAACGTTAACACAATATTATTGCTCACTCCCTGACAATCGGGAACATTCCCTAACGGAGACGGCGCGCTCCAGATAGCTCGGCCGACGGACGCTGTCTCCTCTGAAGTTTGCCGCAAAAGGTTTTGAGATAATTTTGACGATAATTTAACATTCTTATGCATTTTTTCAGAATTCTCTCAATGTCGTTGATATGAACCTGGTAGTTTGGAGACCATATCAGACTACCGTATTCTAAGACACTTCTCACAAGTGCAAAGAACAGGTACAAGAGAGATCGACGCTGCTTAAAACCTTCCGTAGACCTTATGACGAAACCGAGAAGTTGATTGGCTCTAGATATAACTCCCGGGAGAGGCTCGTCTTCCCCTGTGGAGTGATATAGATCGATGATGGTGAACGGGAAGGTACCTGTAGACGGGCACGCCGGCCTTCATCAGTATGTTGGGGTTCATGATGGTGACGAGCTGGTGCAGCAGGTCCGGCTGCAGCTGGAACAGCTCCGGCGCCTCCGCCTTCATCGCCGCCTCGAACTGCTCCGCCTTCGAGCTCGGCACACCGTACCTGGAGACACACACACACACATACATATTGTACAAACATTTACTCATCAGACCACTTTTTTGTGCGAGCTTAAACATCGGAGATGCGATAAAACAGAGTTATCTTTTGAGCGAATGCTAATTCCCTCCGATTTGTATACGGGAACACCTAACTGTTGGCACATACGGTCCTTCACCGAATTCGGAAGACTCGCATCAGTTCATAGTTCAAAGAGCGCTTTATCATTTGCAGGTGAGAGATACAGCCTCTCGGCACAGTTACAGTTAAGGACCAGTATATATTGTTGTCTCTTTCCACGGCCGTCGCACTGTGAACTAAACATGCAGCTAACTTTAGCATTCCAAAGTCGCGACTGCAACCGTAATACTCGCTAATGGAAATATTGTAAGGAAACCGAGTAGGTACCGTATGTACATATATTATGACAACTGTGTGGGATATATTGTATTACAGTGGCGTGGTATGATCTGTGAGTTTTGTACGGAGCCAACGATCGTAACATGTGCCACTCTAAATGTTATTGTTAATATGTAATAGTATTATGATGTTGTAACAGTAGGTACCATGTCTTGGGTTCTCCCCAGTGCAGATAGTTGATGGAGTAGCTCCAGTGGTCCTCGTTGTGCCAACAGAATGTCGCGAAGCACATGCCCACGTACAGCCAGGGGATCTATCGACACAACACACAAATATACACGTTTGAGACATGTAGAGAGAGGAGACGATGTAAGTACGCGTGTAGCCACCACCAGGCTGGCGGCCAGGTCGCGACCGCACCTTCATCCCGGATATGTCCGCGTTGATGTGGCCCAGCACGGAGCCCTCGAGCACGGGCAGGTTGTTCAGGTTCCAGCTCGAGTCCGCGTACTGCTGCTCGCCGGGGTACAGGTGAGCGCTCGACTTCGTCGGAAATCCTGACACAACGATACATTGCCACACTTACAATCCTGCTTATTTTATATTATGGAAAGCGCAGATGGCCCACCTGAGCGATATCCTCTGCCCGTAACGGCAACGACACTTGCATATTCCCCGACATACTTATTCATATGTAAATAAGTAGTATCGAATCGCCTCTTAGTCACACCTTAACATCGAGAGTTACGTCGCATGCGCCTACAATATCGGGGTGACGCACGCAACGCAACGCAACGCAATGCGACATCGAGTCATCTCGTACTTTGGTGGAAAGGAATTCAGTGGTATTGTTGTTGTCTATGGGCGGCGGTTACCACTTAACATCAGGTGAGCCGTCAGCTCGTTCCGTCATTTAAATTAAATAAGAAATATATAATCAGCAACCCACAATCGTAACACAACAATATGTGTTATGAACGCGCGCGCATGTGTGTACGTCAGAGGCGGGTGTGACAGTGGAGAGAAAGAGGGAGAGAGAATAGATAGGGAGAGGGAAAGAGAGAGAGAGAGAAGGCCTAGAGCCAATTACCTGAGCCATGGTCCATAGAATGAAGGTCGGCACCGTACTCCACTGTGACATCTTCATCTATAGAGGATACAATGCGCCAAAATTCTCTCTCAACAGTTGACGTTGGCACCATCTTTTACAAAAGGAAAAACTGATGTGAAGTATATTCAAAATTTTCAAAGAATAAGCACGAATACATTGTTTATAAAATAATGTATCCCATAATAACGAACTTAAATGACAACAATTACATGCAAAAAATAATTAAACAATCACTTACATGCACGGGCATGTTGAAATAGTCTGATTTGAACTGGTCGGCCATTTCTCCGAACTGTTGCAGGGTGTATTCTCTGGAGGCTTGCTCGAACCCGAACGCCTCCGTCGGTTTTGACACCTACAAACAAACAATAAACATGTTACAAGTGACGCGAGGGAGCGAGCAGTCACCGGCACCGGCAACGGGTTTACCTCCTCCGCGAGGCAGACGGGGCAGCGCCAGTCGCCCTTGGGCACGTCGGCGAGCGGCGGCAGCAGGCAGAACGTGTGGTAGGACGCGTCGCACCCGTCGCACAGCAGCATCTGCTCCTCGACGTCGCCGCGCCCGCACACCTGGCACATGTACTTCGCCAACTGCAACCAGACAGACAGACACACGTCGCGTCACGCTGCGGCGGGGTGGCGGGGTGGCGGGGGGTGGCGGAGGGTCTAGTTACCGGGTCCGGCGGCGCGGGCTCGGGCTCGGGGTCGGGGTGCGCGGGGGTCACGGACACGGTCATGTTGGACATGCGGTGCTCGCGGAGGCGCGCGGACCGCGTGACGCGGCCGCGCGACCCGCAGCTGCCGCCCGCGCCGGACATCCACTTGTTCTCGCGGGGACCTGCGCAACACACACACAGATTCAATTCCCTGCCAGAGTTTGGGTCGCGGCGGACGCGGCGCTGGTGCCCTCCGCGACCACCTCGGAGCGTTTACGGGCGCGCTACAGGCAAGCACTTTAATATTAGAAAATTATTAAAGATAATTGCCATTTTGACCAAGAATTGCCGATTCTCGTTATGTTAGTAATCACTCGTGTCACCGTTCAGCCAATAACAAATAGATACAGAGCATCATGTCTCACTAGCTCACCACTACTGGCAGATACTGTAAGGTGATCACCTGCCGACGACACACTTGATATAATTACTTTGCGCAGCAAAACTAAAAAACCGCCCTCATCGCAAATGAGAACGATGCCGAGTATTTCTTCCTTGTTTTTCTAGTCATTCTGGTTTAAGAACCAAACTACTGAATCGATTTTGACGTATTTAATTTTATGGGGCCATTTCGGAATTAAACGTTTTAACAACAAAATATAATTTTGCGAATCCGCGTCTGTATATGACGAAACGTGTGCCACCTATCACATAAAAAAACATTTGAATTAAGAACCTCCACCGTTTTTATTGAGTCGGGTTATCAATATTGATATAACCGTAACGCAGTTGCAGCGGGGAGGCACTTACTTCGCCTGGTCTCTGGGTTTTCCTCCTTGACGGGTGTGTTAATGGTTTTGTCGTTGTTGGGGGGCAGAGCGCCCTCGGTGTGGCTGCCCTCCGCCGCGGCCGCGGGCTCGCTCTTGTAGCGGCGCGCGGGGGACGCGGCGGGCGCGGCGGGCGCGGTGGGCGCGGGCGGGCTCTTGCTCGCAGAGCGGACGCGCGTGCTCGTGCCGCACTTCTCCGGGGTTTGCTCACGTTTCAGCTCGATTTTCTGCGGGGGGTAATCGGGAAACAATATATACAAATCAAAGACTGGTACCCGCTCGGGTGAGAGCTGATATGTATAGGGACAGAGAGTGAAACAACCGTCTTGTACCGATACTGGTTTATTACTGCCGTCCATCACTTACAAACATGTCAGAGAGACGATATGGATAACATATCTCTCTCTCTCTCTCTAGCCCATTAGGTAATTGTATATATATAGTTTATTGATAAGGTATGGCTTTTCTTTCTTTTTCGAGTCACCGGTTCTGTCGAACCAGTGTGGTGAAAGGATTGTAAGTGCGCCTCAAAGAGGCTCCTTTCGTGCACTCGACACATGTCTTCGAATTTTTTGTTCTAGGACATGTCGGTTTCCTCACGATGTTTTCCTTCACCGTTTTGAGAACGTGGTATTGCGCACATAAATCTTTCAATCGAAAAACTCATAGGTGCACGTCGGGATTTGAACCGGCGACCTCCGGATTAAAACTCGGGGGTCAGTACCGCTAGACCACCACGCTCTCTAGTATGGCTGAACTGTAGTGACGTAGGGCAGGCAGGGAGTCGTCGACCTCGGCCGCCGATTCAAACGCTACAATGATCAGTGAGATGTATAGTGAGTGAGTGAGTGAGTGAGTGATGATACTGACGGTGTGGGTGTTGTCCGCGGTGGCGGTGGCGGGGGCGGGGGCGGGGGCGACGGCGCCGTTGCTCTTGAACACGTCGTACGGATAGAGGATGCGCTCGTAGTGGCTCTTGAGGATGGAGCCGATGCCTTTCCCCTGGGGGTGGCCCATGCGCCGCGCTATCTTCGACCACTTGCGCTCCGACGAGCACACGTCGAAACCACCTGACAACACACACAATGTATTCCATCAAGTGCGCGCGGACAACAGCCGCGCCGCGGTCACATTGCATACGTCGCAACACGTACATACAGATGCGTGTGTCGCGTCGCGTCGTCAGTTCTCACTTGTTCAAGCGATACATTACGGGGAATAATAAACACGACATAATGTTATACACATCTCCGGTCCGGCACATTCTGCAAGCAGTACGCAACACTACGCAAATGACACGCGACAAGGGGCAGTCAAGTAAACAACGAGACGATGCCATTATACTGTAATCTAAATGGAATTTTATTTCGTGGTAAAAGGTATTTTTTAAAAGTGGGTCTTCTTAATAATATTACACTAATGAAACGTATTGAAGGAGGCGTTTTGCCGACACAACTCTGTCATAACAATAAGTCTGGGGTTGTTGATAATAAATGAGCGTGTTGTGACTTTACCAGCCTCCTTGACGATCTTGTGCAGCGCGTACAGGTCGAGGGGCTTCCGTTCCACGGTGGGTATCTTGAGCACGGAGCCCTGCAGCTCCCAGAACTTGATGATTTGATCCAGGAAGTTGAGCTTCACCCGGGTTATGGCCTGGAACAATGAAGCTGAAGATGAAGCCCAACTCATAATAGAGACAATACAAGTTGTGTCATCCCGCACCGCGGCACCGCGGCAACCGCGAGGGAGTGCAGTGAGGGTGCGGGGCGGGGCGGGGCGGCTCATGTTGACACACGCGAGATGGAACGTGCCGCGTGCCGCGTGCCGCGTGCCCAAATGCAAACTCGTAGTTTGTCTATCATGTGATATGTGGGGGATCGGAACCCACGCGCACCCACAGCGCTGTATGGCTTGATGATAATACGCAGATATTTGGGGTGTTAGTTTGTGATCACGATACAGTTGGTACATCCGAGCGGAGCACACACTCCCGTGTGTCATGCTGTGCTGTACGTATATACTACCCTACTGCAGGGAGGGTGCTGTGTTACACAAACGTAACAATAACAATTAGCACCAAAAACATATTTGCATATCATTAAAAAAAACCTATTCTGGCTGGTGGGGGTCTAAATACAATACATAAAGTATTGAGTGAGTGAGTGAGTGAGTGAGTGAGTGAGTGACGTGACCTCGAGTTCGTTGAGGCGCTGTATCCGCGGCGTGAAGCGGAGACGATCCACATCCACCGCGAACGGGGGCTGCCAGTGCTGCAACAACATAATGTACATTGTATTACACATACACAGTAAGTACTGCCACCATACCCGCGTCGCCGCCGAGCAATAATACACTGTCCACCTGTGCTACGTTACAGCCACTAGTGGGCTGGATGTGACTCGCGCACATAATATTATACATACATACAGTGTACGTACATACATACATACTCTAACTTACTTTGTACAATCAATCATCGGTCACTGCCATGAGCTTTAACTATAAACTGTAAGAGTTAAGTCATGTTGTAAAGAAAGTTAAAATAAGAAATCAATTTCTGCCAAACAAAATATACAATAACATCATACTGATTGTTTTGACAATTCACAAAATAAATATACAGGGTTACAGGAAAAGTCGTGCTAGATCCGTTAAGGGCGTGGAGTACCCATCATTTCTGACTTATTTCACTATGAAACACCCTACCCTAAACTTAACCCTTTTCGAGATATTCGACTTTTAATTTTTTATTGAATAATGCCGATTTTTAGGCTACGAAATTTATTTTTGTTTATTTTGTGTATCTTATTATTATTATTATTGCATTTTTACATGTGTAATAAGATGCTTTAGGACATCAATCATTAAAATAGTGCATAAGTTAATTGAATAGACCGTAGTAGACAAGTGAAAGTAAAAAAATAAAAAATATATTAGCAAGCTTATTTTTCTCTAAGGGATATCTAAAAAAAATATTATGACACTTGTTCGGCAGATATTTTTTAAAATATCTACGTTTCATCAGCTATCTAACGAGGTATAATAATCTAGGGTTTTATTCAAATGCATTGGAAAAAAATTAGTTTCATAGGCGACAGTGGAGAAGAAAATTTATACTTAGCCCTAAAAAGTAAAATAAAACATTAGGTATGCATGAAATGTCATTTATTAAAGGTTTTCACACAACTTTTTCTTATTCTACAGTTCATGTTCAACATGGCCGCCTCTATTTCTGAAACATTGTCGCATCCTTCTACGGAGACCAGTCTTCACTACTCCAGTGGTCAACGTGGTCCTCATTTTATTTGCTGCATCCACAATCCTTTCTCTTAAGTCTTCCACAGACAAAACTGGATTCGGCTCGCTGTACACAAGACTTTTCATGCACCCCCATACATGAAAATCCATGGGAGTTAGGTCCGGACTTCTTGCTGGCCATGGCAACGGCCCACCTCGTCCTATCCATTTGTTTGGATAATTTGTGTCCAGCCAGTCTCTGACACTTCTCCTGAAATGGGCAGGGCAGCCATCGTGTTGGAACCACATGTCCCTGATCAGGTTGAGTGGCAGATCATCCAGCAAATCACTCAAGTCTGCTCTCAGGAAATTTTCGTAGCTTTCCCCATTTAGATTATCCGGGAGAAAGTAAGGTCCAATCAAATGATTAGAGATAATGCCCATCCACACATTCACGCTGAATCTTCGTTGGGACCCTTTCACTCTTTTCTTATTGGGATTCCTTAGTTCTTTTGGGGCCCAGTAATGGACGTTGTGATAGTTGGTTATGCCATCTTTATCAAATTTGGACTCATCCGTCCACAAGATATTTCTTAGAAAATCTGGGTCTTCTACGTCAGCATTTAGCATAAATCTGCAAAAGTCCAATCTTCTCGCGGGGTCTCCTTCTTCAATAACGTGTACCGGCGTGTAATGGTACGGGTATAGGCCAGCAGTATGCACTGTAAACCACACTCTCCATTGCGAAAGTCCCAGATCACGGGCAACAATATTAGTGGAAGTAGTCGGATCCGCTCGAAAGCGTTGCACTATCTCATTGTCCTGTTCTTCGTCGTCAATTCGTGGTCTTCCCATGTCTGTATTTCGTCTCAAAACAGAGCCAGTTTCTTTAAGTCTTCGATAAACTCTGTCAAAACAGGCCACATCACACATTTTATTTTACTTTTTAGGGCTAAGTATAAATTTTCTTCTCCACTGTCGCCTATGAAACTAATTTTTTTCCAATGCATTTGAATAAAACCCTAGATTATTATACCTCGTTAGATAGCTGATGAAACGTAGATATTTTAAAAAATATCTGCCGAACAAGTGTCATAATATTTTTTTTAGATATCCCTTAGAGAAAAATAAGCTTGCTAATATATTTTTTATTTTTTTACTTTCACTTGTCTACTACGGTCTATTCAATTAACTTATGCACTATTTTAATGATTGATGTCCTAAAGCATCTTATTACACATGTAAAAATGCAATAATAATAATAATAAGATACACAAAATAAACAAAAATAAATTTCGTAGCCTAAAAATCGGCATTATTCAATAAAAAATTAAAAGTCGAATATCTCGAAAAGGGTTAAGTTTAGGGTAGGGTGTTTCATAGTGAAATAAGTCAGAAATGATGGGTACTCCACGCCCTTAACGGATCTAGCACGACTTTTCCTGTAACCCTGTATATATTTTTTTTTATTTTTTTTTTATTGGTTCACTAATAATAATAGTTCACTATCAATAGCATAGTCTAAACTATACATACATGTACCTAGTACCATAGAATACGGTATGGTGGCAAGTTCATGGGTATACACCAGTACATACATACTTTCAATATCAGACCTTAACCTAAATTTGGTAGTACCATTCTGATAGCCGGTAAGTCTCTAACTTATTATTTAAAATCAATACTAGTAAGTACACATGACACTTGGCTTCTGAATAACTGAAATATATATTTTAGTTAGTGAGGGTTCGATACCCGGGTGGAGCAAACATTTGTTCAACAAGTGCAGAGTTTGTTCACAAATCCTGAATGTTTGTAGCAATGCAGATTGGTACAGCAAGTACATATCTTCACATCACAATACTGAATAGATTATGATCAACTTTTGATATATAGATATGTGGGACCCTGGATATGGTTATATGTCAAAAAATAAAGTAAAAATTAACAAAAAATATAAGATTTAATAAAAGAAGAAAAATAAAAAAATAAAATTAAGCTTCATTAATGATTTCTGTGTTGATCTTCAATGAGAATTGGTTGATAAAGTTAACATTACTTAACACGAGCACAGCCACAGGTAAAAGTTAGTGCTTAATCATTTTGGTTTGATTGATTAGGCAGGAAAACATTTTTAAAAGCATTTTCAGTCTGTCTAGTATGTTAGCTACTCAGAAGTTAGCTGTTGGGAACCAAAATATATGGTTGAAGACTACACTACAGCGTCATAATGGCAACATCCCTCAGAACTATATTCCCAGTAATTATAATATAAAGCATTGATAAAGGCAAGATGTTGGTATAATATTAAAATCTAAAGCTAATCCAGCACTCTAAATATTTGACGCATCAGCAGTGGTATCATGATGAATAATAAAATAACTAACAAACATCCATTGGTTACTGTATTACCATGTTCCTGTACCTGTGTATCTATATGACGTAAGATAAGTAACTAAATCCTGGTTATGTTGATATAATGTAAGTAATACATAAACACAAACACATAAAATGAATGTGGACAAAACTGGTAGAGAACAAATCATACCAGATTTGGAACAAGTTATTCACTACAAATTAGGTTGAGTTACTCTATTGATGGAACTAGATAAATGTCTTAGATATTATGATCCTAGGCGTATATGTTATATAAGACAGCATGTCAGTGGACCCGGGCAGAGGACCATGTAAACAACATTTTTGAAACTGAAGTCTTCCCCATGGAGGGTCGGATAGAGTTTGAACAGGCATCAAACTTATCAATAAGTATGTGTGACCTTATGTTTTGAATATTGACGTTTCCAAGCCATTTCTTTATGAATTCTATGGAAATAAAGTTTTTGACTTTGACTTTGAAGCATTTTTTTCAATACATCCTTACGATTTACTTTAGTGGAACAGTTCAAGTTTGTGATATTAAAATAAGAGTATATATTCAGTGAATGGTGGGTATGTTGTAACAAACCTACACTTGTACCATCCTCAATATGACAACTCCACTAACTGGATGGTGCTGGTGCTGGTGCTGGTGCTGGTGTAATCACCATATTCTCAATAGACCTTTTTTGAAAGCTTTTTAATCTATACAAATAAATAAAGTTGGAGTGTCTGTTTGTAATATCAAAATAACCGCTTTTTACTAAGTGCAGATGGATGGATATGGTACATATACCAAAACAAGTTTTTTTTACAATTTTTGTCTGTCTGTTTGTTCCGGCTAATCTCCGAAACGGATCGATTTTGACGTGACTCTCACTGGCAGATAGCTGATGTAACAAGGAGTACCTTAGGCTACTTTTCCAAGGGATAAAATAGGGGTGCGCGATAAAACCGAATTCCACGCAGACGAAGTAACAGGCAACAGCTAGTAAAATATGTATTACCTCACACCTGTACCATTCAGAACACTTCACATTCACATCAACATACAGAGGAAACATAAATATAAGCCAAATTAATTTTGAGAGTTAATTTTATATATCCATTACATTCAAACTGTATCAAAATGTATGTAGGTATGCCCAAACTGGAAAATATTTTGAAGACCCTTTTATACAATACTTAATTAATTCATATTTTTAAGTATTAGATTCAGTTCATTTTGTCATTCTTCAAATAATAATTAGTACCTTTAATTGAGCAGGGGCGGCCACTAGCCACTAGTCTTGAGTTTTATATTAATTGTGAATTCCTCTTGTAATAACAACTGTATGAACTTGTGAACCATGGATGTCCCCCATCAATGACATTGTAAGAGTCACGTTTTTTTTTATGTAATACATTTACGGAACGATCCAACGGCCCACCTGGTGTTAAGTGGTAACCTCGGCCCATAACAGCCGATGCGACTTGGGTCCTCTCATACTAGGTATGACAAGACCCAAGTCGCAACGTATGCGCCCGTAACTGTGAGACGTGTAGGTGGAACGTCTCGTGTGCCTGTAATTTCACCGGCAACCACACCTTTCAAACCAGTACACAGTAACGTGAACGCGTCACTGCTTGGCGGCAGAAAAGGGCATGGTGGCAGTACTTCCCCGGACGAACTTGGCGTGAGTTCTACTGCTCTTAAAAACGTGTATAGTATAACTAGAGTTAAGCAAAGGACAAGGTGGCACAAACGTAGCTGACAACCATTATACCCCTTGTTGCTTCTTAATTATACATACTTAGCTAATTAACTGTGTATGTCTGAAATATACGTGAAATATTTCATGGCTTTACAGATGGATCAATCAATAAAATGAAGTGTAACTGATATGACACCAAATATATGTGAAAAAACTGTTTTTTTTACCTAGCTTCTACTCGGCAAATGGTACCTATTAATGGTAGTTACCAAAATTACTTCTGCAGTTGAATAGGTAAGGTAAAGGTAAATTATACCAGCTCACTAGCTATGAATTTGATTATTCAATATTGTCATTTTAACCTGCATAAAATATCCTGTACCTTGACTTTGTTGTTACTGGGACACTTGTATATGTTGTGCCTGAGTGGTATATTAGCTTATTAGTTTATCACAGCAAGCAATTATCATTATGATGACCTTTGTAACATTCATGTTAAATTATACCACAGTCTGCATTTAAACCATTTTATAATTCCCATTTGAAAGAATAATGCAAAAGTCTCAAAGGCATACATACCTACACAGTATAATAATAGGTCTTGTATAATAGTAACTAAACTAATGTGTATGCATACTAAAAACACTCTTAACATGAAATTGATGTATCTTAATAATTTTGGAACCTAATTTGTTGCACCTAATAAGAAATCAGCCAACAGTGGACATGAATAGCCCGAGTGACAAACTCACACACAGACACGACATCAAGTCTTTTTTTATGTAAAGTATCGTAGGCAGGCAGGAGGGCACCACACAAAATGGCAACCAAAATGACACACACAATATGCAAGTGCGTTTTCATCCAACCAGGCTGAGCTACGAGGCTCAAATCGCACTTTAACGACACTTTGACACGTATTCTAAAATATCAAAAGACATAAACGGATTTCAGATAACGCACTAATGCGTAAGACGAGCTAATATGGTTGCATCACACGAAAATTCGGGTGTGTTTTAGGGTTAGAAAGACACTGTAAACACTCCATTAAACACTAATATCTAGAATTTATGTACTGTTTATAATAAGCACTAGTTAAGGGAACAAAGGGACGCACTGACCGCTGGGGGTTTTATCTTGCAGATCCCGGACTTCTCGGCGACGGCGCGTATTTTGCTGATGTACGCCAAGGGGTCCTGGAACTCCTCCTCCGTGGGCTCGAACACGGGGGCCTCTGGAGGCGGCGTGAACGTGAAGTTGTCGGGTTTCATGGGGGACGCCGAGTCCCCCATACTAACTTCAACATTGGTTTCGTCACATTTTCCCATTGTAACGAAACACTATGCAGTTCTCACAAATGCAACTATAAATAACACAATAACATCATCTGATGTTAAGGAATGAATAAAGCACGACCACAGAGGAATAGCACCATCAGCAGTAGTCTTTCCATAGGGAATCACAACGACCAATAAAACTAAATTATCACCAACAAATAACACACACACTCCACTTGCACGTCCGCCATGCGAAATTGAACTTTCCAAACTGCGGTGCTGCCATAACAAAAAAATATTAAAACAAGTGCGCATTTGGATACATTTTAACTTGTACGTTTACGAAGACATTTATATAGGGAAGTGTCCAGCGGGCGCAGAGGATATTAATTATCCCCATAGTTTACACAAAATATCCAATTATTCACGTATTTGAGGCTGAGCTAGCGTGTGCTACGTTACAACAAATAATAGAGAGAATCTCCAGGTCGATTCACTGATTCGCTGAGAACAGCGAAGAAAAGAATTTCAAGGAGCAAACAGTACATTAACTGTTTCCGAGATCAAAATCATAACAAACAAGACAATATTAATTTATTGGTAATTTTTTATTGTATCTTTTTAAATTTTATTTAATATTGACAATATTTACTAACTAATCATTTATCAGTATTTATGTATACAATAGACGTAATTGGTCATCCGTACTGATTGAATTAAATAAATAAATGATGTGCTGAAAACTATGAAATATAAGTCTAGGAGAAGATGCTATAACAACTGAGGCCTTCATAATAGGTGCATCAACTCTCTTCCCGACATAACCAACCTGTTTAATATAGTTTTAATAACCAGTGAATTATCAAAACTTGAGTATTGTCCTCATTCTCAAAATAGGGAACAGAAGAAAGAAAAAAACTTTGTTTATTTACTAGAACACATATTTGTCACCTTCTATACAAATAAATACAAAACCAATATTTTACAGATCGCCACATACAAAGAATTAATGGTGGCTCCCCTACTAAGACTAGCCTGTATTGGGGAAACCTAGTAACCAAGGCGAAAACAAGTGCGATTTGATGCTCGGCTAACATAATCCGATCTGTTGATACAGATCTTTAGATTATTAATCTACTATTTATACTTAATATACATTAATTTAAGCTTATATTGTAGGAAGATTGAACTACAAGACGCCAAAAAAGTATTTAAGGCGCGCGCCATCACAGCCTGGCACACCCCCGACTCCCCGAGAACCACCGTCGTCTTACCAAGACGATAGAGTCACCCAAGACGGCTTCAGGCCCTTCCCCCACTGCACCAACAACCGGTTCGACGAGAAACCCCTCGCTGTGGTTATCCGAGGCTTGTCGAAAGAGCTCAGCGGGGAGTCTATCAAGGCCGATCTCGTTGGACAAAACTTCCTGGTCCGTGAAGTCCACCGCATGCGTAGTGCAGGCGGGCTCAACCTCTACGACACGGTGAGGGTCCACCTTGATCGGACGCCGCCCGCGCCGAGGAGGCAAGCCCATCTTCAGGAAATCGGAGATGGTCCTGGGTCTCCCGGGTCTGCACGTCGAGCCACCTCACCCCAGTCCCTATCCCACCCAGATATAATATTTGACCAAGTTACAGTAATTCAAACTTAAGATTTAGACTTAAGATAGAGGGGTGATGGAGCGCTGCAAACTGGGTTTTAGAATTGACCACATCATTTTTGACACAACTCTGCGTTCCTTACCGGCATACTTGCCGTTGGGTAGTCGAGTAGTTGTCAAAAGAGTCAAAACATAAATGGGACTGGGCTAAATCAGCCGGATGCTTCTGTGAGAGGTGAGCTCACATTATAACACCTGTGTCTAGCGATGGAAAACAGCGTCGGGGTTGGCCTAGAAAGCGCTGGCGGGATCACATGGAGATATTTGAGAGAAATTGGTGGGAAACAGCTAAAGACCGGGATGTGAGAAGGGCTTGGGGGAGACCTGCGTTCAGTAGAGCGACAGCACAAGTTCGTAAAAAAACTCTTCTCGAGTGAGGGCATATTTTAGATGGCAATGTTTTAGTGTCAGATACAAACTCCGTAAACGCTTGGGCTCTCCAATCGATGAACACATCCGTCACACGCCGCCATTTGCGAAACGCCGATCGCTGCTCAGCAGCGCGAGTGTCATCGTTCATAGTATGTCGGGTGTTTAAGATTGTTATTTTCGCTACAGTTGTGAACTCAGTGTGGTAAAAAAAATCTGTTAATATGATTGTGAGATTCCTGAGCGTTTTGTGCCTTGGAGTTTTGGTGGCTTCGGTGTACAGCGCTGAGGCTAACAACGACAATGAAGGTAAAGCTTTTGCGCTCATTTATTTATTTTCCTACTCTTGTACTGTTCATTCTTCACTAGTAATTGAAATTTTCATAGGCCTTTACTGTTATCGTCGATTCTTTCTGAATTAGGGATAAAAGCGAAACTAACTAGCGATATTTTTGTTTCTAAAAATATCTTTGCTAGGTTTATTGGTCAATTCTTGATGTTTTCTCTTGGTATAATTTATGCGGCCCTAGTGGATGCCCAAGGCGTGTAGGTGTCGGGACCGGCTTGACGACTTCTCGTGCACACACACGCGCACACAGGCGAGGGGCTGCTGCTGCACGCTACTGTCTGTCGCTATATTCTGTGGCGACGAGAAGTGTGCATTTGGTTTGTGCAGTTGATTCATTCACTTAAATTGTGTGTTGTTGCTTACATCAACTAATTATATTGAAGCAGTTTGTAACTGATATTTGAGTATGCGCTCACTTGAAATCATTAACTGAGTTTTATCATTATTATATTAAAGATAAAAAATAATGCTATTCTTGCACTGTATTTACTTACACCAAGAGAATTGGTCAACAAACATACATGGGCTATTGTATGTGGCACTATAAACATTCACTTTGTACAGAATATTGTATGATAATGTGGGGCAAAGCCACGCTCTTGTATTCCTCTCAGACAACTATCAGGGAACCACATGTAGTCTGTATGGATTTATGTCACATAAAATATTGTACAGTACAGCATTGTCAGAGCAGTGACGGAAAACACTGAGGGGTGAGGCTAGTCATACATTCAGAAAAAAAAATGAAAAATGAAAAAATATTTATTTGCTACAACGGAAAGTTCACATTAACCTACAGATATATAAATAAAAAGAAAATACTTAATCCTATACAATTAATGTTATATTATATATGTTCCTATGATGCTATGAGTAAACATGAATATAATCTTGCAGCGGCAGCGGTCCCACACTAGGCAAGCCTGTATCGTGGAGACCAATGACATAATATAACATGATTTAATTTATACGTAAGCCGCGGACGGCGTTCTGCGGAAAAGAAGGTCGGAAGAAATTTTGAGACATGTGTCATCAGCACTAATGGACCATCTTTAAGGCGTCTATAACCCTTTCTCCACTTTCTGGTTTCAGAGAGAGCCAGTGATGTGAATAGTATTTATATTTGACTGGCCTCATAGCTCAGTTGGTTAGTAACCCTACCTTCTGCGCTGTAGGTTGTGGGTTCGATCCCCACTCAGGACAAACATTTATGTGACATTTGTAACATTGATGTTTGTTCTGTGTCTGGGTGTTAATATGTATTATATGTATGTATTTACAAAAG
This sequence comes from Chesias legatella, assembly GCA_947359385.1. Taxonomy (NCBI): domain Eukaryota; kingdom Metazoa; phylum Arthropoda; class Insecta; order Lepidoptera; family Geometridae; genus Chesias; species Chesias legatella. The sequence goes on along the minus strand of OX375764.1, from coordinate 13,737,970 downwards.
AAAAGTATATGAATATTATATCAGTTGTCTGGTTCCCATGATACAAGCTATCCTTAGCTTACTTTGGGGCTAGATGGCGCTGTGTGAAATGTCCACCAATATTAATATTAAATCTCTGGGCGCTTTCTTCAAGTGACGGCCTCATCATGTTTTCCCGGGAAATACAATAATTATAATCCTCATTAAATGTATGTTAACATTCAACTGTGGTAACTTGGACAAAACGTCACGAACTCAACACACACACAGGTATAGTGTGGCGCTCGCTACGCTCCCGGTCGACAGCGACAGCGACAGCAATATAGCGATATACAGCGTGGACATTATCCACAGTATTGGTACCACAGAATAATAATGGCAGTAGGACATTATGTGCTGTGTTCCGAATGCCGGTGAAATTATAAGCACAAGAGACGATTTATTGTCAAGTATCAGAGTGGGTAGTGCGACATCGGGTCCTCTTAAACCTGATGTCAGGGGGGATTTCAAGCGTATTAATGGTCTCGTAATGGGCAGAGCATACCGCGCTTAATGATGGGCAATCTGCGCGATCAATCATCACGTCGATACAAATTTAAGCTGTTCTAACTTGTCGCTTACGAGAGCGTGGTGGTCTAGCGGTACTGACCCCCGAGTTTCAATCCGGAGGTCGCCGGTTCAAATCCCGTCGTGCACCTATGAGTTTTTCGATTGAAAGATTTATGTGCGCAATACCACGTTCTCAAAACGGTGAAGGAAAACATCGTGAGGAAACCGACATGTCCTAGAACTAAAAATTCGAAGACATGTGTCGAGTGCAGGAAAGGAGCCTCTTTGAGGCGCACTTACAATCCTTTCACCGCACTGGTTCGACAGAACCGGTGACTCGAAGAAGAAGAAGAAGAAGACTTGTCGGTTACTAACAGCGGACACACACAGAGCTCGTGAAACAGTCGTGACGTCATGACGCGCGCGTCTGACGTCACTATCAAATGCCACATTGAATAGACCGCTGTAAAAAGCCTAAATGGTAAGTAAATGGTGGGGAGAATATTGCCTTTGTACAACAGCGTTGTCACATCCAATGACAAACACGCAATATACTTAATGTACAAACATAATACTTTAAGAACAGTAGAACTCTCGCCAAGTTCGTCCGGGGAAGTACTGCCACCATGCCCATTTTTGCTGCCAAGCAGTAATGCGTTCGCGTTACTGTGTTCCGGTTTGAAAGGTGTGGTTGCCGGTGAAATTACAGGCACATGAGACATTCCACCTTCACGTCTCATAGTTACGGGCGCATACGATGTGACTTCGGTCTTGTACCTAGTAGGGGAGGACCGAAGTCGCATCAGTTGTTATGGGCCGAGGTTACCACTTAACACCAGGTGGGCCGTCGGCTCGTACCGTAACTGTATTACATAAAAAAAAATAATTAAGATTAATTATTGTAAAAAAAAAATATTTTAAGCTAGAACATGTATTTCTTTGAAGTGTATATGGTATTTGATATACTTAGGTACATCAGAGATAAGACCTTCCTTACCGATACATTACATGTGTCATCTGGTTTGTTGCAATACATTATAATAAAACAATTATTTCCAAACATCACCAACACCATTTTATAGTTTATTTATTTCCACTTACATACACTTTATTTCACTCTTGTGTTTTTTGAAGCAAAATATCGATATTATGTCACGTACAAATTATGCTAACCTGTTAAGTATCCCTTCGCTGTTCGACCTCAGAATAGACTCGGGTGTAAAGGGACCAATTTCACATGCGACCATTAATATGTCGTGTTAAAACATCCCATGAAATCGATGTCGAGCCGTCAGTAAAGCAAACAGGCGATCCTCACCCACGCCCTCCCACGAACAGACATTAACCACACCACGCCACACCTTGCCACACTTTCCTAAAAGAGAAAAAATTTATCACCATCCGGGTTCTGTCATTCAATCCGGAATATCTGATGTTTAAGAGTAAATGTTACCTGCTTTGCAGCTTCTTGTGAAGGTAATGGAAGATAAGTAATATCTATTGCCCGTATTGGTCGACAAGATTTCCGAACTCTGGAATTTAAGTCGTTTACTTTGGCTTTACTTCGGAGTTCCAAGTATCTCTTGCGGCCTCTCCACAAGACAACCTCGACATACTTGGATAGACGTTACGGTTTTTGTAAATCTTTGTTACGGAGTTATTAGGAGCATTTATTGTTGACTTGTACCGGCAACATCCATATAGGTGGCGGGGGTTGAGTGTTCTCAGATCTATTGCCAGATTTGTGAGTTCCCCACCGAATCCCCACCAGTACAATAATGATATTGTTTGAGAGCATGGGAGCCGGTGAAGTTACAGGCATTTATTCTAATTGAAAGCTGTCTGACAGAGAAATGCGAATTATATGCACCACACACACGAATCTAACACTAGTAAATGCTTACTGTTAAAACGAAAACTATATGTGATATCCGGCTTGAAGTCTTTCTTTTCGCTTTGAACTAAAAAGACGGGATGGTGGTAATGTTATTCAGTGAAAACTCTATTTCCATATATCCTATCTCCTGTTGATAAACTTTTAGACAATCACTTCGTGAGGAACATTTCAATGAAGCATTTATTGTCTCATAAGAGCTTGCAACCGATAAAAGTTCTGAGATGCTATAAAATAACGGAAAGAAAGTCACGACCAAGGAAACAGCTTACCTGTCTCTTGCTAGTTCATTGAACTTCTTTATAGTGTAGCTCCCTCCGGCAGGCCGATGCCGATGATACAACGTAATATCTAGAACAATATTATCTCTTAATCACTAATTCTTCGTTGTTTTGAGTCATCGTTTCGTCGTCTTGGCCTGTTTTTTTGCCAAATTGCTGATATTTTGGGTGCAGTGAGTACCGGCCGAATTAAATTAGCTGCTTATTCATCAGCTAATTATAGTTCGACAGCTGGTTCTTTTTATTGTACCTAGGGCATTAGCTTGTTAAAGCTTCTTAAAAAAAAGGTACGTTTTACCCCCTTTGCTAAAAGATAAAATAGTTCCACAGGGAATTATCTGGTAGCAAACGCACGTACTCCCTGTCGGGATCAGCAATAACGTGCACTGCACTAACAGTGCGGTTATATATTCTAACATCTTCCTTCAGCCTTATAAAATACAACGATCTGTGCGCATGCACAATAAATCTGTTTCGATTTCCCTTTGTATTTTCTCCAGATGGGAGATCCTTAAGATGAAGAGTGATCTGTTCATTGGATTATAAAGGTTGGCAATACACCATTGTGTTTTATGATAATAGTAGCACGTCTCGGGCTCGCTGCGACTATAACCCTTCGCAACAATCTAACTCAGCAGAATCGCTGGTTACGTCATTTGCCCGCCGCGTCGCGCCGGTGTTACATTCTGTTCGGTTGTTTTCACAGTTCAAGAAAAAACGGCTGACACATTCACAATGTGTGAGAATATTTCGCTTCGCTGTAAATATTTTTTCTCCGTCTGTTTTACCATTTATAACCCAAAAGATTAGATACGAGAAACAATAACTAAATATTGGTGGACATTTAATACCTTTTTGACCCTGATGTCTTATCAAATCGTAGCTATATAGAGCTATAATATATATTCACTATTATGTTCACTTGTGGTAGTTACCGTCTGTGCTGACAAGAGGTTTCTCCTCTGCGATCACTGTGTCCCTCACTATAGGATAGCTACAGGCTAGGTAACCCAGCTGGGGATTATCTCGTGTCTCTGTGGGCTATTGAACACATGTGAGATTGTAGAAGCTGGTTGACTCGCGTGACCTACTTACCGCACCTCGGTTTTATGTAACACAGTTACGGAACGAGCCGACGCGGCGGCCCACCTGGTGTTAAGTGCTAACCTCGGCCCATAACAACCGATGCGACTTGGGGCCTCCCCTACTAGGTACGACAAAACCCCAAGTCGCATCGTATGCGCCCGTAACTCTTGAGACGTGTAGGTGGAATGTCTCATGTGCCTGTAATTTCACCGGCAACCACACCTTTCAAACCGGAACACAGTAACGCGAACGCATTACTGCTTGGCGGCAGAAATGGGCATGGTGGTGGCAAGTGGCACTTCACGTCGCACCAGTGAGTACATATATGCACTTGTTATTATGTTTACATATGAAACAGTTCACTTCGTCGGCGCAGATCAACGCGATGCCATTATGCAGTGATATCTATAGACATCTATAGACGCTAATGTGTCTGAGCATTGTTCGCTCCGCGTTGCCCACGCCTGTGCCTAAAGGCTAACCCACGAATTTATTTCGATCAGATTCTTTTACTGTGCTGGTACTCTCTGCCTTGTTTGTTATAAATAGGATTTATTGAATATAATAATATCTCTTAATATCATAAAAGCGAATAATTACAAATAGCGAGCGGGCCGGGCGTAGCCGCGGTTACAAGCCCCCGGACACAAAGCAACAGGGTTCAATTTATTGTAGTCCCTTGAATGTTGACGCTTCGCAGCCGACGCGACGTTATGAAAGCGAGTAATGATTGACCTCCGCCCGTACATTCTGTTTGCAGTCCTGTCTCCTTGGCAACTCTAGCATTTACTAACCTACTTAGATTCTTGTTCGTAATTATTTCCAAATCAATCCCATGTCAAAGTTTTGAAGCGCCGTAACTTCTAATAATCTAATCCATAATCAAACTTTAAGACATGCTTCTAAGCGATCCGTGCACGTGAATTTCCGTAAAATAATCTTCTCCGTAGTGGTGGCCTAAATTGCTTCAGGTTTTACATTCTGGACAATTTCACTAAAATTATTGAAGGGGCGAGGAATTTATAGCACAAGGTGGTAGCAGCAGCAGCTGGCCGAGCTGACACACCGGAGCCGGAGCTGCTGCCCCACTTTGACCCCATCAAGATCACCGATGAGGTTGAAATAACACGGCCCAGAGGTCGAAGCTTCTGGGGACGTTAAAAATTGCACAATCAAATAGAGCGACCCCTACCTTTCTGTCGTCCGTGGAACACCGTGTAACGGCTCCTATCTGCTTTTTGTTCTAATGTTTTGGTAAATGAAGAGGGAGGATCAAATTCGTGAGTAATATCTTGGCTCCTTACTAAAAAACGTTGTTGATATTAGGTGTATGTATTGTAAATGGTGTGACAACTAAATAATTTATGTGTTGGAGAACCGCAGTCTGGTCGGTTTAGGACGATCTATTTCTGGTAAAGAAATTTCTTATTGGATATAAATCTGTCACTGCCTCTCACAGGCAACGCGATGTCTGTGGTCAAACGAATGGTATCATTGACGGGTACTAGTAGGTACTGTTGACACACGTGCTCCCATAATGCACAGTAGCCGTGTGCCATTTCACTTCACTTCACTTCACTTCACTTCCTATTATGTATACCTAATGATTGTTTGATAAATGTGCTCGCCGTGACATTATATCCACTTGTAAATGCAGCGCCAGTGTGCGCGATAAATCTTATTTGTCGTCAGAAAGGTTTCCGTTTCCCGAATACGTTGGCATTTGGCTGCCAGTACACATTCGGTGATATATTCTCTCGCCGATAGACACCCATAAAATAAAATACTGCCGCTGCTCACATTTATTTCCTCGAAATAAAGAAATACAAATAAAAACATTAGTTGTGAACTTTTTAGTCTGGGAAGTTTGATTGCCTGTGTAATGGTCAAGTATTTAAATTATATCATTGTCTTGCATCTCCGTTTCCCTTTACATATTACTTTGGCTTGCTTAATTAAGTTTTTGACGGTCGTCTTCGCCCGTGTCTCGTTAACTTTTTGGTCTAAATTTCTCTACGTAATTCCTTTAACATATGGAATAGATTTTGATGGCTTTCTTATTTAACTCGCTTTTCCTTATACGATCGCTTAATCTGAGTTAGTTTTTCTGATATTGGACGAAGGAATGGAACTCAACAAATATTGTGCAGTGTACCCACTCTCCGCCCTACAGCTCGGATCAAAGTATGTGCCTCAAGCCTTCCCAAGAACAGGGATCGTTTCATTAAAATTCACTTTATATGTTCTACTCAGCAAAGAACCTTTCCTCTCCTCTCCTCTCCTCTTAGATTACTTAGAACTACTAATATATTCCGTAACGCTTAAACTTTTCAACTTTTTCTGCTTCAAATAAGACGGTATTTCTACTAAAGTCCATGAGTGTTTGCGACTGAACCATTGATTCTTAAACGATTTCTTGTCACGTTTTGAGCTTTATTTCCTACGCCATATGGCTTAGTTCCCATTCATTATTGTTGGCCCAGACGAGACCTAGCATAAATGAGGAATCTTGAAAGTCGTTTTCTTTTTGGTGACTTTTTGTTTGAGTTATCGCGCGTCTGAATCTCATTTGAGTCCTCTTATTTATTTGTATGACCTCTTATTAGATTCTGCAGAATTTCGTTTTATTATTCCGCTTCTCAGTCCTTATCATTTATATTTTCTCGCAATGATTGCGCCACCAGTCGCTTATCCGGTGCTTAAGTCTTATTTTCGGCTTTTGAGCCTGATTACTTAATTCAATAATTTGTGTTTGTTGTAGTTTTCTTGTGGATTATTTCAAGACTTCCAGCTCAACATCAAAATTGCAATGCAAACAGACAAATAATGTGGCCGCCCGCTGCGCCGGCGCCGCGCTGCGCCTCGTCCTGCTACGAATGAAAGCTACCCAAACCTTGGTGTTAATGCCTTATCGAAGACAAATACTCTGGTGTGGCGCGTCGCGTCGCGTCGCTGTTCATACTCGTAGCGTTCGCACCTCTGTAGCTATTCCCTTTGTTGAGATACGCAACCTCTACAATATTTCCCCTCTGTAATTAGTTCAGGTCGTGGTCAGCCTTTTTCGTCGTAATGATTAATGAACGGGCAAGCGACACACGAGAACATCTCGTAAATGAAATGTTATGTGCGCTATTGTGTTGTCGTGTTTTTATGTTGTCTCTATTAATTAAAGTTGATGCAATTTGGCTTGCTCGGATTTATGTCGTTACCAAATCGTAACCGTGATTTGATTTCTTGTTCAAACATGCCAGTTTGAACTGTACGTTTAGTGTTAATCATCTTACGGTATGGTATCAAATCTTACGCTTTTTGAAATTGTAGATGACGACCTGTGTTGTTCTTTCTTCTGTTCCCTCGGTATCTATCTATATATATATAACAAAGTCGGGTTAGTTACACCATTACTACTCTAGAACAGCTGGACCAATTTTTATGATGGGTTTGTTGGATTTGTCTGCGCCCCGAATAGCATAAACTATTAAAACAAAGGAAACATTCACGAAAAAAATTATGAAGTAAATTATATTGTCATATGTTTTCCGTATACCATCTCTTGTGACAGTTCTGTGACGGTAAATATGAAATCAAAAAACTTTTATTTTTGGTTTTTGTACATTTAGTGAACCTCATTAATTTAGAGTTTTCATTTTATCACAGTAAAATTGAAGTTAAATAAGTTAGCACAACATTTATTCATTCTGATCCTGTACAAAGTTTGCCGAGACAGTCAGTATTTTTTATAGAAAAAAAATATGTTTAAGTAATTAATATCAATTCTATTATTTTTGTATTACATTTTACTTTAAATAAGTATTTCAGTTGAGTATTCAAAGTAGATGCGGCTTGTATCCGGGGCAGATGTTTATGTTTAAGGCAGTGTCGGCTATTATACTTTAAATTCGCAAGACACTTACACAGGACAATTAAAGCGGATTCATTGCCAGAATCACGACCAAACAATTAATTAGTCGCGGCCTCTGGAACTAATTATCGCGAAGTTCATGTTCGGGATAAAATTAAACACGGAGGTCGAAGTACGCTGTCACCCAAATTGGGAATTTATTGGCAGAACATGGTATCATTCTTCACATTATTAAAATTGTGAAGCGAAATATTTTTGGCTTTGTTAACCATTCCATGAGTTTCCATTAAAAGAGACGTTTATATAATCTAAAAGTTACATTTTTTCGTTTAGTAAAGGTGCTTTCGATTATTGGAAATATGAAACTAATGCCGAGAAGATGTTGACTTTGCTTAAGTTAGAACATGTATTTGTTTGTACAAGAGAGAGAAGTACTGTAATTTACTTTCTGGCTGTTGAAACCTTCGACAACAGGGTTCATAATATTTCAAGCGATTCAGTTCATATACTTATAATTGAGTTGTTTAATATACTCTGAATACATAAGTATTACCTATGTGAAATGGTGGAATTAAATGAAAGTGAATCTCATCAGTAATACTAACATGTAATGCAGCTGTGCCGTCGATAACGTCCCACCGCACACACACCCACTCACTCTCACTCACCCACACACCCACTCACTCTCACTCACCCACTCCATATTGAATAAACAAAACAATCGCATTAATATTATTTATAGTAGTATATAGATAGTTTATTACTCTCCTTGACGACAAAGCTGCACAACTTGTTTGGCTTTAATTTTAAACATTTGTAGATAATGTGTAATGAGAACTGGAACAAGACATTACTTGTATTGGGACATTGACAAGTCAAGTTTTCTTGACATATGTACGTGATGATTCAGTTTCCGTCTGTTTCCGTGTTGGGGTTCAGTTGAAGGTTGTTGGTGTGGTGTCGATGTCGTGTTACGGACACCAAGTCGCCCGCGGTATTACTTGTGCACGAGCAGTGTATCCGTTTCCATGGGTGTCCTACCCAGGACCAACATTCAATGAGAGCCGATTGGTATATTCCAGCGAAGGTATAAATAAATGCTGTCTCACTAACATATAACATTGAGCACTAGTCGTCACATGAATGGGTGGCCATTACGGGTCTGAATGGTTTTATGCTTTTTCATTCCATTTTCTGTAGGGTATTTTTTTGGTAGCTTTCTTATTTCTAAGTGGCTTAACGTTCAGATGGCCTACCTGATCTTAAGAAAGTTATACTTGCTGAGTCCTTCTCTACTTCGCTATGGAAAGAGCCGAGCCGCATCGTGATGCGTCCGGAACTCTGAAACGTAAAATGATTGGAAAGTCCCAGTACTTGTGGTTTCAGCGGCGACGAGCCTTTCAAATCGGAAAACGGTACATACATACATACAGGGTGTCCGGTAATGAATGGATAACCTTGAAGTGGGTCTTAGTAGAACTATTGGGCATTCGAAAAAAAATGTCAAATAAAAAAACCAAGTAGGTAGTATAAAAAAAAAAAAAGAAAAAACAAAACAATTCAAATAAAACAAAAAATTAAAACATCGATTATTTAAAAAATACATATCTTTGATACTACTTGGTTTTTTTTTATTTGATATTTTTTCCGAATGCCCAATAATTCTACTAACACCCATTTCAAGGTTATCCATTCAATACCGGACAACCTGTATATCAGTTATTGCTCGGCGGCTGCATGAAGGTAAACTTTTGTTTGGCATCAGGTAGAGTAAGCGGAGTACAGCCCTGTGGGGAGGTGCTGCAACATCTATTACAACCGCTTATGTCTGGAATTCGTTTCCATCTAGTTCACTGCAAGATAACATAAAGACAAATTAAATCTTATATCGCTATGTGTAAGTGTAACGAATGTGTGACTTACTCGCCACACTACACTCACAAACGGAAGTAATGGACACCGGTAAAACTTCCTTGTACTATAAAGTAATGACATTGTTAGGATAGGAAGTTAAGTACATATTAAATCAACGTTAATAGCGTTTCCAGGTCACAAAATGTGGCGAAAACATATTCCTTGGAAAGAGGCCCGACCAAACCACTATTGTCACGCAACGCAAACTAGCACTTTGACCCGACCTTCAGCGTCAAATGGATAATGAGAACGTAAGGACTTGCAGGATTCACGCCGGTATATGTACGCTAGAAGTAAACACGTTACATGAACAAGGGCGCCCGCGTAAACTCCACTAACTAGAATATGTACGTAACATTTACCACCCTCAGATATTACTGAAGGTATATTTTTTATTATTTGTGTTAGGCTAACATTTGACCGCGACCTCACCTGATGTTAAGTGACAATACAGTCTATTACCATGTGGCCAGTCTCTGCTGTCAGGCTACTGTCACATAAAAACAATCTCGCGTTTGTTGCTGAGTTTTTCTGATTATGCGGACAAAGAAATTTCGTTACTTATATCAATTCACTTTGTTAACACCTGTAAAAAGTCCGTTTCCGTTATCATCGGCCGGAGGACGGCGGTGTTGGCTCAACAATTTCCCAGCAAATTAAGGTCCAAATTTGAGAACAGCTATTAGCAATTCGGAGAAATCTTGCCAATTTTCAAGAATATCTGCACAGCGTTATGAAATTCCATGTAAAATGTGTAAAATAATAGATTACGTTTTAGAGATTTCTCTGTAGCTTAGGCAAGTGGAATACCTGAAGGTGAATGTGACACAATATGTAGTCCAAGATAATATTATGTTACCCAGAGAGTGGATCATTACTTCGGAGTAAAAATGCACAAAGTTGTACAAATAGTTTTGACCTCCGAGCGACATAAGAACATCGCCAAGTCACCGATATTATTTGAACCGCAAAGTAATTTGGCGTCATGCTCGCATGCGTCAGAGCCACGTTCCAGGCTGACATCCCTTTGTTCGTCCATTGAATTATTTATAATGCTGATGGCAATTTTATGTTGGCAGTCGCATTTGCGGAGGTCTCGCCGGATACTCCGCCGCGCCGCGCCGCTGCGCTGCCTCTCACACTACACATATATACGTTGTGTTGTGTATAGGTATCCTCCCTTGCCACAGTATTACATGTATTGTACTTGAGTGATAGAGCTGTTGTTAGGCAATGGCTGACAATAATGTCAGCGGTCGGGACAGGTTGACTGCAGCAGGTTGAGGGACCTCTACACAGTGAGGAGTCCCGAATGCTAGTGCGGATGCTTCAACGTATTCAATGACATATTTAAACGCTCGAGAGCTCGCGGGCCCTGGAGCGATGTTAGCTTCTACGTAACTCTCACTTTTGTTCTGTTTTATGAACTATATTGAATGTATATGTTGTGTTGTGCGAGGCCGCAGCGCTCACTTCACATTGTCATATTATATTTCAGTTGTTATTATACCTCGTGTGTTCATAAGTCTTGAGACACAGTAAAACTAAAATATTTTTGGAGCTAAGTTGAGTATTCATTTATTGGATATTAAAATTAAAACTACTGACATCTAGATCTGTATTTAAAAATAAATCATTCAAAATGGCCGCCTTTGCATTCAATGCAGGCCTTCAAACGCGTGCGCCATTCATCTATGGCAGCACGAATCTTTTCAATGGGAATCAGTTTCGATTCTTTAATAAGGGCTCGCTTGAGAGAATCCAGGTTTGGTTGAGACTTTCTGCATGCCCTCAGCTCCAATTCCGTCCATAAAGAATAATCCAAAGGATTCAAGTCAGGGCTTGACGAGGGCCAATCTTCGCTCCGAATGAAGCCTGGCAAATTGGCCTTCAGCCAACGTTGGGTAGTCTTAGCTTTATGGGAGGGAGCAGAGTCCTGTTGGAAAACCCAGTATTTTCCAGCGAATAGCGTATCATTTAATGGTTTAACCACCGCTTCCAATATGTCGGTTTGGTAATTTTGTGCCTTCACCTTGACGCCTTGCTGGCAAAAATGAAGCGAAGTGACCCCCTCGTAGGAAACACCCCACCAAACCATCACACTTGCTGGATGATGAGTGCGCTGGACATTGCGTACAGATGGCTGGACGTCCTTTGAACTTCTGGCGTAAACCTTATTGTTCTGCCGGTTAAACTTTTCTTCCACCGTGAAGATCTTTTCATCGGTAAACAGGATATTTTTTGGATCGTGTCTCTTCAATAGGTTCCGACATCGTTCCAGTCGCAATTTACGAAGACGCTCGTTTAAATAATGCACTTTCCTTCGACTGTAGGCCTTTAGTTTAAGATCATATTTAAGTATCCTGTTCACCGATATTCGCGAAATGTTGGTCTGCAGAGCTCATTTCTTTTGAGTCCGGCAAGGGTTGCGACGAATTCGCTCTCTGATTACTTTGATGTTGGCGGGCGTCCTTACAGACCGCGGGCGGCCACATCTTCCACGGTCTTCTAAAGAGCCGGTCTCCTTGTACCTCTTTATGGTATAATACACAAAGTTCCGACTACATCCCAAACTTTGGATTTCACTAAAAACTTGCATTGGTTTTTTTCCTGCTTGAAACAGTGAAATTACAGTCGCACGCAAATCTTTTGTTGGCGCCATTTTCACGGAGAATGAAACAAATATTCAAATGTATATTTTTTCTGATTCAAAACATTCGAAATTTAAATTTTAAAAGTTTAAAAAAGGTTGCATGAATTACTTTCTTTTTAAATTAATTAAATAAGTTCGTCTCAAAACTTATGAACACACGAGGTAATGAACGTCTACAACCTCTCACAGTATACTATACTACACTATACGACGGTTATTACAAACTTATTTATTTATAGTTATTATTGAGAGCGTGGTGGTCTAGTGGTACTGACTCCCGAGTTTCCATCCGGAGGTCGCCGGTTCAAATCCCGACGTGCACCTATGAGTTTTTCCATTAAAAGATTTATGTGCGCAATACCACGTTCTCAAAACGGTGAAGGAAAACACCGTGAGGAAACCGACATGTCATAGAACTAAAAATTCGAAGACATGTGTCGAGTGCAGGAAAGGAGGCTCTTTGAGGCGCACTTACAATCCTTTCACCACACTGGTTCGGCAGAACCGGTGACTCGGATAAGAAGAAGATCGTTTGTAATAAACGTTCGTAAGTGGAGTTTTTCGTTCCCAATCATCATCTGATTTATTATTTTTGATTATTATATAAGTAAGAACATTAGTTTCTGCACCTGACTCCGTCTGTAGTGTACCGCCTGGTTGCACAGTTCACTTGTGATGTGACGGCACATGCTGTGCGTACCATAGCACCACATAATGTATGTATACCGGTCAGATGTTGTACATTACAGATAGATTCATTGCGAGGTATCCATCCACTGTGCTGCTGTGCTCTGCTCTGTTGTCGCTGGAGTGTCAGTACGTTCCCTTTAAACGTGCGCTGGCCGCTGCGCCATTGTCTAAGTTGCTAGATTCTTTTCGGTCCGGTCGGTGCCTTGATTTGCGAGTTCAGTGACTCTCGTTTCGCCATTTCAATAATGTTCTTTATCTAGCTAGATTGTAACAGATGTAATTGTTTTGGAGGCCTGTGATATTACATTTTCCATCTTGAATTGGTATCGTGGTGGATGGCCGCTATGCAAAATATTAAATGCAGCAAGAATCGATAGTTTGCCAGGATGAGGTAATCTCATCTCATCGAGCTTTGCCGGCTGATTTCCCAGGTGCGCTCTACGGATTCCGTTCCTATAAATTCCCGGATAACTTTATTATAAAGTTATTCCGAATGAACTTGAGACCACTGCTTTAAAACTATATATTTTCTGGTTAATATCAAGATTGTACATAGCCAACCCGCCGCGCCGACAGTGCGGTAAAGTGATGTCGACGACCTTATTTCATAGAACCACGACGAGGACGGACGCGACGCCGGCGCGACAGCGGCGTGGCGGCGGCGTGGCGGGGCCCCGGAGGTGACTTACCGCTGTCTCGCGTAGGGCTGATCCGTCCACCTCATCCTTAAACAATATATTGTTAGGATGTAGCCTTATTCACTAACACTAGTTAATTACATAACATATTGACTATTGTGACTAAATATTTACACGAAATTCTGTGATGGAGTCAGAATAATGGCAGGCAGACCGAGCTTATTCTGCCACGTAGTAGAGCAGAACGGAAGCTATTTAAGTGAAGTGATTATTTAAAAGTACCAGCGTGATTGTTTCACTAGTATAGATAAAGTACACAACTCTGTATGTATTACATTGATTACAGCATCCCTCGGCACAGGTTGGCCGTCTATCTGTGTCACTAGTTATTATGTTTGAAGTGAATCAGGCGGGTTGTTGGACGCGACACGCGACACCCCTAGTGGCGGGCGGGTGTTGTATCAAGTGACTTGATAGCCTAGTTGGTCACCGCGCCCGCGCCGCGCCCGCGCCCGCGCCGCGCCCCACATTGCTCTACCTGTGTGTCTGTAGAGTGCGCCGCGCCGCGCCGCGCCCGCCCCGCCCGCCCCGCCCGCTCCTGCTGTCTGTACCGCTGAAGTAAACATACAAACACACACACATATATCTAAACACGACATTTTGTTTGAACTGGCACCAGAGACAAGAACTCTGTTATCATTGTGTTGTCATCATTATCATGGGTATAATATTTTATTTGAAAATTATTTCGCAATTCTCCACTTCTGTTAAAACAACAAAGCAACCAAAATGTTAAACAAATTTAGTTAATACTAGCTGTGCCCCGCGGTGTTACCCGCGGTGAATAAGTAATCCCACGGGAACTCTGCACTTTTCTGGGATCAAAGTAGCCTATGTGTTAAGCCAGGATATAAGCTATCTTGGTACCAAATTTCATCCAAATCAATTCAGCCGTTTGAGCGTGAAAGAGTAACAAACATCCATACAAACTTTCACGTTTCGCGGCTCTCAGCGCGCTTTATATAGCCACGGACGCTCAGGCGCGAGGCGTGTAGTACGTACTCTGTACGTTAAAAATGTTCGCCGTGATTCTTTAAATTGACATAACTTTTTTATTTATGAACCGATTGACATGAAATAAACACTAAATGTTAAGTGAAGCTTACTACAATATATTAGTGAAAACCGTATCTAAATCGAATAAGCCGTTTCTGATATTAGCGTGCACAAACACACAGACAAACAGACAAAAAAAAATTAATTACAATTTCGGGTTCGGCATCGACATAATAACAATCCCTGCTACTTTTTTTTTATATATTTCCATTGTACAGACACCACTTTTCTACAATTTTATTATATGTATAGATTTGTATTAAGTCCAGCCGAAACCAGCTGTGATACATAGTTGTTTCATTTGTAATGTCGTTATAATGTGAGTTTGCTTGACGCGTCGCCGGTAACCTGACGTTGTTATTGTTACTCTGGTAACTGACTACAAGTGTTACTCTGTAGCACACGCGTGGAGGCGGATTGTCATAATGTCGTCATGCCGTGGTGCGCGTGGTGCGCGTGGTGCGCGTGGTGCGCGCGATGCGCGTGGAATAACATTGAAGTAGAGCACTTTGCATAATCCCCGTGGACGAGCGCGGCCGCGTCTCCACTACCTACCACTTACATACATATGCCTAATTCATCTGTGGACTATTCACATGTGTGTTCTCTCTCTGTCTCCATATCCGCGCCTGTGATGTTTGATTGGTATGTGACCCTGACTTCGTCTGAATCTGAAAAAACAAAGCTTTCCTGGATTTGCGTTACACACACACTCTGTACACACTCTGTGGCATGTAGTCGGGCTGAATATATCATCAGTTAATTGAGTTTTGGAGGTTATCTTTGATTGATGATACATATGTTGTTACCCTGATTGTGTAACATGGCGCTGCGCTGCGCTGGGCGGAATGATGTAGCGAGCTCCTCCACCAAATATTAGACGTGTCCCGGTGACACTTTGTACGTGTCTGATACATCTGTCTGTACATTATATATTAATATTTGTATATATTTTTTATAATATTTGTTGAGACCTGCATATTTGTAAAGTATGCAAACGAGCTGTAATAAAGATTGATTACCGGCACCGGCACCGGCACCGTCTTCCATTTACACCTAAAAGTTTCAAGTGGAAAATTAAACAATACCGGAAAGTTGCTTATCGCGAACATTTCCCAAACAAAAGCTTATTAACGTTTGTAATTTACAAAGAGCTTTCGGGATCCAACCCGTGAACTTTGGAGTTTTTTGAAGATGCCCGTGTTTCATTTGAACACTGCAGGTATTATGGGAAGGGAATTTTAAATTAGCTTTATCTCAGTTTATAATGAGCCCCCTCGTTGTTGGGAGAGGACACTACGGTAAGTAAGTGGCTACATTACATATATCAACGCGTACACATTAGTGGCTGTATGCAGTTAACTTGTCCACGTGTGGCTTCCCTCGACTTGTTCTTATTCATTTGCTCTGTCGTCTCTTCCACAGTTCACCTACAAATATATTAAAGAAGACGCTATGCTCACAAAAAAATTAATCATTACACATTGTTAATTATATTTTATTAACTGTCGTCCTCAAAAGGCGTCAAAAATAACGTTATCTGGCCTCGATATAAAACAAACTTGTATTACGAGCGAACGCCAATTTCATCCTGCCACACCACAACCGCGCTTAATTTAACCTATTTCAATGAAAATAAGTCTCGTAATGTTTCCTCATAAAAACTGTGCTCAAAAACCAAACAACGATAAAATATTACTATCTCGAAAATCGCTGAAAAAGACCAATTAAAAATAAGACTTATCTGAAACAATGTGTACTCGGTGGAGTGAGGCGCGGGCGCGGCCGTCTCTGTATGTATGTGGAGGAATAGAGCGTGGTGGTCTAGCGGTACTGACCCCCGAGTTTCAATCCGGAGGTCGCCGGTTCAAATCCCGACGTGCACCTATGAGTTTTTCGATTGAAAGACTTATGTGCGCAATACCACGTTCTCAAAACGGTGAAGGAAAACATCGTGAGGAAACCGACATGTCCTAGAACTAAAAATTCGAAGACATGTGTCGTATGCACGAAAGGAGCCTCTTTGAGGCGCACTTACAATCCTTTCACCACACTGGTTCGACAGAACCGGTGACTCGAAGAAGAAATGTGGAGGAATCACTTTATTTGCGCTCGTAGTCACAGTATTTTTGCGCCAAGTTTCCGCTGTCGTGGAACTTTTTCGTAGAGTCGCTCTACACTCGCAACGACCAACTCCAGTAATGGCGGCGCCGGCGCGGCGCGGCGTGCTTGCAATTGTAAATGTTACTAATGTGCTTTCACAGTTTTTCGTGTTCAAATCGTGTTTTTCAACTATTCCCCGAGTATTTACGTGGGACTGAAATTGCTATTTGTGTAATGAACAAATAGCTGAGGGGGCTTGTTCCCTTTACAGTCCATTGTGGCCTCGCTAATAATATTTGTTCAACCTTTTGTGTGATTTTCTTAATAGCCAACCATCCATGTTGATATTGTCATTTGGATATAAATAGGAGTACTATATCTTTGCTGGTTTATTATGTTCGAGAGTAACGTATCACTTAACTTTACGCACACAGTGGAGGTCACACTGTGACGTCGCGTCGCTCCTGAACAGACAGGAACTATGTATACTCCACATAAAAGGATTCCTTGTGATGGCATCCCGTATCTAATGTATGTACATAGCAGGTACTATGTGTGATTATGGTTACCCCGCGATGTCACCCTGGTCTGTGGTAAAGTGTACATTATCAATAACGTGCCTAAACAATGTGATATAATATGTACGAAGTGGATTTAATATGCAGAGAGCGTTCCATTTGAAACTTCATCAAGTTCTATACCCTTACGCAACTTTGTGAAAGAAACCTTAAATAATTTCACAAAGTCTGATAAGGTACAGCAGTATAAAAGGGCAATAAGTTGTAAACGTACAGATTTCAATCAGGCATAAGCCTCTGCGACATAAAATCCCCTTCATTTGGAAAAGCTATAACGGACTCTGTGATTGATTTGTGTCTGAAATTACGTTCTATTATAGTATTAAGTGATAAATTGCCACATAAAACCTTTCAATCTACCGAAACATAAAGCCTGCACAAAACATATTTTCTCGAACCATCGATACACATAATAAATGATGTTTTTGTACATTTCCTTCACTGGAGCAATTTGGAGAATTGGCGGACCCTACGATTCTCTCCGTCGCGTCGGGTGCACACAGAGAGAGAGAGATAGATAGATAGATAGGGAATAATAAATAGCCACTCCAAACTTTGCTTTAATGAAATTTTACCAAATTCCGATACTTGTGAATCTCCGGCGGAAGATAAAATCCTTCCGCACATCAATTTACCGTGCTCCCCCCCACAGGCTGGATAAATGTGGGCCATTTATATCGTAACAACCCACTTGGCTACATTTTAATTGTCCATCAATCTGTGCGAGACACGTTGCTTTTGGTAGGTTTGTCTCTCGTTATGTCGCGTTGCGTCGCGTCGGTGAGAAGCGAAGGACTCGCATCGACAATAGTTATTATTTCACGTACAGATTTGCATGACCAAATGAAAATGGTAATTGAATTGTGCCTGTGTCCGGTAGCTAGCTATGTTGATTGCGGTGCATTTATACACTCAGTACAGTACAGTACAGTACAGTACAGTACAGTACAGTACAGTACAGTCGTACCGACAGTGCAAACTCCACATGGGATATATACTTTATTATGTTCTAAATGTGTTTTATTATGTCCGTATCATTTTCATTACCTGGAGGTGAAGACATGTGTCGAGTGCAGGAAAGTAGCCTCTTTGAGGCGCACTTACAATCCTTTCACCACACTGGTTCGACAGAACCGGTGACTCGAAGAAGAAGAAGATTACCTGGAGGCTTATGATCCAAATAACTCAAGATTTACAATGTTATACCATAATCGTGTGTATAACTGTCGACTGTATTATTTGATCATCCAGTTACAATGTCATCTTGTTAAAGCTCTTTTTATATATAGTAGCGAGCAGACGAGCAGACGGCCCATCCGATGGTGAGTGATTAATCCGCCTCTTGAAGGATTCCATCTGATATCAGTGGAAAAACCACATTAAGCATTTAATTGGACAACCCGCGTGTGGGTGGGAATAAAACGCAAGAAACGAGTGCGGGAAACCAGTCACCTGGATGGTGCGGGAAACCAGTCACCTGGATGGTGCGGGAAACCAGTCACCTGGATGGTGCGGGAAACCAGTCACCTGGATGGTGCGGATGCCGGCTGGTGGAAATCACCCGCGTTTACCTGACTGAACACATTCACATAAATGGTAGCTCATAATCCATTTAATTATTATACAAATATATGAACATTTTCAGGTTAGTTAATTATATAGTTTCGAACTCCTTATTGTAGACAACAGACCGCCTATTAGTGCCAGACTCGTAAAAACATGTCAGTGTTTAGGTTTGTACAGGTTGCCTCGTCTTGTAGGTGAGCGATTCCGGTCACGGAATGTATGACTCACATACAGGATATGATGAGAGGCTGCCGAGTGTTTGCGCATGCTCAATCAGAATTATGTACCGGCGCCGGCGCCGGCGCGGCGCGGCGTTACTATGCCAGATATAATTGGTATTGGAGTTGTTACAAAACAATAACAAACGCCCCGTAACAGAGAAGGAATCATGATTTATCAGACGCATAATATTATGTTGTACAATGGACACGTACCTAGTTATGTTATAGCCCTCGTCCCCCTGCCTTAGATTAAGCATAGAGTAGTTTTAACATACACTGATGCATTTTTCAGTAATGTTTTTATCGCAGACTCAGCCGTCTCTATGTCGCCGGCGCCGGCTGTGTCCTGCCTCTGTAATGATGTCATTATTAAAACGCCTCCAAATCGGTGTGGACGTAATCATGTAGTTTTTATTTAAATTCCAATTTTAGTTGTTAACAACCCTTGACAACGTTCCCCAAATCATCAGTACCGTACCTACGTTGATAAAATGTTGACTAAACAAGCGACCACAAACATAAGTTCTTGCATATCGCAAACCACTCAAATGACAGCATTTACTGCGTGAGCTGGAAATATTACTTCGCACTGTTAGTAATGGCTTCCTTGCTTCCTTATTATTTGGACGGATAAATATCCTAAGACGCGTTTTGTGTCCCGCTGACGCTGGCGCTGCTGGTTACCTACTGTTCTATTCCGATTTGAAAGGTGCGGGTACTGCTATGAGCGGATGAGTTTTTCATATCGTACGGGCGCGTTGCGGTGTCTAGCTAATGGTATGCTGGTCGCTACATAAAAATGGGATAATGGATTGATCAAAAATATTTGTATGAAATGAAAGTCTTCTTCTTCTTCGAGTCACCGGTTCTGTGGAACCAGTGTGGTGAAAGGATTGTAAGTGCGCCTCAAAAAGGCTCCTTTCGTGAACCTCCGTGTTGACTACCGGTTCCCTGTTAGAAACTTACTATAATTATTGTCATCTCCCCCTTTTAACTTTGTCAATTGCAGTTTCAAAAGAGTGTTTTATATTTCCTTTTCCTCAACTATCTCCAGCTAAAAGCGGAATTAATTAGTTCCTTGTAATTGAAACGGCTCTGGCGCTCCAAACAATATTTTTTTGTCTTTCAATCCATTGTCTTTGAGAAGGTTCCGTTTCATTCGGTGACATGATTTGCTTTGTCTGTTCTCGGGTATTTTATATCGCCACTATATAATATATTTGGACAGTGATTAATTCCGGTTTGTGAATGGAATACATATTGACGTCGCGCGTCGTGGCCTACATCGGGATGAGACACTCACTGAAATGTTTCCCTTATTCAAATAGATACCTTACGTTTGTGTGGGTTAATGTTAGATGTGTCGGAATTAACAAGATGACCTGTCGAATGCAAAACTGTTGCCCACCACTACTTTATGCCTTTGAATGGTTTTTTTTTTTAAACAAGAATTTATGTGTTTTCCAATTATAAAAAAAAAATATGGTCCTCAACAAGATCGTGAATCCACGTTGCCGAGTGTGGCGCCTGTTCATCCTCTATCTGACCCTCACTGGGAAGAACAGCCGAGAGAACTTAAACTCACTCCAACCTATTTCATCGCCTGTGTAATTGCTCAGTAAATTCATATATATTGGTGCATCTCTCCACTCGGGCATATGTTAATGCGATATCTGTGAGTCTCGGCCTCGCTTGTTCGCGTTCATTATTTAAGTGGATGTGTTCTTGTTTCAGGTACTGTTCAGGGTGGAGTGCGCCGGCGCGTGCGGCGGCCGCACAACATCCTCGCCTTAACCATAACTATCACACAATAACACTTTCTCAATACTTGTTGGTTGGTATTGGTATAAATAAATTTGATCCTAGCTATTGGAATATTTGGAAAATACTACTGGAAGAAAATTTTACTAAGTTATTAATTTAAAAAATACTACGGCTAACTCCACCCGTGTACCACGTTATATTAAAAGTGGTCTATTGCGGGTTTGCGTACGCTGATGTATAGAAATTGATATTATACATCTGCAACGATGCCCGCTCGCTCCACCTGGGGAATAAAGCCACTAGAGTGTAGGTCATCATACTTGAGTAGGTGAGGGCCGGGGGATGTGTGCCACCTCCACGTGGAGGGACGTCTTACAGTGAAGTGACCGCAAACACACAAACAAACACACATAATGCCTATACACGACAGTGTTATTTCCGATCGTATTGAACGTCGCGTCGCGTCGCGTCGTGTACCCGCATAAAGAAAAAGAAAAAAGAAAAATAAAAAAATTATGTATGGACATTTTAACTATTGTGATTTTATCTGAAATAAATGATGATTATTATTATTATTATTATAAAGACATGGGTATATATAAGTTAGACGTTGTTTTGGTGTGAGCTGTGACAGGTTATCAGTGTAGAGCCAGTAGCTGGCCAGCCATTAATAATGTAGTCGTGTGGTAGGTAAAACAGCGGATTTACATATGAAATTGATCTCTCAATAACATGAAATAACCAACCATTCCAATAAGTACGATTCAGCAATATTTTACAGCTCTCGGCATCCATAGTAAAGAAAGGGTCGACCCCGCCGCTGCCGCTGCCGCTGGCGCAATAAAATATATATAAAACACGAGATTTTGAAACCTTTGAATGTCATATTTTTACTTTAGTACATATTGCGAGACCATAACCATCGTTTTCGCTTGTACCTTTTGAGCTCTTCCAATCCGAGCATAGCACACTTTGAAGTGTTATTGCGTGGAGTGTAACGATCATATTCCCCCCTCGCTTCCATCCATCCATCACACACACGTTACGTCCTTCCATACGTTAAGAAGACGTCATGTTGTGAAAACTGCCGGCGAGACGAGACGTGTTTGCCTAATAACTGGCAGTGTGATGACAGGGATATTAGGTTACCATCTGATTTTATTTTATTTTATTTTATTTAAGACTCTTAGGGAAACTAACAGCTAGTAGGAAACAAAAACACAAATATAAATACAGAGGGCCAATTAAAAGTTTCCACGAATAGATATAACACTGATTTTAAACCAAAAAAAATAACGTAGACATACAAACACTAACACACAAAATTATTATATATAGATTATTAGCAATTATGTACTAAAGAATGATTTGCTCAATATACTCTTTAGTCGCGTAGAGGAAGTATTGAAGATATCAATATCCGCCTCACGCACGGTAGCATTAAAACATCTGCACGCTCTTATTAAAAACGAATTTTGTCTGTAATTGGTACTCGCTATTGGCACATCAAGTAAATTATGTTGCCTGCGTGATGCGGCGGCGCCGGGAGTGCGAACACCCAGCCGCGCTAGCAACTCTGGACAGTCGATCCTACCGCTAGCAATGTCCGTGAGATACGAGAGATCAGCCATACGCCTTCTCTCCGATAATGGAAGAAGGTGGAATTGTTTGCAACGCCTAGAATAATCAGGCATATATGTTTTAGTTCTGTACTGAAGGTATTTCAAGAACCGTTTTTGTATTCGTTCTAAGCGGGTAATATAAGTGTTGTAGACTGGGTTCCAAACCTGGCATGCATACTCGAGGTGACTCCTCACGTATGAGCAGTAAAGAATCTTAAATGTTTTAACCTGTTGAAACTCAGCCGACGTTCTTATAACAAAACCCAAAGACTTAGAGGCTTTATTGACCATATTATTAATATGCACATCAAATAATAACTTAGAGTCCAATGTGACACCTAAGTCTTTTATCGATGAAACCCTTGACACACTTGCATCTTTAAGCTTATAATTGAAAATTATAGGTTGAGGTTTACGCGTAAAGGAACAGATGAAACACTTAGAAACGTTTAAATCTAGTTTGTTTATATGACAGTAATTTTGAAACGTATCCAGATCACGTTGAAGATTCATTGCGTTTAACGTTGTTTTAACTGGACATAGAATTTTCATATCGTCGGCATAAAGAAGGATTTTACAGTGTTGAAAACAAGATACAATGTCATTAATAAATAAAACGAAGAGAAATGGGCCCAAAAGGGAGCCCTGAGGTACCCCTGAGGGGATATACATTGCTGAAGAAGAGTAACCGTTGAGGACCACGGTTTGAGACCTGTTCTGAACGTAGGATGAAAACCATCTAAATAAATTGCCTCTAATACCAGCAGCCTGGAGCTTATCTAATAGAATGGCATGGTCTATTCTGTCAAAGCATTTACTGTAGTCGGTATAAATTACGTCTACCTGGGAAGGCTCAGACATATATTGCGACAGATAGTCACAACAGAGGAGGAGGTTAGAAGTGGTAGACCTGCCTTTTAAAAAGCCGTGCTGTTCATCTGAGAATGTGTGCTTCATGGCAGGATATAATTGATTGTAAATTATTCGCTCAAAAACCTTGGCAAAAATACACAGCTTAGAAATAGGTCGGTAATTATCAACCTGATCCTTTGGGCCTTTCTTATGTACAGGTGTTATATAAGCGACTTTCCATATGGAAGGTACTATACCCTCATCAAGGGACCTTTTATATAACAGTGATAAGGGAACCGCCAAACTAGTCGCACATCTAACAATAAAAGTCGGCGGAATACTATCTGGCCCAGCTGACTTTTTTAAATCCAGCGACTTCAGCAATTCAACAACTTCAGACTCAAGAACCTCAATAGACGAAATATCAGAAGTTATTTTGTAAGGTTTAGACTCGTGAGTAATATTATTGGCTGTTATACTATAGGTCGACCTATCTAGAAATGTAGAATGAAAGTAATCAGCAAACATTTTACAAATTTCATCCCCTTTATCCGTGGAACACTGTCCAGATTTGAATACTGAGGGATAAGCACTCGACTGGTTTTTATTTTTAACATAAGACCAGAAAGCACGGGGGTTCTCTTTAATTTTGTTTTCAATGGAGGTTATGTACTCAACAAATAACTCTGCTTCTAATACCCTAGCCCGCTCACGAAGTGTTAAAAAAGATTGGTAATCTGCCCTATTTCCGTAGTTTTTATATTTTGTGTGAAATTTATATTTTTCTCTCAATATCTTTATAAGTGGTGTTTTAAACCATACAGGATATTTATTAGAGGGGTAGATAATTTTAGAGGGTATATATTTGTCACGAAGGTCGGTAAGAATTTCGTAGAAAAAAGAAACAGAATCATCAAGTGACCTACTGAAAATTTCACTTTTCCAATTAATTGATTTAATTTTAGACGAGATAGAAATGTAGTCACCACTATTGAACAGGTAATTCACACGAGGACGAGGCTTGAGTCTGTGTAGTTCGATAAAATCAGCTGAGATACACAGGGCTTTGTGATGCGGGTCCTCTGGTACTAGAGGGTTGGTACTGTGTGTAACCGAAACGGTATTGGTGGAAAAAACTAAATCTAGTATACGATTATTCATATTAGGATGAAAATTAAATTGAAGAAGATGACAGGTAGTGAAATTATCAAATAATTCAGTCTGGTAGGAACCAAGTACGTTTGAGGGATTATATGACTCACCATCGTCTGATAGTGTCCATGTTACATTAGGAAAATTGAAATCACCTAAGACAATAAGCTTATCGGCAGGGTTTTCTAAGAATCTTGCCATTACATTCTCAGAAAAATTATGCACCTGATTTAAAAACGTATTACCTGTGTTTTGGTTGCACATATACACTAAACATAGATGCACTTTATAAGTAATATTTGGCCTGCTGTTATGGAGGGTCAGAGTAACCCAAAGGTCTTCGGCAGACGAGCACCAGTCACTGTTGCCCTCCGCCGCCAGCTCACGGCGAACGGCTATTAAAACCCCTCCCCCTAAATGTTGACTTGTTTGGTTAAATAATCTGTCCCGCCGCCATACAAGATAGCGATCGTCAAATAATTCACTGTTTCTAATACCATCTGTCAACCACGTTTCAGTCAAGCAGATGCAATCATAAGCATTCAGACTGACATTTCTGTAGAAAGTAGCGGTTTTAGTTCGTAAACCTCGAACATTTTGGTAAAATATACTAAAAGGAAGCATTTTTTAACAAAAATAATAGGCATTGCACGCATGTTATATAGTAGGCCGGTAGATAAACTATAAAAAATTGCATAAAGCACATTACTTGAGAATGATCGAACTGTGATATTATAAGAGTTGCAAAATAAAATATTAGTAGCGGTAGGTGAACATTAGCGAACTGAGTAGTGCAGCACGGCCAGCGAGTACCCGATTGACTGCATTCCGATGAACAAGTGGTTCTCAACTTTAGTGAGCAGATGTTGGATGCATTACAAATTGACAAAATGAATATAACCAAGACAACTAAGCACGATAGTAATAACACTCGGGATAGTTTTTGAAAATACCTCACAGAAAAACCTTTTTTAAATCCGCTTCTGTTCTAATTGTCACGGCCGGTGAAGTAGGACTCTTCCTGACGAAGATCTTGCACCCCTTCACCCATGTGTAGGCGAAACCACGCTCCCGGGCTAGTTCCTTAGTTTTATTTAACAGCATCTTATTTGCCAAGGTAAGGTGGTCATTGACAAAGATCCTGTCGCCTCCTTTAAGATTGAGATCTGGTGGTGTGATGGTGAATTTCTTCGCAGCTGAGACAAAGTCGTCCTTGAGGTATCTACTATGTACTGACACGATTATCGACTTTTTCGTCCTGTCGGTGCGCATGGGCACTCTCGCAACATAGTTTATATGTTCTCTGGATAATGGGCACTTTACGTGGTTGCCAATTTTTAAAACTATCTCAAAGAGATTTTCAGATGGAGACACAGGAACTCCCTTGATCTCAATGTTATTGAGGCGAGATCTCTGGTCATTTTCTTGTATGGCGCATTCCAACTTATCGACACGCTGTTGCAGTCTTACGACCTCTTCTTTGGTCTTGAGCAGACTCTGCATCTCGTTATCAATTCGTGATATTTTACTGGAGAGGTCCTCCACAGCATCATGAACGAAGTTCATTGAACTTTTCACGTCACTCAACTCTTTTTTCATGGATACGAGGTCCACAAGATCAGCTTTAATCGATTTGAGGTCTGCCATTATATCAGGCAGGGAAGTCATTTGTGTAGATAGGCGCTTCAGCTCCAGAACTATAGTGTCCATATCCTTTGGTGTTGGGGAGACTAGAGATGAGCCGCTGCCGACGCTCGCCGAACTTTTGCAGGAAGTACATTTCCAATTGTTTCTCCGATCCTCGCCAAGTTTACGAAAACCAGATTCGGTAATCCCAGCGCAGGCGTAATCAAATCTGCCATGACACAGGGAGCATAGAACACCATCCTTGAATTCGGCATCACAGCGTCTGCACCGGAACATCGTGAGTAAGGTCGAGTAAGCAAATCAAAATAAATCGCCAGAGGTAGCACAGTTTGAGAGACACTGGAGTTGCTATACCGAGCGTAGTGAGTGCGTGCGCAAGGTTCGTCGTCTACGCTCAATATCTTTTGAATACGTATTGATCTTCAAAATCAAACGAATTCATAAGGTGTTAGCGTTTTTGCAGAATAATGTAGGTAGATACAAGTGATCTCAAGTGTATATCATCATTTATTTATATGTGTTCAACCGTGAAAACTAATCAATCAACATAATGTGTGGTGTGGTCGCTACTCGCTACAGAGCGAACTCGCTGCGAATACGAATAGCGATTTGAAACGTGGCTGTGCCGGCACTCGTTACCGGGAATTGATACTTTTGTATCGGAAATATACGGGACTCTATCGCTTTTAAGGAAATGGGAAAAATTTATCATTCTTCCTTTTTACAGCTTAAACAAATAGGTGCCGTTTAATAACTCGTATTGATTGTGTCTGTCTGTGTTTTAGGAACACGAGTTTGTCATCAGTTTGA
This sequence comes from Chesias legatella, assembly GCA_947359385.1. Taxonomy (NCBI): domain Eukaryota; kingdom Metazoa; phylum Arthropoda; class Insecta; order Lepidoptera; family Geometridae; genus Chesias; species Chesias legatella. The sequence goes on along the minus strand of OX375764.1, from coordinate 13,710,993 downwards.
CATTATAAACGGTGTAGGTATTGATATTGATTACGTGTATAGTGAATCAACAAGCTGATTTATAGCCGAATATCTTGTGCGTGACCTGTTTGTTCACACGAGAAGATAAGTGCATTGTTTGGAGGCTGACTGTTGTGCCCGCTGTCACCGCTGTCCAGTTGACCGGATGTCACGGTGGACAGTGGACCGAGCGAGCAGACCTCTCCCCTGCTACCAGCCCCTGCACGCACTCATCACCTGCCTGCTGTGAGTGAGGACTCGCAGCCAGCTCCACTGAGCTCGTCGGTTCCTTGACAAACGCGACTTGTATTACGTTGTTTGCAATGTACCACAAGTGAATCCTATCTGTGCCTCGCACCCAGTTATCCGAGACAACTTGACATACCATTCATCACTGTGACAAAGGCTTTTAAACTCACACTGATTAGCGATTTGGTCCTTCTGGCCGCGGCAGCGGGGCCGGATCCGAGTGTACCCGGGGGAAATGACCACACCGACTATACTGTCTGCCGTTCAGCGTATATATAATGAGTGTGTAAGTTATTGTTGACACTCATGTTGGATAGTGTACATTCATTGGTTTATATAGATCTGAGTCCACACCTCCGCCTGGGGTTATTTACATCCTAGTGCGGGGATGACCGAGGGAAAGTTTATGCATTTGTATGTAGCTACACGCTGTGACAGACAGTAGCACTATATCTGCATAGTAATGTGGTGGGTATTATAAGCGGATCATTCATCGTTTGGTTCCGATGGGACACTCGTTCCGGCAACGTTTGCATCTAAATGCCAGTAGGTATAGGTACCACCACCGCCGAAGCCCGCTGGCATAGCTTCGATGTACAATATGATACATCCACTCGCTTCCACCTCGTCTCGTGGGTAAGCAAATACATATCCATCGTTCCCGGGGCATAACTTTGCCTTCTCTGAAGCTGACTCACACTTGGCTGTCTGGTTCGGGCACGAGTTTGGATAATAGTTCCAGTGTGAAGTGAGCTATGTCGCATCGGCTTACAATGTCGCGTGAGTCGCTCGTGAGGATTGCGTGTAGCAGTGGGGCGACTTGTTTGTGCGCTCACATTTGCGCAACTAATCGCTGCGATTCAACTAGCTACATAACACTCAGTATGGACGGCTGGACGGCTGGACGGCTGGACGGAACGTATTCGCCACAACATCATCATAGTGTGTAACTTAAGTTAGAGTATACTATAAATAACATTGTAATAAGTTCTTCCGCCTATAAAATTACATGTTACTGATACGAAATAAAAATTATCTCCCTAGTGATTTGTCTCCGTTACATAAAAAGGCTCGCACTAGTAGGTCGTACTGTAACTAATGATGTCATCATTATAAATAAACGATGCGATCATGATACATGACATTACAAACATAGCGTCGCGTCGCGTCGTATTCACTCGGACTTAACGTCGGACAATCATCTACCAACAAACATACTCGCATATTATGTACTGTCATCACATAATTAAGAAATTACAGGCACATGAGACATTCCACCTTCACGTCTCACATTTACGGGCGCATACGATGCGACTTGGGTCTTGTCATACCTGGTATGGAAGGACCCAAGTCGCATCGGCTGTTATGGGCCGAGGTTACCACTTAACACCAGGTCGTCGGCTCGTTCCGTAAATGTATTAAATTAAAAAAAAAAAATGCGTTGATGCCATACAGTTCTGATATTATAATATGACACAAGTGTACATACATATCGTTTACCATAACATTCTTAGATAATTAAAAATGTAATAAATACTTAAAGAAAAAAAGTTTACATGAATAAAGTAACACACAGATAAGAGAAGTAATACAAAACAAACAATTAAATTAAGCAGAAGAGCCAAAGTGGGTCAGTAGTAACTTTTGGTACAGTTGTATTTTATTGGAAATTATATCGAGTATTGAAATTGTTTGGTTGACATTATTGTATTCATTACATATTATATTGTGCTTCAGAATACTGATTCTGAAGCACAATATAATATGTCTTCTCTAACTAGCTACTGAGCTAGTTAGAGAAGATACACGTAGCTAGCTGTGGACTCGTAGTCAACTAGTAGCTATATATTATAACATGTAATCTGAAGGTATAGTACATACTCTTGACTGTATTTGCAGGGGTTTCTAATATGTCTTCCCCTCAGTCTGATAGGGTCTAATAGACAACGAGGCTTGCTTTAAGTATATATACATGTTGCATACTATTACTAAACTATTAAAGAGTATTATGGAGTTCTGTAGTTCATTTTGTGTTTACACAGTTTTCGGTAGGTATTCTAAAAATGTATAAAGCGAGGCTGTATTTAATCAGTGGTCGCTCAGAGAGTCCTCGACATAAGGAGGGAGGGTGCGCTCGTGTTCCAGCGCCTAATGTTATGTCATTTGATGTAGATGGCGCATTTAACTAAATGTATTTTTACTCATAAACGAGAGCAACGAATACTAGGCATTATTTAAGAGCATTATTTAAGGCATTATTAAGAGCAGTAGAACTCTCGCCAAGTTCGTCCGGAGAAGTACTGCCACCATGCCCTTTTCTGCCGCCAAGCAGTAACGCATTCACGTTACTGTGTTCCGATTTGAAAGGTGTGGTTTGCCGGTGAAATTACAGGCACACGAGACATCCACCTTCACGTCTCACAGTTACGGGCGCATACGATGCGACTTGGGTCTTGTCATACTAGTATGGGAGGACCCAAGTCGCATCGGCTGTTATGGGCCGAGGTTACCACTTAACACCAGGTGGGCCGTCGGCTCGTTCCGTAAATAAATTACATACAAAAAAAACAAAAAAAAAATTGTGTAGGCAGTATGTAGCGAGAGAAGCCGTTCTCATCAACAACGTAACTCGGCCGTGAGTCTTCATAATTGATATATTTTTCACAGAAAACCACTCAAGAGACGAAAAATACAGAAATGCTGATCTAAGATGAAAATCATTTCAATAAACCAAACGCTTGAAACTGTTGAATAAACTCGATAGGTTCGGCAAACATGAAGCCCGCGCATTCATCATTAACTGCCAAGTAGAATCCACAGTTTATGAATAGGTTCCCTGTACCTCTGACTGGCTGTCTGATCGCCCGATGCCGACCTCTGTTTGCCCGATGCCGATGCCCCGTTACCGGAATCCAATGTAGCTCTTTGGGAGCAATTAGATAATTGGTTGCTTTTGAATCAGTTATGATTGGAATTTGAAATGCTGAAACGTCTGTAACGTGAGTGAGGGGAGCTCGAGAGTGGAGGTAGGGGTTTCTTGACTGTTCTTCCCCATGGAGGGTCGGATAGGGTTTGAACAGGCATCAAACTTATCGATAAGTACGCGTGACCTTATGTTTTGAATAATATTGACGTTCCCAAGCAATTTCTTTATTAATTCTATGGAAATAAAAGTTTTGACTTTGACTTTGACTTTGACTTTGACTTTAACTTTGGAGGCTCCGTGTGCACTTTCGTCGAACGTGAGTATCCATCGAGACGTTTGATAACTTTACATTGTTTGCGTAGAGTAGTTTAGCTTATATATATTGGATTGCAATAAGCTTGATTCAATGCAACTTCGTCATTTGCGAGAGCTGTATCATTAGTAGATCACTTTAGAAGCATCTGTTGTGTTAGCTAACGAAGTATTTTCTTTGCGCAGCTGATTTGACTGTATGTATATTCTTTTAATATATAATCCGATGTTTTCGCAACCTTTTCAACTATTCATGAATTTTAAAAGTCGTAAAAAAAGCTACGGCTTCTTAAAAGTAAGTGAACTCGTCTCGTTGGATCCCCGATCCACTTGACCTTCTGTCGGCCTTGGCTCGTTTGCTCTCTGAAGGGTGTTATTTTAGTGGAGAAGTCACCGTCAATATCAAACGCACGTCATACTTCCAATTGGAACGAGACTTTGTCTAGGTGAACGCATTGACAATCCTCTGGCCATAACAACATCGAAAAATAGGTGGACATTTGGACATTTCACACAGCGCCATCTAGCCCCAAAGTAAGCTAAGCGTAGCTTGTATCATGGGTATAGGTCCTCTACTTATGTATGGGAAATGTGTATGTCGCATCGCATCGCATCACGCCCGTCAACAAAGCTCAACTCTTATGCTATGGGATGGGATTACACGCCAGCTCGAGATAACATGGAAATGTAGTTAAGTTTTACTTGCCGCACATAACAGATGTTAATCACGCCGCGCCGGCCTGATTTCATTGAGGCTAGAACTATGGTTGAAAACCTACAAACCCTATTTGCCGATCAATAATTTACATGTTACGCCGCAACAATTTTGTTAAATTATATGCGTCTGTATCGAAAGCCAATCTCAAAATTCGAACCGAGAAATAACAACGAACCCTAAATCAACACAATGATTAGTTTCTAATTGGCGGTGGAGCCGTTACCTCACTCGAGTTTCGATTACTCCAATTTGTGATTTAGCGTAGATTAGCGACGGAATCTCGATCTAGACCGAAACTTTTGTCTCACGTTGCGGCCAGCTCGACGGGTTAACGATCCATCATTAACAAACCACGTGGGAGTAATTACACCTGTTGGAATTGGAAACTTATCGCTTTCCTCGTGAATCTTCATCTCCATTTTGGATTTGAGCTCTGGCAAACTGCAAACGACCCTGCCAAAGTCTGATCGTGCAACAGCCGAATTGCGGCTATGGTGCTGTTTGGGAATGCATTCGATTATTTGTTCTTTTGTAATGTAAGTACCTCCTCCTCGGATGATAATATCTCTTTAATTTGAACTTTAATTAAATACAAACGATGCTGTTGTAGTAAAAGGATGGCAGTTAAAGTGAACAGCAAGTAGGTTAAGGTACCGGCGCGGACGAGCGGTTTACGATTCCGGTGTATACAGTTCAAGGCGTTTTCAACCTGAATATCTGGACCGTCTATTTGTAGTGAGGTCACTACACCGACCGATCGATGTGGAGCCACGTCTTTATCTCTCTCTCTCTCTCTCTCTCTCTCTCTCTCTCTGTCATCAAGTTGTACTCAATATAATAATTGTAAAATTCAATAATGATGTATAATTAAATAACCTAATAGTGGGTTTTAAGGCAAGTGACAAATGGAGATATTGTACGGCATTATTGGTAGGATGTACAGTAACCACGAGAGGTTGCGACAGTTGCCTCCTGATGCACTCGTATGATGAAAGTTTATGAGAAGAGGCATATTCTAGAACTACAATAATCCATTGCTTCACATCATGTCTACTAGAGATATAAACTTAGGTGAGAGAAAAGAGAGTTGTCAGAATCAGGTGGTTAACTTGAATACAAAATTATAAATGGAGGTGTTTAGGAAGCAGGTCGCCAGTAAGATACAAACGGGAGGCAGCGATACCTGACATTAGGAGCGTTCCCTTGGAGCATGACCGCCCACAATTCCACTTGAATGACCTACGCCAACACCAAGGCCAACTATGAAATTGTAATTGGATGTTTGACCCCGGACCCCGGACCCCGGACCCCGGACCCCGGACCACGGACCCCGGACCCCGCGGCCTGTTGGGTTTATTTAGGCTCGGCGCGTTGACGAGATAACACGTCTGTTTCATCTCCTTCATTACGACAAATTGGAGGGTCCACTCAACTCAATACTCGACTAATTGAAATAATTATTTTGTGAGATCAAACAAACTATGCAAAGCTTCATGAAATATTCAGGGGTCCTTTGTAACTATTACGTAACAATATTCCGTTAAATAAATACTTATCTTAAAATTTGGCACAGGCCCTTACACTAACTTTGATGAAACTTAAATCATCTCTCAAGTGCAACATCATATGACAATCTGTTTTCGGTCAGAACGAATGCTGGAAAACATTTTCGCTATAGTTTTCAGGGCTAATCATATTGCCGTGCTTGCTACTGTTTTCTTCAACCGCCAATTAGACGGAGTTTATTAACAATCATCGATCATTACAGCTTCTCGGAAGCATTAACTACAACACGTTGTTATATCCACGTGAATTCAACAAGAGGAGTGAAGTGTGCCGCTGCGCTGGCGCGGGCTCCTAAAAGACGAGATCGCAACTTCATTATATCTGTATTCCCGTATGTCAATATACCGCCTTCAATATGCATGAGCCGGATCGCTGGCTGGGACAAAATGATTAATTCATCACCTGGTCGAGTACCTAGTAGACATCCCTTGTTGTACCCCCCGCGCCCGCGCCCGCGCCCGCCCTACTTGCCCTGATCGATGACATAATTAGGATAGATAGTTGTCTGCCTTAACCCAGCTTGCGCTTCATTGATGACATAACCGTATAACTATAGATATAGAGAGAGAGAGAGACCGGCACATTTGTGCACTGTGTTGGATACCTTCCAAATATTGATATATTTGTTATATTGGTGTAAGTTACACATTGGTGGTGGTGCGTCAACTGATACTCTCCTCTTACAAGGTTGGTCACAACGTGCACTTTCATGACATCAAGTGAGGAACCGATTCATTATAACAACCTTCATGTTAGAAAGATAGAGTATTTATTCAGCACAATCATGATAAATCCATAAGTGAAATCATCATCAGTTTTAGTGGAGTGGCTTCATAACTGTTCTACCGTTATATTATCTTATTTAGTCAAATATTTGTAAAAAGTCTTTATATCCTAGTATTCGGACGTGTTGTCATGTTTTAGCACCGGAGGATCAATGGACATAACGGTGATTTGTCGCAGAATTAATCTGTCAAGATTTAATAACCGCAAATTATCTTCAACCCTCTGGTGTGTAAGTGTCCCGCTTGCGCCCTCTGTCTCCCCGTCGTCGCGTCGCGTCGTCCCCAGTGCGGGGTATTTTGATTGCGACGAAATAATAACGAATTTAAACTGCTTCGGCCGTAACGAGCGCAAGGAGCTAGGGGCGGCGCGGGGCGGAGGGCGGAGGGCGGGGGGCGCTCCCCGTTAATATTTTACGATGTGGTGCAACAAAGCTTGGATTACAGGAGGATGGAGCATTCAGCCCTGTTCATGGTCTCGTTTACGAGTGGATTTGATGGCGGACCTTCCTCGCCAATCCCTATTCAGGACTCACCAAGTAACTGAGTCAATTTACATTGGTTCGTATACGATTATTTGATTGTATAGATTTACACATTTAGTTGGACGATCTTTGATGGATTTTGAAAATAATAGTGATTGCTAAACAGCATTTTCTATGATCATTCTGTGACATATAGGTTTGAATCAGTCGAACAAGACATAACATTTATCAGGTTAGCTAAACTTAGTAAATAAAGCCATATTTATTGACCATTATTCTTATATATATTGATGTATAAAAAAAATAGAAAACCTGCTGTTGAAATGGGTGTGCCGACATGTTTTGTTTGTCGATCAGTACTGAGAAGATAATTGATATCACTTCTATCTTCTTGTATTGACAGACACAATGTCAACAAGGAATTGTACCTGTGTTAGCTGTGGTTACCTTGAGGAAGAGAGTATACTTTTACAATGATATTTATGTAAGAAGTGTGTGTCGCTTACTGGAAACCCTTAATAGATAAAATTAAAGTACCAACTTCTAGAAAGTAATTTATAAATATTTCGACGCAAACTGTATAAATGGCTTCGTGTCGGTAAGTTGTGTTAAGCGTGCAATTCTGAAACACTAATAATAAATTATAACCTTGAATTTTCTAAACGCTAGAAACATAATGCTATATAAATCCTAAGTATTCCATTGAACAACCTTCAGTCACCTTTAGACACCTCGCGGTGTCAGGCCTAATAAATGAAAAAAGCTTTTAGCGCAGACGGCGACGAATGTTACACCAGGTCACCGCATTGGCGAACATTGAAGACTAGCTCACGTGCACGTGGTTTCTTGTCTGTTCTCCCCCATGGAGGGTCGGATAGGGTTTGAACAGGCATCAAACTTATCGATAAGTACGCGTGACCTTATGTTTTGAATATTATTGACGTTTCCAAGCCATTTCTTTATGAATTCTATGGAAATAAAAGTTTTGACTTTGACTTTATGTCAGCGACATGGCGCGGCGTACACAAGTCATAAGACGGTCTGGCCCGGGTATGAACGTGGCGTCGCGTGTCACCCCCGTTCAATGTTGCGCCCATAAAGTTGGATGTGGATTCATTATGGATTCCAATTGTTACGGGGCATGCATGACGCGATGCGTGTTCGTTCTCCGTTCATGCACAACATGTGCTCTTAGTTTTGGTAGTAAATGGACTTAATTTGTATTTTCTTCAAACGTGGTCCATAAAACGAAAACCAAACAGTGCACTGGATATATGAACCCACTCAAGTACTGAAACTACTTCCCGGTGTCCAATCGGAGTGTTTGAGGAATAAGTAGCTTTTAGTAGTGGTAGAACTAGGGCAGAGATAGCCTTGGTAATACTGTCGCCCACGACACGCGTTTCTGCCGACGAGCAGTAGTGCCCTTGTTTGGTTTGCAGGGTATGAGTGCCGGTATAATTACAGGCACCTGAGACGTCCGTCCGTCCGTCCGTGTGTCACATGCATACGTGCGCGCTCGCCTCTTCTCATACAGAATAAACTCAGATGGACCGGATCTTATCTTCACGTCACTTAACTCACGTAAAAAACTGTCACTTTAGTTGTATTCGGTAAGATAACCTTAATAAACTATATTCAACGAGCTATAGATTTGTTCTTAAAGCTGACGTTAAAGCTCACAGACTAAGATGAGTACTCGTATACAAAAGCGGAATTTGAATTTAAATTCGAAAAAGGATTTATGTATTTCTCATATCTGCTGGTAAATTATGAGGTTTTGAACTCCCTAACTATGTTCGCAGTGTTTTATCGCGCCAAACTAAAACTACTCATGCGAAAAGAGCAAAGTTTTTATCACGAAAGAAAAAAAATAGGAATTTAGTTTGGTGGATTTTGTTCGTGCGCTGGGGTGTTTCGGCGCTAGAGGGCGCAGATGACGATCACATGTGATATATTCGTTGATTTGCAAATAGCTGTGTTGTAATAAATCCCACTTGTGATGTGATTACACATACAGAAGTTGGAAGCTCGTCTATCGTTCAAGATATCGTTACAGCAGACACGTTACGATCAATGTCACTGCAGCAACTTGACGTTATAACAAATACTAAAATAACTTATTTCAAGTTATTCTTGAATATCTATTATTTAGGCTTTCCTCACTTACCTCATTTTTCGTAAGCATCAGCCGCCTTTTAAACAATGACTTGTTGATGAAACGAAATACATAGTTATTTATCCAAGCCAAGCTTACAAAGAGTTGCAGCGAATTGTCAATGCAAACTTATCTAAACTTATCTAAAAAACCTCTCGCCTTATTCAAAGGATTCAAAACGCCTGCTGTAGATTTTGTTATGAGATTCCACCGAGAAGTGATATTACGCCCTATATCAACAAATCAAATACGCTGAATATGGAATCACGGAGGTATTTGCACATGGCTGCTTTAGTTCACAACGTGGTTACTACTGAATCACCGGAATATCTATTTGCTAAACTTGATAATTCCAAAAGCAAGTATAGCTCAAGGCCAACTAGGGACTTACTACACTATAGTAAATATAAAACTGTAGCGTTTAGGGGCAGCTTCCGGTACCAGGCAACCAAATGCTGGAACAATATACCGCCTCCTCTTCGACAGTTAAAATCAAAGATTACTTTTAAGAAGCATTTGAAATTGTTGGTTCTGGAACGTCAAAAAGCTGGGTTGCGTGGGAAAGATAAGTGTGAGATGCCCTTTGCCTGTTAATTTTATTATAATTATATTAATTTTATTATAATCATATTTCTTATTCTGTTATAAATTTGACATGCTTGATTTTAATTTTTGTTCATTATATACATATTCACATATTTTATTAATTATAAACCACAACTTTACTTTTCACAACTTTTTTTTTTTTTTTCCACACCACACCATACCTTCATTTATTTTTGTAACGTTTGTCGGACAGGGTCTTGTGACTAGAGTGGTTTCGGCAGAATAACAGCGTCCACTGCTAAAACACTGGGCATAATGCTGAGTCGAAGCCCATTTGCTGCTGTAGCACACATTATGTACTAGTAGGTCTTTGTTTTATATTAAATTTCTTTCTTTATATTTCGATGAATGTAAAACTGATATATTTTTATTTTTATTTCATTGTGTATTTTTGTTCTCATCTGTTTCTTTTTTGTGTTATAAAGTGTTAGAATATATTGTGTGCTACTTAGTAAATAAATAAATGTCTATGTCTATGTCTATGTCTATGTCTATCTATTGATCAGTTTATCGATCAGGTTTGTACGTGTAAACCTACTTCGAAAGATTATAATATTTTCTTTGGTCTATCATGCAAAACTACGATATTGTGTGAGTGTACTTGGATCGTACGTACACGTACGTACCTACTGCATATGTTAGTGCGGGGTGCGGGGGCGCGGGGGCGTGGGGCGTGCTGCACTCGCGTTGCGCTCACATTTGCATGCGACGTGATTTGGCTGGGAGTTGGCAGCTTAGCGCGATTCACCAACGATTTAGCCCGAAGTGCTTTACTTGTATGCTGACTCCACGCGACTCACAATTATACTTGCAATAGAAAATTCCACTCCGAAAATGTCAATGTTTACGGATTATATTATTCCGTACCATTTTAGTGATATAAAGGGCTCACGCATCTGTCTGTATGTACAACTATTAACTTTATGGGCGGTTCGTCCCTTCATTACGTATTAATACATCTTCGGAACGGTGTAATCATTTTGTTTCACTGACACCTGCTTACATTAGGAGTTTTAATACCTTGATTTAAATAAATACTATAATTAACTCATACCATAGAGGAATACAAGTTTTCAACAATTTACAGAGACGGGAAATCTCATACGCGTTAACCCCTTAAGTGCCTGATCTGTCGATTGGCGGTGGAATATTCAGGCACTTCGCTGATGACCTTTACACAAATATTCCGACACAAAACTTGTAAGCTTCTGTCTCTCTGCATTAGTTCCCTGAGCTGTGGTGCGTCGCCAGCTTCTGCGACACTTCGTTGAACATCAAAAGAAATCGGCGAAATCGTTGAGCCGTTACATATTAGTGGCCGAACTCCATCCAACAGCAACAACAGGAATCCATCAATCTCGCGGAATCAACTTCACGCGTAACCCAACCTTGTATTGGCGTCACATTTGGTAACTAACACTGCTTGTTTGACTGGCCTCATAGCTCAGTTGGTTAGTAACCCTACCTTCTGCGCTGTAGGTCGTGGGTTCGATCCCCACTCAGGACAAACATTTATGTGACGTTTGTAACATTGATGTTTGTTCTGTGTCTGGCTGTTAATATGTATTATATGTATGTATTTACAAAAGAAAAGTATTATAAGTAGTCACTTGTCTGGTTCCCATGATACAAGCTATGCTTAGCTTACTTTGGGGCTAGATGGCGCTGTGTGAAATGTCCACCATTATATTATTATTATTTATATTGTGCAGGCCAACGTGTAAAAGTGTACTTAGTGTAGTTAGGGCTAAAACTCTGTCTCTGTTGCTGGCCATGGTGTTTTTAGACGTTGTTTCTTTGATTGGAAACTGTTCATCACAGATAAACACACAGCTGTAACGTATGTAGTCAGCAGGCACTAATACTTGAGCCTAGCCTTTTATAAGTAAAGTAGGTAGATATTATTCTGCAATCATACATCGCAGCGGTAGATTATGGTCCGGCCGACATAAACCATAAGAGTGAGTCCGGATTACAATAGGCGGTTATGCAAGCGAGCGCCCGACATGGCCCGAACGCGCGCTCCACGAACCGATGACATCACCCGCACCGCCCCGCCCCGCCCCGCCCCGCACCGCACCGCCCCGCCACCGGGCCGGACTGTGACCGGCACGCTGACAACACGGAATATTCAATGATTCATTAATTCCCTGCATTCACAAGTGAAGCCTCTCAAAACTTTACAATCACTTAAGTTAGTTTATTAATTCACACTCAAAACAATAACTCCCCCCGCGCGCACGCTAAATGTGCAGCGACATAATGTACATATGTGGAATAATATGTAAACGTAATTCCAGCCTTTACTCATAATATTTAGATGGCAAAATAACTGAATGCACAGGTAGAGTCACCGCGCTAGAGTATGGAACCGGGAATTCCCGGTACCGAAATTTCCCGGGAATTCCCGGAAACTAGCGCCGATTTAGTGACCGTAGACCAATCCTCGGGAACTTAGGTACCGGGATTATTTTTATAGTATTATGCATTAAAGCTTAGATGCTATAACTATTTAGGAAAATAAGGTAGATTATTACACAAAACGAGTAGGTAAACAGATGATTCAAATATGTATTTGTTTTATGAATAGAACAACTACATGTTAGCTTATTCATTCCTTTTTACTTTGTAAGTAGTCGCCAAAAGGGTTATTTATTCTCGATACAAACATATAACAAATCTCACCTATTATTTAAATAATATAAAGTTTAAATAAATTCCTTACTCAGCCTATAAGTATGAGCAAGTTATTTCAACTTATGAATTGCATCTACGCTTAAATAGTAAGGAAAATTTAAATTTTAAAACTTAAGAATTAGTATTCGTTGATTAGAAATAACAACACAATTAAATTTAAAACCAATTTCGTAAGTAACTATCATTACAAATTATTTTGAAATTAGTCTCGCTGGCTACAGCGATCAATGGTCAGGTTTTTAGCGTTAAGATACTTTTTCTCGTTATAGTAAACTCACAAAAATATCAGTGCGTTTAAACTTTTGTCACTTAAACGTGATCTTGTATTGTTGCAAAGCAGCTGAAGAAAAATTCCCAGTAATCCCGGTTCTTCAAAATGTGCCAATTCTGCATTGCTACAGGCAGCGCAGCGCGAGCTCGCCTCTCCTCAACCAGTCTTGTATTAATCAGTAACACAACTATTGCTTCATATTCATTATATTATAATTGAGTTGGTTCCCTCGGCCTCGGCACGAAGCGCAGCCACTTTCCCAAATTACGAGAAATCTGTCGCATTAATTTGATTTGTATTTAGATTTTTCACAAACAAATTAGAACAATTTGTTTACCGCCAAAGTAATTGCGTTATCTGAGACTCAGACAATTTGTCAGTGCTAAAGTTCGGTGTCTCCTGTTTTTCTTTCCATTGATCATGTGGACCCCGGTGTCCGGTGTGCGGTGTCCGGTGTCCGGTGTCCGGTGTTGTACATTACAATTAGTTAGAGACGTGTCCATCCCCTCCCTGATGATGTATTTCAATGTGACAAGTATATCCCGTAGTATCACGGTATTGGATCTCTATTATCTTGTACATCTTCTCTTCTTATATATACTAGTCAAAACAAAATAAGGGCCACTTACAAATTTCGGAATGATGGGATATTTATTGATCATTAGCTATAACCATGGGGTAAATTGTATGCGCAGTGTTATCTCAAGTGTTCCCGAATACTTTTACAGCACTTCACTTGCAATGCCATTTTAAATGGGTAGATTAGTGGTTTTTTTCAGTGACTCTACATTTCGCCTTGTTTTTAACGTGAACTTTAAGCTCATTTAACATTTTTGTTTTGTTGTGAACAGTTCATTTTTGCTAAGTAGTGCGTAATTCAATATTTTAAGAAAACAATGCCGCGAGTTCGTCGTCATATGGACTTGCATACTACAGCAAGGGCCATAATACTCATCCAAGAAGGCCATTCACAGCGGACTGTAGCTTTACAGCTAGGTTTTTCGCGGCGACCGATTCAAAATGCTTGGAATCGCTTTCAAGAGACTGGAAGGTTAATTAGAAGGCAGGGATCAGGCAGATCTAGAGCAACTACTGCGCAGGAAGACCGCTACATACGCTTAACTGCACGCAGAGAGCGCACCGTCACCTCCCGCTCCTTGCAAACTCGCTTGCGCCAGGCCACAGGCACACGAGTTAGTGACCAAACGATCAGGAATCGTTTGCATGAAGATCAGCAATTCTCCAGAAGACGAGTAGTGCGGATTCCACTGACAAGTGCTCATCGTGCAAACCGATTAACATTCGCAAGACAACATTTGGACTGGGGTGTGAATGACTGGAGCACAGTGCTTTTTACAGATGAGAGTAAAGTAAAATTTTTTAGTGATGATCGTCGCGTTAGAGTATGGAGACGACAAGGTGAGCGATTTTCAGATGCCTGCATTCACGAAAGTGATCGCTTTGGGGGGCCCAATGTTATGGTATGGGGAGGTATCAGCTTAACTGGAAGAGCTGAGCTGGTAATTTTTAACCAGGGCACAGTAACAGCTCAACGATACGTCGAGGAGGTCGTAAGACCCCACGTGGTTCCATTTGCACAGCAAGCAGGTGCAGGATTCAAGTTGATGCACGACAATGCACGCGCCCACACTGCTAGAGCCACCAGAGCGGCTCTAGAAGAGGCTCGTATACAAGTATTGCCGTGGCCAGCGAACAGTCCCGACTTGAACCCAATAGAACACATGTGGGATCTGTTGAAAAGAAGCGTCAGAGAAACAAATCAGCCAGTGCACAGTGTAAGACAGCTCATAAACGTCCTCAAATTGAGCTGGGAACAAATTCCTCAAGAAACAGTGCGGCATCTGATAGAAAGTATGCCCTCCAGGCTTCAAGAGTGTGTTAGAAAAAGGGGAGGACACACCAGATATTAAATACACCCTTTTTTATTTAAACCCAGATTGCGTTCTTTTTTTATTAAATTTTTAGATTTTGCTATTTTTTTGCTAAAATTACACTTTTTGTTAAAAATCTTGATAACTTGTTGTTTTTTCTGTGTAATGTGTAAACTTTCAGCTTATTTTATTAAAAACTCATTCTTGCAACTAATTTTATCATTTAAATACCCCAAAACTTCTTACATTGCCAAAAATATTAAAAATACAAGGTGGCCCTTATTTTGTTTTGACTAGTATATAATATATATCTTTCCTCTCTACCGTTCCAGTAAAAGCTTTGTATTTTGAAGCTGTTTGAGGTAGACAGGTATCCCCACAGTATATATTATAATATTATTGTTACATTTGATACCGCTAACAATATTTTGTAATAGTTAAAACTGCACATTGCAACATGTCAGACATTATCTTGTGTTTTGCTTCAAAAAACTGATCTCATACATAGTGGTAACCGTATCCCTCTCTTGTTACAGGTACGCTGACTACAGGGACTGAGTACAACACTTGCTGCTCTATCGGTCTTCTTCTTCTTCGAGTCACCGGTTCTGTCGAACCAGTGTGGTGAAAGGATTGTAAGTGCGCCTCAAAGAGGCTCCTTTCCTGCACTCGACACATGTCTTCGAATTTTTAGTTCTAGGACATGTCGGTTTCCTCACGATGTTTTCTTTCACCGTTTTGAGAACGTGGTATTGCGCACATAAATCTTTAAATCGAAAAACTCATAGATGCACGTCGGGGTTTGAACCGGCGACCTCCGCATTGAAACTCGGATGTCAGTACCGCTACACCACCACGCTCTATCGGTGATATGTCAACAGATATGAGGTTTCACCGTTCATTATGTTTGTTGCAGTGGCCTTCCCGCCCCGCCCCGCCCCGCCCCGCCCGACATCCCGTCATTCCTCTATCCTGCACCTGCTTTATTTGCCACCCAATACATCGTTTCTGAATATCAACAATGAAGAAAAGTTCACTTACTACGCGACACCTACTCTCGTCTGACTCGTCCCTATCTAACAATTGAGATTGACATCAGACGCCTTCCAATCACTGCTTCCCCTGTAGGAGTTTCTTGTATGCGCGCGCGCACGCCGCGCCGCATGATACACCGCATCGACACTAAACTAATCAGGTGAGATTGCGGTCTAACGTTAGCCTGTCCGCTAATTTACAATAAAATCTTCCTAGAAAATGTTTCAATGTAATATTTGATGGGTTTTGAACAACACAACACACAGCAAGTGATGGAAACATCTCTGTGAGACAATGTTACCTCGGATACGAGACAGTTGCAATGAATTGTTACCGAGTAGGGCCCTGAATCGCTTCACTATAATAAACTCACCCTTTACCCGAACCCAAGGTTTGTCTGTGTCCTTTCTATCTAATATGTATTAGTGGTAGTTATTTTGCATTGTACTCCACGAGCGCATTGCACGCAGCTCCTTCTGTTCACGAATGAAATATCTCTGTCAAGTTGTTGGGCTGCTGTTTCAGAAAATCAAACAAAAAAACTCATACTAGCGATCTAGACTGTAGACCAGTAGTCTAGAGTCTAGATCCAATGGCTATATTCCAAATGTATTATTGTACATCATTTTGAATCAGGCTAATTATTATTGGTAATACATTTTATTGTATGTGGCTAGTCGCAACTATATTAGCAGAGCACGCGCGACCATTTCACTTTGAACGCAGCCTTTTTTCGATTATCCTTATTCAGTTGTAATATTTTATGACCAAAAAACTTCATAATTATTTTGATATCTTTTATAAAGTCGGCTATCAGACAAATTGATTCGTAATTGATTTCATTCGAGATAAATTTGCATATTCGATATTGTTTACGCCGAGAACTTTAAATAAGAAACCTAATAAAGTTATCAAGATAACATGTTATTATTGGCATTCCTCGGAGATTCTGTATTTTTATTTCTGAATTTATTTTAAGAATAGCTGTAATTAAGTGGCCATTTGCGGGAACTCAAAAAAATGAAAAATGTTCGTCACACAAATGTTTGTCCTGGGTTGGAATCGAACCCACGACATACAGAGCCGAAGTTAGAGTTACTACCGACTGAGCTGTGAGGCCAGTCAGTCAATATGTAAAGACTTATCTAAAAATATCAGCAGGATAACAAAAATGAAACTGATCAGGATTTGTTATACATTCAGTTGTAAATTCCCCTTCAATAAAATGGGATGTTTTTCTTTGTGCAGGTCAGAAACCAGATCATAAACAAAGAAATATGTATCTCTCCCGGGTATTATGTATAAAAAGAGTGTGCACTCTATATAATATATCCTGTTTATTAATCACTTACTCGTTCAAAGAGTTCATAGTTAATTAGGAGTACCTACAATCAGCTGACATGTTATATATATACATATACAGAGCACGCGGACACGGGTGTCGTGCACGTCATCTAAACTTTGGCTTTGTATCCGTCCACTCCGTAGTAGTGTTGATCGAAGCCGGTGCCGGCCGGTGCCTGCTCCCCGTACATGTAGCGCCCGCCGCGGTCGTACCCGCCGCGGCCGTAGCCCGCGCTCGCGGCCGACCCGTGACCCTCCGACACGTCGCTCTCTGTTATCTGATACAGTGTTACACAACATACTGTATAAATGATGAAAAACTGAAAAATGATAAATCCCCTCGGGTCTGATGTCGCTCTGCTCAACGACACATCCTGTAATACCTTATTTTATTCTTTATTCTTTATTCTTTATTGTACACAGAGAGTAATAAATACAAAAAAGTCATTAGTATATTATGTAGTCATAAATATAACATAGACCTAAGTACTCAATTGTTACAAGGATCGTGCTCGCGAAAAAAAAGGAATCCCTCCATTAGGGATTTCTTATCTGTTCTTCCCCATGGAGGGTCGGATAGGGTTTGAACAGGCATCAAAGTTATCGATAAGTACGCGTGACCTTATGTTTTGAATATTGACGTTTTCAAGCCGTTTCTTTATGAATTCTATGGAAATAAAGTTTTTGACTTTGACTTTGACTGTTCTAGTTCATTATAGTTACACACAGTAGCGCACACACAACACAACGACAGTGATAATCGGGTGCTGTGACGGATGCCGATCTCAATCTCCTCCATTATCATGAGCACACAGTGCAACACCACTTTTGGCGTAGACTGTGAAATCGAGAGATTAAGCGCGTGATGATAAGAAAAAATCCGATAATTGCATAGAACTTGATTATTGACATGGATGGTGTTAGATGAGGAGTGGTAAGTAATACATAAGCAAACTGAAGTGGCAATGGGCAGAGGCCACATAGCTAGAAGAACCGACAACCGTTGGGGGATAAAGGTTCTCGAATGGCGACCACGAACCGGCAGACGCGGTGTAGGGCGCCCACCTACCCGATGGACTGATGACATAGTCAGGATCGCAGGAAATCCCTGGATGCAGGTGCCTCAACACCGTTCACAATGGAAATTTTTGGGGGAGGCCTATGTTCAGCAGTGGACTTTTATCGGCTGATATGATGATGATGAAGTAATACATTAAAACTGACCTGTTTGTAATGTCTGTCGAGGTGGGCTTGATCGCGCACGCTGGACCCACCCTCGCTGCCGTACCCGGTGTGGTGGTGTGCGCCGCTGCCGCCGCCGCCGCCGCCGCCGCCGCCGCTGTGGCCGTAGTTAAGCCCCGAACTGATTCCTCGTCCGTAGCCGCGGCCGTAGCTCAGCCCGCCTACGCCTGTCACCGCCTCCTCCAGGATACCGCCGCCGCCCGCGCCGCCCGCGCCGTACCCCTGAGCCGCGGCGTTCACTGCCAGGACGCAGTTCACGGCTACTACCTGTAACGACAAGTTGTGTGGGTGTGTGTGTGTGTGTGTATGGAGGATGCATTCGAGGCTGATTAGCTGCAACAGTTAATGAAAGAATACGGTGTCATGTAGAAAAGACCTTGTTTTTAATTATTATAATTGATGACTCTGACAATAAGAATGAAGTCTAGTCAGAAGAATAACATTTCTGCGTTGACGAGCTTCTATACAATATATAGTAGCAACGCGTGATGCACAGTTGGAGTGTGCAATGTGTTCAGTAGTTACACTTACCAAAATGAACATGACGAGAATGTTGGCTCACACGACGAACACACAATAAATCAATGTTAGTATCTCACCAATAACAGCGTTATATACGTTTGGGAAATGTCGATGCGATAACATAAATGGACATCCAAATTAAGTGATATTTACCAACCGCTAATGAACCCTTGTGGTGCGCACGCAACAGATAAACTACGGCTCTCCACAACACCCAAGATGTAGCATTTACCAGACCATTTAAATATTCTTGTATACCGTTTGTTTTTGGGCACTCCTTGATTCTAATGAGGTAGATATTAGAATACCGGGATTCTTAGCGTTTCGCTTTCAACACATTCAGCATCGAATTCTTCCCCATGGAGGGTCGGATAGGGTTTGAACAGGCATCAAACTTATTAATAAATACGCGTGACCTTATGTTTTGAATAATATTGACGTTTCCAAGCCATTTCTTTATGAATTCTATGGAAATAAAAGTTTTGACTTTGACTTTGAATATTTTACCTGAAGTACCAGTTATCCTGGTTATTAAACATTGCATAATGGCCCATTCAAAGAGTAATTTGTGAGGAATTTGTACAGTTGTAGAGAATTGCTCCAAAAGATAGGTAGCTGCTTAAACTTACAATAAAATATATTTTGAATGATGTGGTTTTTATTGATGCCAGTGTAGATAATCTAATAGAAGTTAACGACTTAACTGAACAATAACTTAGAGTTGCAAATCAGAATGTAAAGCCAAAAGCACTTTGCGTTCTAAGTTATACCATAAAGAGTATCTTTTACGTTATACGTGTAGGTGGAATGTCTCATGTGCCTGTAATTTCATCGGCAACCACACCTTTCTAATCGGAACACAGCTACGCGAATGCGTTACTGATTAGCGACAGAAATGGGCACGGTGGCAGTCCTTCCCCGGACGAACTTGGCGAGAGTTCTACTGCTCTTAAACATATGATAAGATATATTTAACGGCAATCACATGGGTCCTTGTAAGGGTTTCGTTACATTTGACATAATTGAATTCCGGACGCTATATTCCCCGTGATCAGAAACTTGGGTATTCATAAAACTTGTAAAGTGTACGCGCGAAGCGAAACACCAAGTAAAACACCGAATTATACCTTTGAATAAATAAGGTCAAAGTCATATAAGGGTGTGTGAATAAAATGATAATTTTACACAAGTATTACCATATTCCCGCGCGGCCCCCGCGCCGCGCCGCGCCGCGCCGCGCCGGGCCGCGCCGCGCCGGGCCGGGCCTCGCCGCGCAATATTCATTGAGAAAGTTAACTTTGTATTTTATTCCAGTTGTGAACTTTGGTGAGAAGGAATTCGGGTAAATGTGCCGACCAGAATATAACTAAATGTTATACGGCGGTGATGATGATATTCAAGAAAAGGTTGATTCATATCGTCCATCGCCCTAATATGTTGACATATTCTAAACTAGCTGTTGCCCGCGGCTTCGTCCGCGTAGAATTCGGTTTTATCGCGCACCCCTATTTAACCCCTCGGAAAAGTAGCCTAAGTTACTTTAAGAGTGGGATTAAGTTGTCGTGTGTCCCGGCACCGGTACGTAACACCGTCCACCGTTTCTTGTCTGTTCTTCCCCATGGAGGGTCGGATAGGGTTTGAACAGGCATCAAACTTATCGATAAGTACGCGTGACCTTATGTTTTGAATAATATTGACGTTTCCAAGCCATTTCTTTATGAATTCTATGGAAATAAAAATTTTGACTTTGACTTTGACACCCTCCGCGTCCCTACAACAAATAAATATTTACGTGATATTGTATGTGTGTACGTGTGTCTGTGTGTCAGGTACTGATTTTGTGTGTCCGTTGTTTATTTATAATGTTTAGGGCCATTCATTTACTATTACCGTTACGACCGACACGAGACGGCTTGGATACGATTGACAAAACGTGTTGGACATTGTAATACTTACAATAAATGAAAATGTACGCCTTACTTTAAACATTGTTTGGCAATCGATTAGCTAATAAGTGTTGTGTGTCTCTCTGTGATATGTAGTTTCGAATTCAGTTGAAAATTACAAAGGCCCGTAGATATCGGACCGGACGACAACAAGCAAAAACCTAGTTGTAACTTTAATATGACGATACTAAAATATGGCTTTTATACATTTGTTTTGATATGTTTGGATGAAAATAAGCAAGCGTGTGTGTCACCTTAATATTCCAAAAAACAACGCTGTGGCGCCCGGGTCGCCTCGGAGCGCAGACCGATATAATAATAGTTTATCATTATGAAAGCGTCCCGTATTGCGACTGGAGCAACTAATTAATGTTGTCTTCTGTGTACTTCTAAATGATTTTAGTAGAAATAAACATATGAATCTGTGTGTTGAACCTGTGGGCAGGCCCACAGTTAAGGACAGCGCGCGTCGCCTACAGTCTGCGATCACTGAGAAACGAAGCGTTTTTTGCCTCGCCAGATGTAAGCGAATTAAGAAAAACAATATTTGTCCACGAATTTGCCGAAAACCGGTACCACCGCGCTAATATTTGTACGCACACATACCTAACTAACAAAGTAGATATCTATGAACTTGCACAAACATACATACATCACATAATTCCGTGACCTTCCATCAACGACGTGCCTGTAATTTCACCGGCAACAAGGTGTAGTTGCCGGTGAAATTACAGGCACGTGAGACATGTCACCTTCACGTCTCAGAGCTGCAGGGTGTATACGATGCTACTTGGGTCTTGGCGTACCTAGTAGAGGAGGAGTCAAGTCGGTTGATCGGTTGTTATGGCCAGAGGTTATACTTAACATCAGATGGGACGTCGGCTCGTTCCGTAGCTGTATCACATAAAACAATGAGCCTACGACAGGATAACCCAGCCACCACCACGCCACGCCACGCCACGCCACCCACCCACCCACTTTCCTACCTATATTATACAATAGCTTATCTATACAAATATATAAAATTGGAGTGTCCGTTTGTAATATTAAAATAACGGCTTTTTACTAAGTGCATATGGATGTATACACGGTACATATACCAAAACAAGATTTTTTACAATTTTTGTCTGTCTATTATTTCGGCTAATCTATGAAATGGCTGGACCGATTTTACGGGACTTTCACTGGCAGATAGCTGATGTAACAAGGAGTAATTTAGGCTACTTTTCCGAGGGGTAAAATAGGGGTGCGCGATAAAACCGAATTCCACGCGGACGAAATCGCGGATAACAGCTAGTAGATAATACAATTGTATTGTGTGCCTATAGGTACTACAGTCGGATAGTATCGACGATCAATTTTATATAACGGTATCCAACCCACGCCCTTCTCATAATGCTCGTGACATACTACAACACTGTATTTACAGTTATGGGCTATCATATTCCATTTAACACGATGTTGGCTCCGTGGAGAACATCCACCGACGCAGATGGCCCACCCGGCTTGCGGGCTGAGGCGATGCCGGCCGCGTGTTACCCCTGTACTGTACCCAAGTCATACAGCGACATGCCGTCTATTATCTGTAGATAAGCACTCGAGATAGTCAAAACTGTTCATTATTAAACTTAAGTACATCAGGCTGACACGCACACGCACACACACACACACGCACACACACACACACACACGCACACACACACACACACACGCGCACACACACACACACACACACACACACACCGGTTGGTCAAAACCACAGACACAGCCAAACGCAGTTTAAAAAGTAGCTCTGGACTCATAGTCGTGTGACACATCGCAGCCACACAGCCGCAGCCGCAGCCGCAGCCCACCTGTCCGCGTCCGCGTCCGCGTGCCCTCGCGCACTTCAATGTGTACATTCGCCTGGTCCAACAGTAAAGTGTCGCACACGTCACGTCACGTCGCGTGCACCCGGATACAGTATATACTGTTCTCGACTACGACTAAACTGTTCCAACAAAGGTCGCGGCTTCCTTCACTAAATAAAAAAGGCCAAGTTAATTACTTAGGCTAGTGTCTCACCCCCGCCTCGGCTCGGCTCGGCTCGGCGGGACGAGGGTGCGGCGCGGCGCGGCGCGGAGGTTAAGATAGATTGCTTATATTCAATTAGTACACTTGTTTCACTGGATTCGCGCACAGGTATACAGTGTCAGGTATCTGCGTTAGTTCGCAGTATGTTTGTTCACTCTGATTCCGTGGATTGTTGCGCACTGGTTGCATGAATTTGAAACCTTTATGATATCGCACGCCACTGAACGGCTCGTATTTACTCAACTCTCACACACAGAAACGGACCGGTTCGCAAGATTTTAACGCAGCTTGGAAGTCACATAATATTATGAATTTTAGTGATTTAGCCTACATTGCGATTGGTGTATTCTAGTCTGGTCGTTAAGGTATCTATTCCTCACTTAGCTTCATTTATTATTCGGTTCGATTCCCACTCGAGGCAAATATTTGTGTCATGTTTGTTTTGTGTCACGGTGTTATTGTGTATTATAATTATTATTTCGGTGATGTAACGGTAATATATAAATAACTATACATAGTGTGTGTGTGTGTGTATGTAGGACACAGTCGAGATTGTGTCCACAGTGTGGGCAACTTTACGATGTTGGTAACGTCGCGTCGCAAGGTGTACGTGACGTGACTCGAGACGAGAAGGCTCTCTCGTATTAGAGTACACTCAACATTGGAACCAATTAGGATGACGTTTGAGAGCAATGCGAGGCGGGCCGGCCGCGGCCGGGGGCGCACATACAGTACTTCTGCAAGTACTTATTACCTCATCTAATAGATGCCAGTATTAGGCCACGCTAGGATGCACTTGTAGTAATCTCGCCACCGAACAATGTTAATCATTTTGAATAGGTAGCACAAACGCCTGCGCCCGCGCCGCGTACAATATACTCTTCCATAGTAAGTTTGCATCATGCACATCATACTAGGCATGCCTTTTAAGTTTTGTCGTTTCCATATTTCCCGGCAATTTTGAATTTGGTTTGGTTCTATATTCGATTGTGTTTAAATTTTGAATCTCAAAACAGTCGAAAGTATTAGGATTAATGCTATTGTTTAGTCACAGCGTCGATTAGAATGTTAGGTTACGTACGAAAATGAATCTTTCTAAGGAAAATGTTCGTGCAATAATTTTCTACAACTTTAGAAGAAGCCTGACACGGCTTCAGTGTTTTGAAGAGCTAACATCTGTGTTCAGTGATGAAGCCCCATGTCTGCGGACTGTCGATCGCTGGTATTTAGAATTCCAGCGTGGACATACTAGTGTTAGTGACAAATCTCGCGAAGGACGCCCAAAATCCGCCTTCACTGAAGATAACATCATTGCTGTGAGACAACTAATTCTCGAAGATCGTGATGTGACGTTTCGAGAGATAGAGGCTCTATTAGGCATCTCAGGGACAACCATTCAGAAGATCTTGCATGAAGCGCTTGGTGTGAGAAAGCTAGTTTTCCGTTGGATACCGCATCTGCTTTCCGACGATCACAAGGCGGCCCGCGCCAGATGGTGTAAGAAAACTCTGCAACGGTTCAACCGAGGAGAGTCAAATCACGTCTACGACATCATCAGTGGTGACGAATCTTGGATCTATGCCTACGATCCTGATTCCAAACAACAATCTACAATCTGGGCCTTTCAAGACGAGCCAAAGCCGATTAAAGTTGTTCGTTCTCGAAGCACTTCAAAGAAGATGGTGGCCACGTTCGTTGGAAAAACCGGCCAAGTTGCGACTATTGCACTTGAAGATCGTAGAACGGTTAACGCAGAGTGGTATTTACACAGTTTGTTTACCACAAGTCATCGCCGAACTTCTAAACTAACTTCTAACTGAAAGCGACGCGACGCATCATCCTGCACCACGACAACGCAAGCTCACACAGCGCTCGTCGTCAAACGATTGAGTATTTGAAGCAGGAAAAAGTAGAAATTCTTGACCATCCTCCATACAGTCCTGACCTAAGCCCTAACGATTACTTTACATTTCCTAAAATTAAGAAAAGTCTTCGTGGTCAAAGGTTCCAGTCCGGTGAAGAAGCAGTCGACGCTTTCAAGTCAGCCATTTTGAACACCCCCACTTTAGAGTGGAATAAATGTTATAATAACTGGTTTGAGCGAATGGAAAAGTGTATTAAGCTACGTGGTGAATACTTTGAAAAACAATAAAAAGTAGTGTAAGGTTCTAGTTGTATTTTTTTCTTCAAACGACAAAACTTAAAAGGCATGCCTCGTATAATCAGTCAAACATGTAAAAATCGTTGCTGTAAATTTAAATGTAATAGTGAACAAATTTTATAGTTAAATTATTACTAAACCTAATTACACCCATATTCTCACAAAAATGACACGTGCATTGTCTCCACACCACTATATATATATATATATATACAGGGTTACAGGAAAAGTCGTGCTAGATCCGTTAAGGGCGTGGAGTACCCATCATTTCTGACTTATTTCACTATGAAACACCCTACCCTAAACTTAACCCTTTTCGAGATATTCGACTTTTAATTTTTTATTGAATAATGCCGATTTTTAGGCTACGAAATTTATTTTTGTTTATTTTGTGTATCTTATTATTATTATTATTGCATTTTTACATGTGTAATAAGATGCTTTAGGACATCAATCATTAAAATAGTGCATAAGTTAATTGAATAGACCGTAGTAGACAAGTGAAAGTAAAAAAATAAAAAATATATTAGCAAGCTTATTTTTCTCTAAGGGATATCTAAAAAAAATATTATGACACTTGTTCGGCAGATATTTTTTAAAATATCTACGTTTCATCAGCTATCTAACGAGGTCTAACAATCTAGGGTTTGTATTACATTTCGTGGAAAAAAGTAGTTGGGACGCTCCAGGTAGCAGTTCTAACGGTAGCTCGTAACGAATACATAACTCGCTACCCCGGTCGTCGAGTGCCGGATGTGGCCTGTTTTGACAGAGTTTATCGAAGACTTAAAGAAACTGGCTCTGTTTTGAGACGAAATACAGACATGGGAAGACCACGAATTGACGACGAAGAACAGGACAATGAGATAGTGCAACGCTTTCGAGCGGATCCGACTACTTCCACTAATATTGTTGCCCGTGATCTGGGACTTTCGCAATGGAGAGTGTGGTTTACAGTGCATACTGCTGGCCTATACCCGTACCATTACACGCCGGTACACATTATTGAAGAAGGAGACCCCGCGAGAAGATTGGACTTTTGCAGATTTATGCTAAATGCTGACGTAGAAGACCCAGATTTTCTAAGAAATATCTTGTGGACGGATGAGTCCAAATTTGATAAAGATGGCATAACCAACTATCACAACGTCCATTACTGGGCCCCAAAAGAACTAAGGAATCCCAATAAGAAAAGAGTGAAAGGGTCCCAACGAAGATTCAGCGTGAATGTGTGGATGGGCATTATCTCTAATCATTTGATTGGACCTTACTTTCTCCCGGATAATCTAAATGGGGAAAGCTACGAAAATTTCCTGAGAGCAGACTTGAGTGATTTGCTGGATGATCTGCCACTCAACCTGATCAGGGACATGTGGTTCCAACACGATGGCTGCCCTGCCCATTTCAGGAGAAGTGTCAGAGACTGGCTGGACACAAATTATCCAAACAAATGGATAGGACGAGGTGGGCCGTTGCCATGGCCAGCAAGAAGTCCGGACCTAACTCCCATGGATTTTCATGTATGGGGGTGCATGAAAAGTCTTGTGTACAGCGAGCCGAATCCAGTTTTGTCTGTGGAAGACTTAAGAGAAAGGATTGTGGATGCAGCAAATAAAATGAGGACCACGTTGACCACTGGAGTAGTGAAGACTGGTCTCCGTAGAAGGATGCGACAATGTTTCAGAAATAGAGGCGGCCATGTTGAACATGAACTGTAGAATAAGAAAAAGTTGTGTGAAAACCTTTAATAAATGACATTTCATGCATACCTAATGTTTTATTTTACTTTTTAGGGCTAAGTATAAATTTTCTTCTCCACTGTCGCCTATGAAACTAATTTTTTTCCAATGCATTTGAATAAAACCCTAGATTATTATACCTCGTTAGATAGCTGATGAAACGTAGATATTTTAAAAAATATCTGCCGAACAAGTGTCATAATATTTTTTTTAGATATCCCTTAGAGAAAAATAAGCTTGCTAATATATTTTTTATTTTTTTACTTTCACTTGTCTACTACGGTCTATTCAATTAACTTATGCACTATTTTAATGATTGATGTCCTAAAGCATCTTATTACACATGTAAAAATGCAATAATAATAATAATAAGATACACAAAATAAACAAAAATAAATTTCGTAGCCTAAAAATCGGCATTATTCAATAAAAAATTAAAAGTCGAATATCTCGAAAAGGGTTAAGTTTAGGGTAGGGTGTTTCATAGTGAAATAAGTCAGAAATGATGGGTACTCCACGCCCTTAACGGATCTAGCACGACTTTTCCTGTAACCCTGTATATATATATTAAGTAAGTGTTGTTATGGTCCACTGTCGGGATATATTTACGTATCCATTTTGTATCACCTACAACAATAACAAAGTTAGCGTCGCTTTTAGCGCCTACGTGTCTTTATTCCGTTATCCTAACTCTGAGGTAAGCCACGGGAAAAGTGCTCTAAAGTGCGCGACCTAAAGTTGATTATCGTTCGGCGGACGATAAAGCATTTGAGAGATGTGTTACGAAGGTGTTCTCAACATTTTATAGAGTTCATCCTTTTAATTATCACTTTAGTGCGCATCCCCCTGCCTGCCTGTGCTGCCTGTACTGCCTGTACTGCCTGTACATTTGTATTAGTTACTAGACTGCACCAGATTATGCTGCATTACATGTTTCATTAAATCGTTAACGTGTCGGCTAAACGACAGCCGTTACGAATTCTATAACTTGTGTAGTTACGAAATATTAGATTATGCGCGACAAACTCTGCAATAAGGTTTATAGTTGAAATCAGCGCTTTTTCACATAAGTTTACTTTTGTTTAGTTTAGCATATTGTGGAAGGTAAATGCGCTGAATTAATTGATTTATTAATAAAGTATAAGTTCCTTGTTTCCATCTTTATCAATGAGTTTCATAATTAGACTCATTTTTCGTCGACCGCGAACCCAGACGACGCAGACAGTGTCTCGATTATATTACGATAGCTGACCCAGTTGCCCCCCCCAACTGTGTAGGGGGTGGGGAGAGGAGAGGAGGGAGACGTCGAAATAACCTGTACACCGGACCCGCACCACACCCACGCCACGCACGCGCACGCGCATCGTCCCAGCTCTCGTATAATATTCCTCAAACATCCTGTCAAATAATCATTAGTAGAACTCGTGTCCAGTTTGTCGGGTAAAGTAGGTACTGCGACTGTACATATTTGTGTGGTCAAGCATCACTGAGTTCCGGGTTGCAGGGTGCAAGGTGTGGATGCAGCCACATGAGATGATGCGATATGGTTCTTCCGATTCATAAGTAGAACCTAAGCGGTGGTGATGTTGTTATCGGCCAGAGGAGACCGCTTCACATCACATGGACCGTCTTTCTACTCATTCCGTTATTAATCAGGTGAACTAGCAGCATAAAGTAGTATTAAATAGCTATAAGGAATGAATCTGTAATAATAACTTACAAAAGTATGATGGATAATATAGTGTCCTATTATAGTAATCCTAGTTATATAAGTACCTACCTTGTGTACAGTTTGTTGAAAATAAATTATTTTCTTTCTTTCTTTATCTTTCTAGTGATACGTATAGTGCAAGTAGTAAGTAAGTAAGTAAAAGCATATAATATATAGTAGTTAAGTAATATCTCGGCAAAACTCCCAAAGAACTCCTGTCCGTGTTGCCGCGAAATCTCCCGCGTGATGTTTGCAAGTCATTACGCTTCATTTCCCGTCAGACATTTCGCCGTTAGATAGTTGGGAAACTCATTAATAAATACCATTCTCCCGAGCGTGTGGCTCTCAGCTCTCAGCTCTCACCCCGCCACTCATTACGGGTTGTGGCTTCTACAGATATCTACCACCTGGCCACCAACACAATAATATTGTTACTACTGAACTATTACAACAGAAAAAACTAAATATTTCATGTTATTTTATTATTACTAGGATGGTCTCTAAGTTAACAAATATACGTACATCTCGGGATACAGTTCCAGTATTGTTAAAACTTGATCTAATGTAAGTGTTACACGTATTTATATAACTTTTTTCCATTTGAGGCACGAAGTCGATATTTTAATATATGTACTATTTGAAAGAGATAAAGCTGCTTCGAGCCGGATATTAGAAAAATATCATAATAAATGTTGCGGGCGAAAGGTTTGATCTCCGCCGTGACAGACAGCCGAGAGCGTTTCAGTAAACCTTGAACGGTTAGGGCTAGCCGCCATCATGAAATATGCTAAAATTATTGAAGGACTTAAGTTTACTCACATAATGTTCCTACATTTTTCCCAACTCCAAGTTGCGGGTCGCTCGAGGACTTACTGAAATTTAATATAAATGAAAAGTTTCAAATTCCAGTAATTTCGGCTTAAAACTCACTAATATCTTTGAAACTGATACTTGATTATTTCGATTTTGAAGTACAAATTGATTGGAGGTTGAAAGGGCGCTTCTCAAACCTAAACATTTCAGGCCAGATTAATGGAAATAAGTGTTCCGTCCATTTCTTCCATTCTTGAACTTTATTCAAAAATCATTTGTGTATAAAGTCTGTGTCAGAAATCGTTGTTTTGTTTGGTACATTTATTTATTGTCTCGTTAGCGTGGCACACTTAAAGGTATATCCACTTAGCATATATTCTGTCATACTTGCAAAAAACATAAAACGAAAAGCAAAAATTATCTAAATAAATTCAGTGAAAGTTATTAAAACTACAGTAATACATATATGCAAAATTGAAAATGAAAATAAAACATATTTAGGTGATGCTGAAGACCCACCTTACCTACCTCATCACATTACCAACCATATCGTTGTCCCCGAGTATAACAAAGAAATAATCTTGAAACATGGTTCAACTATTCGTCCTCGTCGCTGTGGGGACGCCGGCGTCGCGGTCACCGCCCTCGGCTGCCGTGCGGCGGGTCGCGGGTTCGGACCTACGCATGTCACAACGCACAGGCGACTGGTTTATGTAGCCAGCCGGCCTGCAACAACATGCTAGATCGACGGAAGAATATTTGCGCGGTCTCTCGTGAGGCTGGGCTGTGTACACTTCCAACATTTTGCACTTTGTAAGTTTCATGTTTGCTCAATATAACACGTTTATAATTGTTTCGAGTCGCTATTATTGTTAATGTCAAGTTATGTCGAACATAATATTATTATTTACTGTTTTTTTAGAAGTATTTAAGCAGTATAATATTTTTTTATGGGAAACATTGAAGTTGTATGCCGTAATGAATACTTAACCTGTTACCTGAATACTTAACTTGTTTTTTTTTATTTGATATTTTTTTTCCGAATACCCAATAGTTTTACTAAGACCCATTTCAAGGTTATCCATTCATTACCGGACACCCTGTATAAAGGAAAATACGTAATAAAGTGTTATTATTTGATAACTGTAGTATCATTTAATATTATAGCAAAGTAGTAAACGAATTATTTAGCTACAGTATGAGCTGGCGTGGCGGCGGCGGCGGCCGGCGCGGGCGGGTGCCTGCATGCTATTGACATATTTGAAAACAAACAAATAGGACTAATAATTTTGATTAAGAATTCATAGTGTTCTCTTGCCTTGTGTTGTGTTGAAGATCTGCGCCCGCGCCCGCGCCGGTACACACAATAAACTGCCACCTAAAATGATACTCTCTCAACATAATGAGATCACGTAATGTGCGCCACTAAAATAATATTTTAAGAGAAAGGTCTCACGAATGTTTTTAAATGTACGAAGCACTTACCAAAAATTTCCTTTCAGAGCCATAAAAACTCCTAACCCAAGTCATAGAATAGCTAATAGAATCGACATGGGGGAGGCTCACTTAGGAAATGGAGTATTCAAATATTGTTGATCCGGGTCTACGAGTATGTTTTACTTCCGTGGTGCTCGAACCAATAAATAATATAACGCATTTCAAAAGTTAAATATCGAGACAGTATGCTAAATCAAACCATTTAAGGTTCTTGCCTGGTAGTGTGAAATTCATTGGAGAAACAAGGAACCCTTAGTTAGCCTTGGTTTGGAGCCATTATTCAGCGACCTATTGATTGTAATATTAGCGCCTATTCCTTTTTCAAAAGTACTGAACCTAAATACAGGCCAGTAAAGCTCATTTATCATGAAAAGCTCATTATGCGAGTGAAATACGGCTGGCGAAAGGCCGTTGGACCCTAATATACTGATTTAATAGGTGATCTTGTAAACGACGAGTTTGGGGCCCTCGGAACGTAAATGTTTGTTAGGAATTCATACATTTGCTTATGTTATGGGCGGGGAAAGAGAAATGCCCGCAATCGTGTGGGTGTATATGCTGTAGGTTTTTTATTTGTATGTTTATGTGTATTGCGAGGTCTAGTACCTATATTCAAGAGGGTGAAATTACTGACACATGAACCCACTCATTTTAATACCTCGGTGTGACCGGCGCGGCGGGCGTTTGACACGCAACGCGACTTAGCTCCTCGTCTAGAAATATAAGCTATTGTGATTGTCCTTTTGTTCCTTTTTTGTGGGCAAAGTCGGGCAGTCACTGAGAAAATCTGTATTTTATCGGATGCAAAATGTATTAGGACACTTAGTCTCACATGTAACATTAATTCAATATATGTATGTACTAAGATGTTTCTATTTGTTTTTTCAACAATGAAGGCGACATTTTATAAATCTTGCATTTTTGGGTTAGTACAATTTATAATTTGATTGTCTTTCCTTGTGTCAAAAAAATTTGAGCCATCACGGGACGCCTGGCAGATGTGAAACATCGACATTATTTTGTAAAAGTAATATGCAACGCATGCCGTGGCGACGCGTCGCCACGCCAGAAATCGGTTTTACGTGCGACTATAGATGTTTCACATCAAAAAAACAGAACACGCGTTATCTGTAGAACGTCTGGGAGG
Source organism: Chesias legatella (assembly GCA_947359385.1). Taxonomy (NCBI): domain Eukaryota; kingdom Metazoa; phylum Arthropoda; class Insecta; order Lepidoptera; family Geometridae; genus Chesias; species Chesias legatella. Next base: position 13,679,101 of record OX375764.1, on the reverse strand, counting down.
TTTGGTTTTAGTCCCAACTCAAGTCTATTATATAATATCAAAAGTTAATTGCTTATCATTTCGCAAAATATTAATATAATCGCAAATAGGCGTACCTACACAAAAGCTAAACCCACTGAATCACAAACTTCCATTATCCCGTGAATCAGTGCCTGGTTGATTATCGATGGCAATATCGTAGCGAGTCCATTGTTGCTCTGTCCCTGGGGACAGGCGCCCGGGCGCGGGCGCGGGCGGTGAGGGGCCAACTATCCATAATAGGTTTATTAATACTATAGTTCGGAGTTTAGATTTTGCATTATGAGTTTGAAATGAGCCAATTATTTGGTCTCCTTTTACCACTACATCTGTTATGTTAGCGCTCGGAGGCTTTCCTTAATGGTGACACAACTTTTGTGTAGGTAGGTACAATACTTTCTACATTTAAGACGTTCAAACTTGAAAACAAGTTAACTATTTTCATTTCATTTAATAAATATATTCGAAAAATTAAGGAATACTTTTGATTCGTAACCTCAAACGCCGTTACGGGACTCAGATCATCCCATACTTACATAAATCTGGTAATGTACAGGCTTTTCTGTATTTAAGTAGCTATATATCTAGTAGTACATACTTCGTCGGTTGTCTTCCAATGAAGTAATGATTCATAATAGTTTTAGTAAGTATTACAAAATGTAATAAACATTATTGTATCGCACGTTCGCTATGGTTATAATCTGCCCGTGAGATGATTTTATTTGTATTCAATATCTGTAATGTTACGATTTGCAACACATAATTTATTTTTCAAGGAGACTCCCTGTCAAACATTCGTAAATGCTTGCGTGCTCGCGAAAAATAAGGAATCCCTCCGGGGTTTCTCGGCTGTTCTTCCCCGTGGAGGGTCGGATAGGGTTTGAACAGACATCAAACTTATCGATAAGTACGCGTGACCTTATGTTTTGAATAATATTGACGTTTCCAAGCCATTTCTTTATGAATTCTATGGAAATAAAAGTGTTTGACTTTGACTTACTGTGATTAGCTCACTAGCTCATACCTACATTTTCGTTTGGCACCAATAAAGACCACATTCATTTTGTTTTGTATTGTTATTTGGGTAGGGTTTGTCTGTATATTGAATCTAGAGAAGCCGTCTCGAGCTTATTCAATAGAAGACCTAATGTTATTGTTTTATTTGTGAGCTATCTAATAAAATTGGGATCAGACGGCACTTTATGACGAGAAAATCAATTTGTTTGCTTGACAAATCCCACATAGCAAGCCAACCTCGGTCCGTTTGCTATGCTCATTTTGTCAGTAAGAATATTGGCCAACAAATTCACAAGCTCACTCACACACAGACGTTACAGGATCGTCGATATCATTGGGACGAAATGGAACCTTAACACAAGCATTTTACTTATAATGGTGATAAACATTCAAGTCACGCGTACGCACCCTATATCCATCTTTCAGTGAATGTTGACCTGAGGGGGCGCAACCTTTATTTTCCCGTTGGCTATGAATCGTGGAAAGAATTTACTGATTCCCTATCCCGAGGCGCCGCGCCGCAGCTCATAAACAATAAACCACGATTTTACCACCCATCACCCAACCCACCCGACACTATTCTAACTTGAATATTTTAATACAACTTATAGATTAGATACTTGATAAGATCCTTATCGCTCTGTATAAATAATTTATTAAAGTTATACATTTCTAAAAACTGCACTTAGTTCTGGGAGTGCTGTATTGTCATCCCTTTAAAAATAATTGTTCATATTCGAACTATAATGTGGTTCGTGGAAGACAAATTCGATTCAGTTACATAATATTACAGTCATATCGTGAGCAATAAATTCCTCGTGAATAAATGTACCTTAAAAAACATAAAAGTTTGTAAAATACGTTATTATAATTAATAAAAGGATCCATATTAGCGCAGACAGCAGTACACGCATCATGATATCTAGGTTGCTTAGTCCAGCGCGTAGAATTAGGCTCGTTTGGAGATGTGCTAATCGTTGCTCTTTTGTCTCAGAACAAAGCTTTTCAACGCTTTGTGCCAAAACAAAGCCTTTATTGAAGCTGCTATGAAAGATTTACGTTTGTGTACCGTGTAGGTAGGCAGGCACTGTTCTGTTTATAACGCAGCCCATATATGCGGATGTAACGACTTGCCTAAATCAGCCGTTAGGTGCTGTGCCGCGTCTGAATACGTGCTTAGTTGTTTGAAGTACTAAAATCTTTTAAATGAATATTTGTGCCTCGTAGAGAAAATTTATCAAAATGCAGTGCGAAGCATACAATAAGACTTTCAATTCAGTTGAATTGTTCGAAGTAAATTGGTTATTTAAATGTACACATAACAATATTTGTGAAGTCCAATGAACTATTATGAGTTCAAGTGATTGTTTATAAATCTCTTCCGTTCATATTTGCTTCTTTAACTTTCTTCCAAGACATATGTAAAATGTAACTTAATATTAATGATAATAATAAAATGTATTTATTTCTTCACATACGTATGCATTCCAGAAGTGGCATTACACTCCTGCAGTGAATGAATGCTCTACATAGCACATAGCATATTTAATTCCGTCTCCGCACTAACGTGCACTGCACACGTCTGCTCTATATATTTGCGCATACTCGAATGAGCTTTTTCATAGTTTTCAAACCTTACGAACTACTAATTATATGTGATAAAGCAATTACAAACATGAGAAGGTAGATGTTATTTACTGAGTATCTTGTAAATATAAGACTACGTTTACTTACAATGATACACGTGGGTGTAATGGGTATCGCGCAGTTATTTGCACCTTACGTGTAATATTAATATTCCCTCAACTGATTATTGTGAAACATGTACAGGGGTTAGGTATCGCGTACAAACACTTGTATTACAACGTAGTCGCAACCAACCCGCAGACGCGGCGCTTTACCTCATGATGTATTTAATATATCAATACTTTACAATTATTTAGACGTTTTACAACTCTGTTGCAAGTTATTACTATCACTCTGATGTAATTACAGTTATCAGACTAGAGCACGTTGTATACTTCGCGTTATCTTATCTGGGAATGTGGCAATGGCAACAGGATCCATTCAGTACCGCCAATTACTTCGCAAAGTGTACACAGTGGCACAGTGGTTTTAATGGCGTTATTGACAGTTGTTAAATGGAGAGAAGAAAATCAATATTATTTTACTATTATAACATTTATTTACTATCGAATATAAAGTTTACATATTATGATAACGTATAACTAGATAATTATATATAATTACATTTGAATTTTCCTTGATTTCTTGACTGAGAAGGACATTAGGTTTTGAGTATCTAATCTTGTTCCCTGTTATTGCTATTGATAGTCTAGCGAGCCTCAGTGACCCTTCTCATTCTCTACCCCAACTCCATACACATTTAAGTCACTTTTATAGTTAAGGGATTGTAACGGTGACGCTTGTTTCATACCTTGGTAGTACTCGTTAACTTTATACAAAAACATAATCCATTAATAATAATTCTTTATTGGAAAGACAGGTGATACATAATACTAATAGTACTTTTGCTGTGGATACAATAGGCGGTCTTATCGTGGTAGACGATATCTGCCAGACTACCTTAAAATGAAATAAAAGTAACTTAATACGTAAATGTAAGAACTATGCTCTTGAGCACGGAGGTTGACAGTTGGAGTATACCCTGGCCCCCGAACTAGTATAAACTGTCTATAAGTCAGTTTACCTGTTTGCCCAACTATTTGTACGTACCGTTTGTTAATTCCGATAGAATCACTCCTTGTACAGGATTAAATAATCAGGTATTAAATAAATTGCAATCGTGTCTCTGACAGGACAAATATACAATATACATTCATACATAGGATCAGCATCGCGCCTTACCTCCGGAGTGGTAGGCAGAACCTAAACACGTCACTTTCACCTCGTTAGTTAAACTATCGCGGGAACGTAGACCTGACAAGTGGCGAGCTAACCGTCGCCATTTTTTTCCCACGAATAACTCAACTAACAATTTTCTCCAGCTATTAATTCCCAATATAATACGAAAGCCAAGAAAAAATTTATTGCCAAAGAAATTATCAAAAATTTACCGATACGGTTGTGATATCTGCTAATTGAAAATCTTAACAACAATAAATTATATTGTAAATTTATAGAAATTGTTACGTAATGAGCTCAGAATGCGGTCAGCTCCGAGCTCCGAGCTCCGAGCTCCGACGCTGTGGACTGCAAAACTTTGATCATTAAATTGAACGGCCGCGTTATTAACATCCTACTTAAGGCATATATTGTTATTAATGCTGGGATATTTGCATATTCAGTGAGATAAAGCCGCATTTGTGAAACTAACACAATATATTTTGTACTTACCTACGCCTGTCGCCTACCTAATGTTTAGTTATTTCAATGGTATGTTACCACATTTTTTACTCAAATTTGTGCTTAGCATATTTACAAAATACAATACAACGAATTGAGCTTCATCTAAATCAATTCAATATATAATGAAAATTCAAATTAAATTAAACGATTGAACAATTGGTTACAATAATAATAACAATGGGCTCCTTACAATTGTCTTATAGCAATACATCTTAATGCGTCAACCATGAAATCAAAATCATAGGCGTTGGGGCGACAAATCAATCGCCTGGACACCGGGCCGGATACCCGGCAATTAGAGACGGGGCTCCGGTGAATTATTTATGTCACCCGGACTACTCGAGGCGTCCATTAAGCTACCATTACCTTATTCCGTGATTGCATAAAGCGGAATTTATAGGCGTGACGTTTTGTAAAGTTATCTAGCAGAAACAGGAGGAGTAGGGCACTAAAATGAAATTGGAGCTTAAATGATTTCAAGTCGAAAATAAAACAAACCTATAGAATGTCGTCGTTGGATTTCTACGACGCGACGCCTGTTTTTAGCCGAGGCCTCCTCCATGGATGAGTATGACGAGTGATTGAGCGGTTTCTGGATAATGGTCTGTTTTTTCCCCATTGTATTTTCAGTAAGGGTACAAAAATTACTTTATAGGAATTCGCTTCAACATTTTTAGGGAAATGACCAATCAATCTGACTTTTAAGCTGGGACGCTCTTCACTTCACATCATCTTCACATCTTCACCTTAATTGAAGTTTGAGAAACGCAGAAACATTATTTATTTCTTACCAAAAGAATGGAGAACTTTATATCCCTGAATTGAGAAATGATTGATCACCCATACAAAACTTCCATCTCCTATTTCATTCCTTCAAGTATTATTTTCTAACAAAAAGCCAGTGTATACCAAAATTCATCAAAATTGCTTCAGTCGTGAAAAGGTAACAGACAGACAGTTACTTCCGCATTTATAATGCGTGTACGGATGATGTACGCAGGCACATTTTTGGGCTGAGATGATGCAAGGCGGAAACTGTGACGAAACCGAAACCCTCGTATCGGTAAGCGATTTCCCGTGTCAGCGGTGAGGGGAATGTTCCTCATTACCAGTTCGGTCCCGGTTAGGGCTCCGGCTCGGGCTCCGACTAGGAAGTGTGTTTTATTAGTTTGGGTCAGTTTTAAACTATTAAAACAAAACCTTTCCGTTAGAAAATTTCGATTTGTGTCCGTTCCGATCAGGTACATATTACCTTATATAATGAAGCGAACACTCAACATATACTTTGTGATATTTTGAGATGTGTCAGACGTGTCGCAAAACCAGAGCGAATCTAGAAATTATATTAATAACGAGCGGTCGACAGAACTCCGAACACATCGACAGATCCGCCTCGCGTCGCTGCGTCGTTTCGATAAATTCGGCAAACCGTTTCGGCAATTTAGCCGTTTAGTAAAGCGAATAATTTCGGGCCCGGCTTATTCGGCGATTTTGATAACTTCAACAAGTTTATTAGTGTGGTGAGTTAATCATTTAATTCGATCGAATGCGTATTTTGGAGATATACTCGTATATATCGGATCGGTATAATAGTCTGTTTGCAAAACCAATCATCGGTTACCCCTAATAGTGTTTCGAATAGTTACATTACAAATATTAGCTGTTCAGATTTTACGATTTTCCATGCTCTAAAATGTAATTGAATGTGTAATTAAATAATCACTTTAAAATAAACACTCTATTGAAATATATAGTGAACTGAAATTGAATTTCCATTATTCTATATTGTCATCTGAATTGTAGATATCATTCTCTGAATTGAGTTAAATTTTGCATCATCTGGTTAAAAATGGAAGGCATTAAATTGAATTTTTCCCGCCATCTGTCACGGGGTGCGGTAATTGAAATCTCTTATTTGGATCGACATGTTTTTAATAGGGTGCGGTTGGGTAGGTAAGGTAAGGTACCTACTATATGATATACTTTAATGTGAACTTTTCTCTCAATCAATTCTAACGATATGGCTTATCCCAAAATTCAATAAAGATGGCCCTTTGAGTTTGTACAGGCTGTGTTGTTCAGTAGACCGTATTACCCATACCAAGTAACTATATAATATTAGGTACTGTAACCTATGTATAGTATACCAACACATAGGAATGTCATAAATAGCAAATCAGTTTTATTTACCTCACAAACTTTTTATTTGATATTTTTTTTCCTAATCCCCAATAGTTCTACTAAGACCCATTTCAAGGTTATCCATTCATTACCGGACACCCTGTATAATGGCGTGGCTCGTTTTATCAATAGCGGCACAATTCCCAATAACTGCCCGCCATCGTGATGCGGAGTCCGTTCAGTGATTGATCACCGTGCGAGGGACGGAGACGGAGGCAGTGTTTACGCGCATCAGAGGGGGATAGATACATGATACTAAAATGAGCATGTTTTGCTCCAACATGGATTCGCTTTTTTTATGTAATACAGTTACAGAACGAGCTGACGGCCCACCTGGTGTTAAGTGGTAACCTCAGCCCATAACAAGCGATGCGGCTTGGGTCCTCCCCTACTAGGTACGACAAGACCCAAGTCGCAACGTATGCGCCCGTAACTCTGAGACGTGTAGGTGGAATGTCTCGTGTGCCTGTAATTTCACCGGCAACCACACCTTTCAAACCGGAACACAGTAACACGAAAGCGTTACTGCTTGGTGGCAGAAATGGGCATGGTGGCAGTACTTCCCCGGACGAACTTGGCGAGAGTTCTACTGCTCTTAAATTGTTTAGGCGAAAATATCACCCGTCACAAAAAATCTGACGCAAGTTTTTGAAAATTCTATCATTTGAGCTGGAGGTGGCTACGAGCGAGGCTGCAGCACTTTATCTGTTTGGAAACTTACACTTCGAATGAGACAATCGTATTAACTAGCTATTGCTTGCATTGCATTGAGAAATAAAGACTTCCACTGGAAGACTTCCATTAATGCTGCTGTTTCAATCTTCTTCTTCTTCTTCTTCTTCTTCGAGTCACCGGTTCTGTGGAACCAGTGTGATGAAAGGATTGTAAGTACGCCTCAAAAAGACTCCTTTCGTGCACTCGACATATGTCTTCGAATTTTTAGTTCTAGGACATGTCGGTTTCCTCACGATGTTTTCCTTCACCGTTTTGAGAACGTGGTATGTTGGCTGTTGTTGAGTATCGTGGCTGTTTCAATGGAAGGAGGGAAATGCTAACAAAAAATTACTCTTGATAATTTGAAATTGAGATGCGTTTGAGTGTAACAAAAGCAACTGTAGGGCCACCGAGTGGAGCGCTCTCCATCAGCATCCTTCCTTACAGATCAGGGGTCACAATGTGTTGCTATACTTACAGCCGTCTCTATATGAATGCACTACAAGTATTTTGTATCGGCATTATTATGTAATGTATTCAGGTAACTTACATTTGCGCTCGACGGGAATACTCCGATAAGCGAACCCGCAAACATATATGATTGTGGTTTATCCATAATATATGTATAAGATAGAAGTACTATGTTATTTGTTCGGTAGCTGTCCGGACCGGGACGGTGACGGATGGCCGGCCGGCCGGCTTACCTAATATTTACGTCCATTGTGCTTGTAAGTGGAAATGGATGGTCTTCATCAGTTTGAAAATGTAATGGACCACGAATGCAAGTATGGGACACACACAGGTGTTCCCCTTACAACGGTATGCCCTATATTTGTTCCGAGTTCTCTCGGTATGGTTTACTGAACCGCGGTAATGTGCCTTATGATGTTTTGATATGTTTTCTATACAGTTTAGCTCCTGAATTATTAGAGTTGCTTCTTGAATTACTTCTTTAACTTGACTATTCATCTCACAGGGAGATACAGTTTTAAACGCTACATTTATATATAACACACATAACGAGGCTTACAAGCGGGGTGGGGAGGCATACATATATTTGATTAGCGCCTGAATGTTTAGAGAGCAGGCGGCGCGGCGCGGCGCGGCGCGGCGTCTCAGCGCGGAATATGTTTTGATGTGTGTTATAATTATATGACGACAAAGCGCAAGGTGAGACATTATTAAAGAGATTGCTTCAATTAGTGTTGAATAGAATTGCTTTTGATCTAGTCGGTCATTACCAAAACATTAATTATATTGTAATTAGTGCTTATTGGATGCCAGACTTTAACAAACATGATTTTATAATGTACGAGTTTGTCAACAACCCAAAACAAAACAAAACCGATTAAACTCGCCCCGAAGCGTTCAAACAAATCGGCGCGATCTATCAAATAGTTTCTCAGTTGACCCACCGGAACCGCCGCGCCGCGCCGGCATGATGGCCGCCATGATGGCCGCCATTAGCGCGGCCAACTTCCGCCCTGAAATACTTCCGATTTGGCCGGCGCTTAGTTAAGTACGCTCAATGTGCAACTATTACGGGGGAGTGTGAAGGGTTCAGTAAATTAGCCATTTTTGTGGTCAAATCATAGTTTTATTGAAGAATATAATAGTTTTTATATATTTTTTTTTAACATTAACGCATAATTCACTTTTCATGCTCTTTAAAAGGACTATACTCGATTTTAGAAGTCAATCTAAACTTCAGGCCCTTAAAATATTCAGTACCTTATTTCATATAACTTCTCTTTATCCTCTTTGACGTCATTAAAATTCGAAGACAAATATTTTTTTTGTCTTTGTTTAAACGCTACTAGTTTCCATTATAAGTTATCGTACGCAAACTGTCTAATAACAACGGTTTAGTCCGTACTATACGGTATGTAACAGGCAGTTCTGTCTCCTCTGTAATCAACACTTATTTTCTCTGATTCACACGACGCTACAAAAGAACTTCATCTACACAGTGATGTAATTCGCATTCTTTTCTGTCATCAATATTTCATGAGACGCCGCACCGCGGACCCTTGAGGAGTCGTTTACTTATACATGTGGAAGCACTTTACCGCCGATGCGAGATTTACTGCCTCCAGAACTTACACAAAGTTGGAGTGATACTATACATTTTATTATTGGGCTTGTTATTGGCTTGAGTGTGTTTGACAAACGGGAAAGCGAGTTTTTGTAGCCTAGTGTGTATGTGTGTGTGTGTGTACTAGCCGAGTAACATATGCACTTATTTATTCAGGAAGAAGTAGAAGGCCTTTGGAGAAACAGAGCATTTATTTGTAGTGCAACGTTGACACAATTCTTAACAAAATGATCGTACGTGACAAACAAGAGTCTTCTGGAAAGTCACATGTGATTGTTTTTCGATAAAATTTGAATTTGACCTACCTTTTAGCCTCGCCCTACATTTTATACGATATATTTTCTCATTTTCCGTGCGTCATCCATCACTCCTCGGACACTATAGCCACGTGCTGCCCACAAGACACAAAACAGCAGAAAACTATTATTAACGTCTCTGTCACTCCTCTGTGTCATCTGTCACTGTTAACTTGACACATCATTTTGGGACATATTTCTCGCGCGAAACGAATAAATATGTGGACAGGCTGCGTGTTATCGCTGTTACACGATGTCAGCCACTGATGTAAATGTTGACCCGGACAACGGAGTTCATTGTGAAATAAGCTTGTATACGGCACTGAATCAGTATTGCCCACAGTAATATCATAGGTAACTGGTGGCTGGTTGACATTTCGACCCATTCAGTCTACACAATAGTTTGGAAAATATAAATACATAGTCAAAACAGAGAGATGTGTTCTAAAGCAGCGACACAGAATTAGGTACGTTTTGCCTGTGAATTAAATATATCCATTTGTTCATAAAGTAAGCCTCAGAAGAGCGATCAATCTCTTAAAATACTAGAGATTTAGCTCATATTCATGGAGGATTTATTCAAACGTTTTTTTGTGCCATTACTCAGCAAATTGCCGTCACAAAGTGACATTAGCGTTATCCAAACTACGGAGTTTGAAACTTTAACATCCTTATAATCCACGTTTAATTTCAGGCACAACTGCGATTAATCTCGGCTCCCGGCAAATTGTTTATTCCGATCAACTTTATTATTTATCGGCGGGAAGTTACCGAGTGGAGTCGGCAGATAAGCCTTGTTTAAAACCTGGATTATACCGACGAGCCTGGACAGAGTGGATTTGTAATCGTCAACTTGTATTCGTATTTCCAGGTACCTGCATAGTTGCGTAATCACCATTTTAATATACTTCCATTGTGTTACATAACTATTATTGTTGTGATGCATTCGTTGTCGACAGGGGGATAACAAAATGGCGGATGTTTCGTCTCAAATAAAACTGACCACATCCTGTCACAGATGTGTTCAGAGATCTCAGCTCGTCCCATAACATTTCCACACTAAAAAAATCCGACTGCTGTCTACATGTTGTATCTGTGTGCCGTCCGTCGCGCGTCTATCTGAAAGGACTCTTATCGTTCATTCCGGTGCATGTGTGAACATGTTTATGCTGTTAGCGCTTATACTAACACTACCACCGCTTGTGTCACCTGCTCTCTTGAACCAGTACCGTGAAAGGATTGAAGTCAAAAAGGGACAAAGGGCCTCCTTCCGTACGCTGTCGGCCCTACTTAACAAACAAAATAGGACCTCTGCAATCCCTCAGAGTTTACGTTCGCCTGGACCCATTGGTAATGTTATTGGTGTAAGGTTTGTCCTGGCCACCGGATCATATTGGGAATTAAATGGGGGCGGAGGTGGTACGTAATCTTCCCATGATGTGTAGCGCACTAGGCGGAATGTGATCCATCGAAACTGCCTACTCTTTGTAGGATAAAGGCGTGATAATGTCTGGCTGGCCGTGTTACTGTACTGCGGAAGGCGACGTGATTGTCAAAGCGATGCGATGCGATGCGAACGGAGGGGAGCGGAGCGGAACGGAGGGGCGCCCCGGTGCCGGTGCCGGTGCCGGGGGACGGGGGAGGGGGGATGGGGTCGAGGTGCAAATTGGCAAATAGTAATGGTCACGTTTGTGGAGTGTTATCGATATTGGGCATCGGACACGCGTGATCACACACACAAATGGATTTGTATTTCCAGTGCCAGGATACATTTGTGGAAATTTGGAGAATAATCTAATGTTCTACGTGTTCGTAGCTCCCTACAGTAGAGACTCTAGGTATCAACGGAATTTATATTGTCTGTTTTTATGCATACATTGATTTACGCTTTTTCCCCGAAGAGGTAGCTAAGCTAAATATAAAGTGAGCCTCAATGGGTCACATTTCACCTCGTGGTTTATACTGTCGTGAGAAGTGGTGAGCTCAACGTCTCCTTCGTTTTCCCACTAGTAACTCTGCTAATTGTTCCTCAATTCGTTCCTAAACAATCAGGTAAATCAGGGATAATGTTATACCAATGAAAGTACCGGCAAGTACCTACGGAATGTAGTTTCAGTATTAATGGCAGTGTTCGCTGGGGGTAGTATAGCCTTTAAACCCTAATAGTGGTGAAATTGCTGTGTAGGGTGGTTGAACAAGTGTGGGTGACGGTGAAATTACAGAGATGACACTTTCCATCTTCCAGAATACATGGCAGATACAATTCATTGTTTTATTGATGTTGTTAACATGTTAAAATTAGGTGGGCCATCTGCTCATATAAATGTCTTTCTATCCGTTTATCTGTGTTGTATGCTAAGACAATTACTGTCTGCAACTCTCTCATATAATTTAGCATTCTATATGAAAGAGTTTGAGGCTTTTAGGTTTAAATGAAATCATTTTGTTTGCATACCGTGATGCAATCCTATCTATTTTTATAGCAGAGGAACAGTGATTTGCCATCAGTCTACATTTTCAGTTTACGCAATATCCAATGTTAAAATAACGAAAAAAAAGCTCAGATTTAAATTGCATGCGAGCTGCAATAACTTATTCAAAAAACGCAACCAAATCACTTTTACACGTCAATTGAATCCGACTGAAATTCCTATCCAATGTTCGTCGGTTAGGCGCGGGGAGATATAAAACCTTTTCTGCTGTGTGCCACATCCGTCTCCGGTGCGCGAACAAACTGTATTAGATACAGCTTGACCGAGGATCCGTTTCTGCGAACGCAGATAATCGTTTCGTGAATGAAGATACATTTATTTTTGTACAAAAAGCATGTTTTATATAAACAGTAGTGAGTGTTCCATCTGTCTGTCTGTTCCCTCACGTTGCGACTCACAGTTTGCTGATTTGAGGAAACTTCGTGTCCCATGTTGGGCGCCTTGATTACTACTGATCTTGTTGCGTCCTCCTATTGATTCATTGCTGTAGTACAAGTTTAAAAAGGAATGCTAGAGACAGATCATGTTCTGCGATCCACATACATTAATTCAGTATTAAACTCAATATAAAAAGTAACGAAATTTAGTTAATTTTATTCGTAAGATGCCTGTTCTATAAATAGTACCACAGTATGTTACATTTCATTTGTAAGGAAACATGTCCCATTGCGCAGTGCGCTGTCTGACAAACATTTCAAATCCTTTCCTTCGAAGTAATATTAAACCAAAATCAATCGCTTGCTTTGTAATTCCCCTCATTATTGAGTCTGTAGAGGGCGCACAAAGTGACTCCTACAGGCGGGATTACCCGACCCGCTCACTGAACAGGAATTTGCTCAGCAATTTTCAAGTTAGTCGCTCTTTTAATATCGGATATTGTTTTTGTGACGTTCCGTGAGGGAAACATCCTTTGATCACTCTAATTGGAATATAATTAACCTCCGATAGACGACGGTTGTAGTATTACTAAAACTCTATCAGGTCAAGGGTACACCTGTGTCGTTGGTGGCACGGAAACAAATACACAAAAAAGTTCAAGACCCGATAACAACTTTACAAGTTATCCTCCGCCGGGGTTCAAATCCGGGACCCTCGTTTTGGAGGCACATATAGTAAAACCTACCCAGCAACTTCACTATGGAGCCGTAACAATCTTATTTATTTTGCACATAATAGGCTGAGAAATGAATAATTGAGATGCGCTTTAGGATCTCCTCGATCATATTAAACAAAAACGCTGAATATATTAGTTGTAGATATCATTATCTAACTTACTGATTAGAACAAAAGTCCGCATAGTCTCACACAATCTCCCAACACCTGCAATAATCCGTCCAAGTTATATGTATAATAAACGTCTGCTTGTCTTTAGTCTACACACAAAATGGCGTACAATTTTAAATAAGACAATTATTAAAAGAGCTAGTGAAATTCAGCTATGACGTACATATCCTGCAGCACCAAGCACGGTACAATTAGATGCATTCAACATAAATTGCAGTTTTATTATCCAGTTCTGAATTCAAGGCGAATCATTAGTAATAATTTAAAAATGTACCAGTTAAATGTATAATTAACCATTATATCTTGTACATTTCAATTACGTGTACCCGCTATTATTCCGGTATAAAACGTTTATACATAATTTACTGAGGGGTCTGTCTGTCCGACCGTCAAATGATTAAACCATTCATATTTCATGTGTATTCATAAAATGACATTGTAATGGGCGAAACATATTACACGCAGCATTAGTCAGTTGGTTCAGGCAGGCAGGCAGGCAGGCAAGCAGGCAGGCTGGCAGGCAGGCAGGCAGACAGGCAGGCAGGTAGGAAGGCACGCGGCGTAATACTTCATAAGTACCTACCTACAGTACCTTGCCTACCTACCTACTTCAGACTTTATTACTTTTAATAGATTACTCGTCGTTTGAGTGAACCTTTTGTACAATTATGGTTTTAATTTTTGGAATGAACCGCTCGCTCGTTTCGAATACCCTTTTGTGATCCTTTTGGACTAATTTCATGATTTGAAACTTCCAGAGGACTCAAATCTGCAGAATTAGTTCGTATCATTACCTACCACCTACATTAATTAAACAGTCAAATACAATTAGTATTTTGAAGTCCTTAAATGTCACACTTTTAGCGTTGGTTTGATATATAAACATTTTCTGTTCAGATACATACACTTGTTATTATGTTACTGTGTTCCTGTTTGAAAGATGTGGTTGCCAGTGAAATTAAAGGCACATGAGACGTTCCATCTCCACATTTTGAAGTTACGGGCACATACAATGCGACTTGGGTGTTGTACCGAGGGAGGACCCAAGTCGTATTGCTTGTTATTGGCAGAGGTTACTACTTAGCACCAGGTGGGCCGGGCCGTATGCTCGTCCGGTACCTTTATTACATAAAAAATAAAAATATTTTCAGAGACATGTACTTGTACATTATGAAAGTAAATAGCCAGAAGTTAGATAACCATCGTCTAAGACGCACAGAAAATAAATTTAATAAACTTTCAAAGACATCTTAAAAGATATAACAAATTCAAACTCGATATCTCTGGTAGGTACCACCTGTCTACCTCGCCCCACCATAAACTCGAACCACACAATATGATGGCTTATTGAAACCCGATCCGAGTTTTTAAGATAACTTTTATTTAACCTCTCAAAAATATCAAGATCCATTTTCTTTGAAATGGGTCCCGTGTTGGGCGCCAATGTATATAAGGAATATAAAACGCGTTTATTTACTTTACCTTGAGTCGAAACATAAAGGACGTATGCTTTATAAAATTGCAAAGCCAGGTTCAAAGAAAAAAAATTATATTACTTTTTCCTTTCACGACAAAATACAATTTCATATAATTGAAAAAGTAGGGTGAAGCAACTTGGATCTGCCCAATATATGAAAGCTATTTGATTTGAGATAGATTGATGCTAAAATGTGCCAAATGTATCTTAATATGTTTAAACATTTCAATTCACTACATATTACCTTGAAATAGGTGGGTTTCAGCGCGTCGGGTCATTCCGAATGTATCCTCTGACGCTGTTAGGAAGCTGTTACACGTAAAGTAACAGCTTCCGAACAGCATCACTCAGCGCAAACGTGTGACGCTGTACAGTTTCATGACGCCATAACTCTGCGGTTTGCTTTAGAGCGTCTGCAGCGCGCTAGTACTCACGTCGGGAACGCTATGAACTACTTCGAATAGTTTATAATAACATTGTGAAACCGTTACCTAGTTTAAACTTTGTATTTTTTTTTATGTGTTAAAGTTACGGAACGAGCTGACGGCCCACCTGGTGTTAAGTGGTAACCTCGGCCCATAACAACCGATGCGACTTGGGTCCTCCCATACTAGGTATGACAAGACCAAAGTCGCATCATATGCGCCGTAACTCTGAGACGTGATGGTGGAATGTCTCATGTGCCTGTAATTTCACCGGCAACCACACCTTTCAAACCGGAACACAGTAACGCGAATGCGGTAATGCTTGGCGGCAGAAATGGGCATGGTGGCAGTACTTCCCCGGACGAACTTGGCGAGAGTTCTACTGCTCTTAAGTGATCTTAGGTGATTTGTATTGATTGTAATCAGATTATCAATTTAATTACGATGTTCTTTGTTTAGTTCTAGTGAGCACTTTACACTTTATATACCGAGGGTGATATCCGACACCAGGAGAAGTGAACCTGCGAACTGTGAATCAATAAACTCTGAAATAAAACTGAATACGAAGTTTATTGGGTGATCAAACAGTTACTTTACATACAATACGTAACTTTGTTTGCTAATCATCCAAACTCGATCCAAAAAAGTTTTCACATCTGAAAACATTGTTTATCGGATATTGGTTTTCCGA
This sequence comes from Chesias legatella, assembly GCA_947359385.1. NCBI lineage: Eukaryota > Metazoa > Arthropoda > Insecta > Lepidoptera > Geometridae > Chesias > Chesias legatella. The sequence continues at coordinate 13,663,042 of OX375764.1, read as the reverse complement.
CGCGTTCGTGGCACCTTCCCGCCCTCGGGGGCAACCCGGGGCAAGTAAACACGTCGTTACGGATACCGGGGTATCCGTAATACCTCTTGTCACGCGAAGAATTGGAGCTTAAGTTATTTATTTGGAGATTACGAGACAGAGGAACGGCTCTCAAACATTTGGATAAGAATTTAGGGTAAGCCTTTGGCGAGAATCGCTGCGGCGACACCTGCCTGGGTAATCTGTTTTGTGGATTTATTTAATGTAAATAAGCGTTGGAAAGAGCATTATACCCAGAGGCCCACCGTATGTGAAGCGGTATCCTATGACCCAAGTCGCGTCCTCACTTTGATAAGTGAATACCTAAATGACACTGTCGTTTGCTTGTCAGGAGATATCTCCTAACGTCGCGTCGGTTGACAAGCCACCGTCCACCACGACCCGCGAGGTCCGTGGCTCACCAACAATAATCATGAACAGCATCACTTATCCTATTCAAATTCCCTTAAACATCTCCAATACCAAGTTTCAGTTATCCTACTGTGTATATAACTCACTTGCTACTATGTATTACTCGTATACACAAAAGCTTATTATAAATGTTGTTTCTCTCGCATAAGCAAGCCTAAGTACATGAAACTTTGTTCAAACTTCAATAATTGCATGAGCGCTTTTGTTTAGAAGTATTTCCTGACAATAGACGGTGTCTGAAGCTTTCAGGAATCCTTTCTCGGTAACGCAACTATCTTTGAGAGTGTGGTTTCAGGAGTCGCTAGGGTTTTACTTGAAGTATAAATGTCTGAGTACGCGAAAACTGGTCTCTTAACCGATGCAAAACAACCTGGATAATACTGAGAGGATTCACAGGAGAGATTTCACTTGTATGTATGTCAGAATTGAGCTTGTTTCGTATTCGTGGTTGATCTGATGTATCTGATATTTCTTGCCTACTCCAATCTCAGTTTTTTCTTGTGGAGTCAGATAGTTAAGAAATTAGATAGCTGTGGTCCCGTTTCACCGAACATCCAATCGTATCAGAAATAATAACTGTTTCTGATGATAATCTACTTGACTGAAGTTACGAAATTTGCGGTTAGGTCCTATTCACCAATGAGAAGACCGTACAGTGATCGTCAGTGGTCTTGGATGTGGCACCTGCGACACAGGGCACGTGATGTATTACACATATGAGTACATAATATGACAGTGTAATAGTTATTCATTTATTAACTGACGTGTGTTTGATTGGGTCCTAATAGCGTAACGGATTTAGGGACGTGTTTGATTTCATTATACATTTTTGAGTGTACCTCTATAGAAAGAGTTAATCTACAATCCAGTTTTTTTGTTTCAGGTAATTTTCAACACGAATAGTTGACGTGCAACTGAAGAGCAGCAGAACTCACGCCAAGTTCGTCCGGGGAAGTACTGCCACCGTGCCCAGTTCTGCCGGCAAGCAGTAACACATTCGCGTTACTGTGTTCTGATTGCCGGTGAAATTACAGGCACATGAGCCATTCTACCTACACGTCTCAGAGTTACGGGCGCATACGATGCGAGTTGGGTCTTGTCGTACCTATAAGGGGAGGCCCCAAGTTGGATCGGTTGTTATGGGCAGTGGTTACCACTTAACACCAGGTGGGCGTGGGAACCAGACAACTGATATGCATACTTATATATTTTTTTTGTAAATATGTACATATAATACATATCAACACCCAGACACAGAACAAACATCTACGTTCGTTACACAAATGTTTGTCGTGAGTGGGAATCGAACCCACGACCTAGCGCAGAAGGCAGGGTAACTACCGCCCTACATACAGAGTGGTCAATGCAAATCAGTTAATGCACCTCACCCTCACCCCGGTCTGTATATTGGAAGTGACTCGAAGCTCTAAATACGTATTCAATTTAGATTGTCGAGAAGCAATGCGACTTGTCTCCGAATCGATTGCGCTCCTAGTGTTAATCAGTGCGATTCAATTTAAATTAAATGGTTGTTTGGATAATCGACTTCGTGGGTGAGTGTGTAGGAGCCAGCTTGCATAGTGAGGGGTCCCGGGTTTGAATCCTGGCCGGGAGTAACTTGTTACGGTGAGCGTAAAGTTTATTCTCGTTTCTTGAGGGTCGTGTATCTGTTTGGACATGCTGCCACCTGCGAAACAGTACTCTTGGTGCAGAGGAATGCCTGTGTAATCGTTGGTATGATTGTTAACTAGTGACCTATCCCGGCTTCGCACGGGTAACGCATAGGTATCTACAATCCTTTCTCGTGTGAAATAGTTGTATTTGGTGAAATCCCCATTTATATCTCTACAGTAATTACTAAAATCACCTTGTACCAGACAGACAGACATACAAACGAGGCGCGAGACTAATTTAATATGTAGTGGAGAAGTACGCCCCAGCAGAGATTTTGTGTGACTTCAAATTGGAAGTGTTAATATTTGCCCTTTACAACTTGCATTCTTAGAAACTTTCTGAAATAGTAAAACCGTGTAATTATGTGCAATGTAATGTAATGTACTGTCGCCTTACCCATTTCTGCACCCAAATAGTAGTGCACTCGTACTGGTGTTGTTTGAAGGGTTGTTTGTGGGTGCCGGTAAAATTACGGGCACATGGAAAATTCCATTATCAAGTCTCGAGTCGGGCTCATTACGTAGTACAAGAGAACTCAAACTGTATTGCAGCTGTTGCGAGCGGGGGAATCCACTTCGCATCATGTGGGCCATCCACCCCTTTACTCTATTGAGACGATATCGATAGGGCGAGCCACACCGCGAGCGCTGCACGGTATACGTGGCCTCAGTTACACTAACTCATAGCTAAACTAATATTCACAAGATATGGGGTATGGCGTTATGGAGAAACTTGACAAAGTTTCGCCTCGCCTGTAGCCGTGCAATGTAATCGTGCCGAACAGAATGTATGGTACACCTGTTCCATTACAGTTAGTTGTGACACAGAACCCTGGCTGGCTGGCTGGCTGGCTGGCTGGAGGTGGTCGGTGGGAGCCGACAGCCGAATTCCTAACTATGACATCACAAATACGATCTTTTTTCTTTCTTTCTTTAACTAATACTAAAAGTTACCATAAACTAGTATAAAATATATTTTTATAGGTATTAAATAGAAATTGAAAATTTATTTGGGTATACTATTCATGCGATTTTTCCTGTAGGTACATGTTGGGGCATGAGTGTTGCTAATCTAAGTATGCTATCTAAGCTTTCAGAACTTGGACTAAACTGCTTCCGAGAAGTACCGTAGATGAGCCAGGAAATTATACTTGTACCCACCGACGTCTTCCACTTCTGCACGTCCATTGTTCCACGTACTACAAAGACCATTGTTACCACAATACTCTTGTTAGGTACAGTCCGCACAATACCCAAGTTCGGGTACAGTCAATACCGAAACTTGTGAAACATTTCATTACGTGGGGACGGACGGACGTGCCAGACAATACTACGACTACATTATATATTAATAACACGTTAAATATTCCACCTTGCTCAGGTTGTATTGAATGTATACAATTTGAGAACTTTGACATAATAAAAGGAATAAAAAAGCTATTAAAATGTTTTAAATCCATCGCCTAGATTAGGAACTGCCCCTCAAGTGAGGCCAGGGTGTCAGCTATCCAGCCGGACATATAACTCTATGTATTCGTAAGACTGGTTCCCTTGGTTCCCACCGGAGGCTCATTGCATTTATCAAACCCGCGCCCTACAGTTTGTACCGATGACGTCACTAAAAACAAAGGCTCAGTTTTCAGTAACGTCGCATCACTTCAAGAAAATACAGAACACTTACACTTTTCAAGTGTAAAGCGTGATGTATTTATCTTGACAAGCATTAAAAGAGACATACATTAATGGTAGATATATTTGACCCTTAAAATAGGCAAAGTTAAAAGACCCACGCGAGAAAACCTTACTAATATGTTGAACTTTACACAAACTCAGTCTGGCATTTCCATTTCTTTGTAAATAAAATAAAAATGATATATTTAACAATTTCTAGAAATAAACTACATAGATTGCCTAATGAGATCGTAAATTGCCAAGTGTGTGCCGTAATGGCTTCGCGAAATGTATTAAACTTGTGCGGTGGGTGGCGTCTGACGGATGGGGAGGCGGGGGAGGGGGTGCTGAATCTCATTCTGTAGAAGAAATGATGACCACATAGTGGTTGGAGCAACCAAATAAGAGCAAGAGGTTCGATTCCAGTTCGAACATGACAAAAATTTAATTGAAAATATGTACAACCAGTCTGTCAAAGATAAAGAAGCAGTTATTCCATAATGTTTATGTGATGGCCGCGGGGCATTACACGTAAAAGGGAATCTTAGGATTATAAACATAATCGTCGGGTGCTCTTTGAATCAAAGAACCAACCATCTGTGATATTAGGAATCATTAAAACTTTTAATACTAATGTAATCAAATTATTTGGATCAAAAATTTGCAGGGAGTTCTAAAAACATAGGAGCAGTGACTCAAATGAGTTGAAAATTAAGTTCGATATTAATATAGAGATAAAATATGTAAACAAACACAATTACCGGCTTAGTGGCGTATTAAGATTGGCGCCCCAACACGGGACAGACTACTCTGAGCTAATCGCACTTATGAATATTTGGAGCCGTCTTAAGATGCCCATTAAGAGTTAAAGCACCGACCAACAGCCCGTGATATTACCCTAAATCGAGTAAAACGTAATTCCACAACAAAATGGCACGAGGACTGGTAACGCCCGCTTAATGGGACACGTAACTGTGTTGTAAATAATTGTTGATGCGCGACCCTTGCTTTCCTTCTGTCTCTGTGTACATGTATCCGCGATATCGCACTCCGGTTTTAATCCCGGCCTAATTAGTTTAGTAATCACAGTTGCCAGACTATAATTGTACAAAGTTTCTGAAGGACACAGTGTTGCCATCCTTACTTAGCTGTACGTTTTGTTTTTGTTTCGTGAAATTGTATTTAATTATGCGAGTGTAGCTTTGAGTGAGCAAAATGGAAGTAATTTAGTAGAAAATTACCGAATGGAGCGCCGACACAGTCACAGCTAACCTAGCTTTGTGCGACTGGATGAATAAACCATTGCATTCAATATTCACTCGTATTGAAATATGCTTTCCATATTTTACGAAAAGGTTTTAGATTTCGTATTGTTTTGTAGATGCCATTCAACATTTTTACCAATACGCGTAAATTTAAATATAAAATGTTATCATCAAACGATGGAGTGGTTTTGTTAATGTTCAATTTAATGTTATAAAAATAACAATAAAACCGAATTTCATATTTTATATGTCGCTGACGTATATTTTATTGCTGTTTTTTGAAAGTCCTGAATTTAAAACCAGGTTAGTTCAATATCATTTTCATACATTTATTTTTGTCATATTGCGCTCTAAAAAGTAAAATTACTTAACATGAAATAGAAATAAAATTAAATTATAAACCGTGTTACATCAGCACAAAATCTTTGACAACATGTCTGTTCCCAAAAGCGCACCGAAATCACCAGCCTCTAGAGTTATGAAGTCCAAAGTAGTTTATCCAACAGTTATTTATTAAAGAATCGCTCGTCTTTGACAAATCTACGATTAAAATTTTAAAACTTAATAACTTTATCCGACGTTCTCCAGCGCTGGCGTTAATAATTTTAAATCCACATACATAAACGTCAAACCGACTCCATCTCGATATTCCAATAAATCAATCCAAAGTTCTTTCCCAATAACTCATATCTATTTTAAACTATGCGCCAACTCGCTAGTAACGTCGGATGCAGGACAAACTTGGAGGAACTTGGCCAGGAGCGAGTGCCGCCGTCACGATAGTCAAAGTCAAAAACTTTATTTCCATAGAATTCATAAAGAAATGGCTTGGAAACGTCAATATTCAAAACATAAGGTCACGCGTACTTATCGATAAGTTTGATGCCTGTTCAAACCCTATCCGACCCTCCATGGGGAAGAACAGTAAAGAAACCCCTAGATAACCTTAGATAACTTATATAATATTATATAACTTTTGAAATAAATGATTTGTATTGTATTTGTATTTAACTTATAACCCTTAGATAACTTTAACATGTCGGCCTGTGTCGGCCTGTGTAGGCCTGTGTTGTCGACAGAGACGCGGGCACCTGCCCTTCATGGAATTCATTGTTTGGGGAAACATTTTATAATAGTTGAAAGGGAAATGCTTTTAAGTCGTTTATTTTGTGATTCTAAAAACTGCTCCTGACAGATTTGGACATTATGTAGATTTTGGAAGTAGAGATAAAATTTCGATTATATATTAGTGTTCTGTTAATCCTTTCGGCTCAAAGTATGTTGTTTTACATGGACCTCAGTTTAAACTGTTTTTCCTTCATAGCATTTCATTGTTGCAGTAACGGATTTTGTTTATTTAATCATATAAGAGAGCCTACATGAACTATTTTTAAGTTGTACAAACCATTATAAGTTTCACAAAATTTCGATTTATTGGTCAGCGATGGAAATATCGCATTTCTTTCACTTCAAATTTAATAAGTTTTGAATAGAATAAAAATAATACTACTTTCCACTCTGTAAAAAGATTAAAACTGTAAAAGTTAGACTAAATTTATTACTCTCTTAGTAAGTACTTCTTACACAGTTCTACTACTTTCGTATTGAAGTCAACGTTGAAACAGCAAGCTAAGTTATCATCTCGGAGTGGCTCGCGAGTGTTTCTTTACTAACACATTGGAAGTGTCTGGATTCAGTGATTTGACAAGTTTACCATCTGGTTGGTGTTGTGTTGCAGTGGTGTCAGCACTGCTAACAATAGCTACGCTTCTGTATCTTGTGCCGTTATAATGACACTCATAATATGAGACTCAAATGTGTGCCAAAGATTTTACATTCCATGAAATTTGGTAATTTTGTTAATTTGCTTTGTAAATTTTGTATTATTATAAATGTACTAGCCGAATTTCCGAAGCTTCGCTACGGAGACATAAGCGTAACATAGCTGATTTTTTAATGTGGTCATGGACTGAGTGGATTGGACGCCGTTATCCAGAAAAATATTCCCACGTGGTTCACTGAAGGAGGTTACGATAGTAGATAAAGGAAACGCACGAACTACGAACTGATTTTCACATAAGCAGCTCAAGGCATGGTTTTCGAGAAAACTTTTCCACTTCCCTGCTGCTGATCTCTGACAACACCAAAATGATAAGAACTTTTTCATCGTAACTTTTTGTTAAGCGTTAATATCCATTATATACACTACCCTATAGAGAAAATACTCTCTGTGTTCGCTCCCAGTGTATAATTCTCGTGTTGGATAGACAGGTCGTACCGTACACGTAACATTTCAAAAAGTGAACGTCACTTGTCTCGTAAAATAAGGGAAGGTTTAAGGAAAATGGACCCAAAACTCCCCCTGACGATCCCCGAAGGCCATGACAGTTTTCATCTCGCAAATTGCTTCGCACTATTGTGTCGGGCGGTGCCCCCGTATACTTACACGAGCCGACACGATGTAAGCCGTACGATTTTAAATTGCTTGTCAAGGGTTTTCTACTGATAAAAGCAGCCACGAAGTTGGTAGTGACGTGGTTCCATTACTGGCCGGAGCAATTTATTGTAAAGCTTGTTCATCGGGTGTGGAATGTTTTTGGGATATTATGTGTCTACACTGTCTTTTGCATGGAAAATTTTAGTGTAGGGGTATGATTTAGTGTAGGGGTATCAATGTTGTTTATTATATAACCAACTTCATATTAATTAGTTGCATACACCATGCAACTAACCATGGCTTAACAGAGAAAGAAACAATAGAAGACTTAACTATCAGAGAAGCGATTACTTAATTGTTGATTTAATCAGTTTGAATCGATTGCGAATGGGACAGACAGCGATCCTCGCAGGTATATAGTATACCGAATATATATAGACCTATAATTATGTACCTACATTCCTGCAAATAAATATTATTATTATTATTTAAATTCTTTTAACTTCACCGCTGAAGACAAAATAGTTTCCTTTGTAATTTATTTGTTTTATTCTTATCCAAACCAAATATATTCTGTCACTTTATGTAACGTTACTGTATCTATGTATATGTATAGTATAGTATAGTATAGTAGTATATGTAAATGTATATCGTATTTATCTCATTACTTTTTCACTAGACTTTTCAATACAACTGAAAAATCTAAATTGTCATTCGAAAACTATTACTATTTTTCAAAAACAGCTATACATATGTTAGCTTTTCATTGGCAAGGTGTAAGTCTCACTTTGCCACTAGTGCCGCCCGCCAACTTCACTCGAACTGGCTCAAAGCGAAATCGCCGATGAAACGGCCCGATACCTTTTCCGGTAAAACTTCCATCACACAAAAATATGTAAAGAGGCTGTGAGCTGTGACGTCATGAATAATGTATCCCGGGGTAGAGGACGGGTGCGAGCCCTGTTGGGGCGCCCGACTCCGCCCGCCGCCGTGCGCAGGATGCTCGGGGTGACAGCCTTGCCTTTATAACTGATTTGTATAGTCAGTGCGGTTCCCGACTTCACAGTCCGAAGGTCGCGGTTTCCAATCCGGAGTCTGCGTCAACAATGAGTTTTTTCATGTCAAAAAAATTTTTCTTCGGTAGTGTTTGATTTATATTTCTTGTATCATTTTGCATTTTCTTGGATAGGAACCCCTATTTGGGGTATAGGCCTCCTTCAGTTTGATCCAGTTTTCCCTGTCTTTAGCTCGTTTGATCCACTACCGGGACAGCTCACTCTAAAGGAAAACAACATTACTGGAACACGAAGTTTTGTGGAGTCTGTCTCCATTGATAGATTAAAGCACAATTGTAACATTAGAGGCTGGTGCTGAATGCTGGTGAACCACACATGTAACCATGGCACCACGGTGGTACTGACCCCCGAGTTTCAATCCGGAGGTCGCCGGTTCAAATCCCGACGTGCACCTATGAGTTTTTCGATTGAAAGATTTATGTGCGCAATATCACGTTCTCAAAACGGTGAAGGAAAACATCGTGAGGAAACCGATATGTCCTAGAACTAAAAATTCGAAGACATGTGTCGAGTGCAGGAAAGGAGCCTCTTTGAGGCGCACTTACAATCCTTTCACCACACTGGTTCGACAGAACCGGTGACTCGAAGAAGAAGAAGAACCACGGTTTCGTGATTTCGATTAAGTTTAGTGGAATATTCCTGTCACCTTGTACTCCCTCCCCCCCCTTCCACCCAATCACATGTGACAAGGAACATTTTAATATTTAATTGAAATGTTCGTAACATTAATAAGCGAGCAATCCAACAAGTTAATTAGTTTGGCAGTAAATTGGCCTGCATAACACAGCGCTAATTAGCCATTATCGACGGCCCTATCTAATATTCACTTTTAATCACATACTACTACTACTACTACTACGCATACGTAGGGTTTTTTTTTATGTAATGCAGTTACGTAACGAGCCGACGGCCCACCTGGTGTTAAGTGGTAACCTCTGCCCATAACAACCGATGTGACTTGGGTCCTCCCTTACTAGGTACGACAATACCCAAGTCGCATCGTATGCGCCCGTAACTCTGAGACGTGTAGGTGGAATGTCTCTTGTGCCTGTAATTTCACCGGCAACCACACCTTTCAAACCGGAACACAGTAACGCGAACGCGTTACTGCTTGGCGGGAGAAATGGGCATGGTGGCAGTACTTCCCCGGAGGAACTTGGCGAGAGTTCTACTGCTCTTAAAATTGTGCTTTGAGTAACAAATTTTGTTTGATATGTGAGTCCAAGCTACTGCTGTAAGTCGCAGCTACTGAAAAGTGGTAATCGTTTAGCAAATTCAGCGTGTTATGTATCTCTGAACAAATCACATGATATATAAGTATGCTTTTCCCATAAAACCATTCGCTCTGCTTAGGTTTGGGAATACTCAAGTCACTTGCGCCTTTACTCCGAAATTGCTATTGAATTGTGTTTCTTATTATGGGATGGGTGACCACAAAACTTTGTAACTCTAAACAGGTGACCCTTTTAAAGTGAGTATCACTTTGTTCATAAAAACATAATAATAGTCAGCTCACACTGCAGCAGGACTACTAACTAGGGTACGGAGACGTCGAGTTCACACCAACGGACATAATAATACATTATAAAGGTCACACATCGCTCTAGCAGCCCGTTTGCGGAGAGGCGCCGGTCCTTTACAATAATTTATCGGATGCTATCGTGAGGCCGTCGTTTTATCTGCATTTATTGGTCGCCAGACATCAGATGTACTCTCTGAGACATATATCTTTTTTACGGTGAGGCTTTTGTTAAGTTTACTGACGCCAGTGATTTAGGTAGCGGAATATATTTGATTTTTGCCGTATTTATGTAATAAGTTGCAAATAAATGTAGGGTAGGCAACGTATTGTCATCCCTGCGGATGCAAATGTCAATAGGCGTTGGTAACCGCCAGTTTAACATCAGGTGGGCCGTCTGCTTGTTTGCCTACAATCGCATAAAAATATATATTTATTTCTTGTTGTTTTCTTTCCGATTGCACTATCTAGCAAGTAATTATACAAAAATTAAATTGGATTATTTTTCCAAAACGGGTCCTAAACGTTAGTCCAGCTGTGGTTCATGTTCTTAAATAGAGACGTAACCAAAATAGAGTACAACGTTTGCACAGCGTGACAGACAGACAGGAACTCAGGGCGTGATGGTATGATGGTGGAGGACGGATTTCCTCTTGTGCACTACCTTGTGATACCGTACCACTCCCATGTCACGCGCCGCAGGACATGACTGAGTTATCCGGTTTACCTCAATTACGGTGATGAAAACCCTGCACAAAGATCTCTTCACTGTAGCATCTCTTACACAGAAAGAGCTCAACATCAAATTCTTAGATTTATTTTGAAGATTAATTACATTTTTTATCGCGTTTTTTGCCCAAAAGGGTTTTTGTGAAGCCCTCAGCGAGTAATTCATACAAATTACGTTGTCAGTTGTCAGTTGAATTGATTCATAGATTAATTTCTCTTCGGATAAGCCATTCATTTCAGTTAACGTGACACTCTGCTCCGGAAATGTTTGTTACGCTGTCTGTCTTTTTTTTTTTTTTTTTTTTTTTTTTTTTTTTTTTTTTTTTTTTTTTTATGTAATACATTTACGGAACGAGCCGACGGCCCACCTGGTGTTAAGTGGTAACCTCGGCCCATAACAGCCGATGCGACTTGGGTCCTCCCAAAGTAGGTATGACAAAACCCAAGTCGCATCGTATGCGCCCGTAAATGTGAGACGTGAAGGTGGAATGTCTCATGTGCCTGTAATTTCACCGGCAACCACACCTTTCAAACCGGAACACAGTAACGCGAATGTGTCACTGCTTGGCGGCAGAAAAGGGCATGGTGGCAGTACTTCCCCGGACGAACTTGGCGAGAGTTCTACTGCTCTTAATATGTCTGTATCTCTTTCAAGTGATGATAAATACTTTCATAGTTTTCTTGCAGATTTTTATATATCATGCAATGTTTTTCTAAAAGCAACAGAATACAACATGCCTGCCGTATATTTTTTGTTTTCTACTTACAATAAACACACATAATAAGAAAAAACTGACACTCAACTTGGTGAATCAAAATAAATTCACGAAAAACGTGAGAGAGGATATTCTCTTGGATATAAAACGTATGTATTTAACAAAACATAACAGATTACAAATCCTTTGAAATTTCCACAGATCTGTAGTGTAGCACAAACTGGCGCCCAACGTGGGACCTTCAACAAATATTTTAGCCGAAGAATGGCATATTTCCACGAGATAATATTTACAAAGAAAGCCCCGGGTTATTTACTGCCTTTTGAGCACTTTATGTTATCTGGACGGACGGGACTGTGCAAACAATATATGTATCATGTTTTTTCTACTTATACTTGCGGGAAATATTTATGTTTGAAAACAGTTTATTTGGGAACATTCTTTAAATAAAATCAATTTTTTTTTTTTTTCAAGAAAACGCCGTAGAGAGCATTGACAAAGCTATGATTTGCCGGTTTTAATTAACTCATTCAACGACTTTTGTAAGTCTTACTTTGTGAGTAAGTACTTAAATTAATACTCCTGGTATTAATATAGGAATCTCGGGTACCTATAGATATACTTGCGCCAAATAGAATATTATTTTTGACTAAACATTTCAGAAACCCGTCATCACATCATTGACTGGCCTCACAGCTCAGTTGATAGTAGTAGTAACCCTGCCTTCTGCGCTGCAGGTCATGGGTTTGATTCCTACCCAGGACAAACATTTGTGTGACGAACATATACATGTTTATTCTGTCTTACGTATTATTTGTATGTGTTAACAAAAAAATATATAAGTTGCTTGGTTCCCATGATACAAACTTTGCTTAGCTTAGTTTGGGGCTGGGTGGCGATGCGTGAAATGTCCACCAACAAATATATATTTACATCAAACGACACATAAAATACTGCAATGAACCCCTAATCAAATTTGAGCCCTTCACCGCACCCTTAAAACGTTTAGGCTGCGATCAAACAAACCCCCTTGATTGTAACATACCTAATATTGTTATGTTTGCATAAGTGTTTTGTGGGATGGCTCCCGCGGGATGTGATAACACTGTTACTGGTCGCGTACTCTCCATCCTGTCTATTCAAACGGTCTTCTTCTTCTTCGAGTCACCGGTTCTGTCGAACCAGTGTGGTGAAAGGATTGTAAGTGCGCACTTACAATCCTTTCACCACACTTTGAGGCGCCTCAAAGAGGCTCCTTTCGTGCACACGACACATGTCTTCGAATTTTTAGCTCTAGGACATGTCGGTTTCCTCACGATGTTTTCCTTCACCGTTTTGAGAACGTGGTATTGCGCACATAAATCTTTCAATAGAAAAACTCATAGGTGCACGTCTGGATTTGAACCGGCGACCTCCGGATTGAAACTCGGGGGTCAGTACCAATGTCACTTACTATAATATGTAAGTATTCAAAACATATGACCTATGAATATATAATACATGTCATTCTGGGTATTAGGCGTTCTCCTCGACATAGTGTGTTCTGTGCCGGACGGGAAGGGGACGGGACCATGTCGTACTAAGGATTTTAACGAAATAGCCTCTTACAAAGTTTGTGTAGTGATGTGGATATATTATGTCGATTAAAGAAATTAAAGTGATATGTTAAGAAACCCCGTTTGTTATGACTTTACATCAATTATGCGGAATTATGTATTTAAATGTCCGTCCACTTTGTCAGTGTATATTTTCCGTAACCATGATAATGTTAGTAAAATTGTTTTAAATACTCAACGGCTTAATTAATCTGTGAAATTATGAAATATATAGAAAGTGAATAACAATTATTTGACTCTTATCCTCCTCCTATATCTTATCTTTGATATCTTATCTTGAAGACTGGTTTCAGAAGGAACGCTCCTTCTACACGTGACTTAACTTGACAAATAAAATGAATACATATTCACTATTTGATTCTATTGTGGACCAATCGTTTCTTATTTGTATCCTGCATCGTTATACGATTTCCATGAAATCCTTTGGGAAAGTGATCCTGATTCTAAGCCGTCCCAACGGGCCACCTTAGAAACTTCCCAAGTAAATGGACTTACTGTAGTATTAGATAATCCTTTTATGCGGGATCCATGTGCGGACTGTGTTTAAATACTTGTTGAAAAGTTTCATAAGAATATTATGAGCCTTTGAGGACTTTTTTTTCCAGTGAATATTTGCACTTATATGTAATTACAAAAAAAACACACCAAATTATAAGATGAAACGTTAAAAAATCTTCATATCCACAGTAACAATTACGGTACCTGGTTACATCTGCTCTTAACAAGCGATGCGACTCGGGTCCTCCCCTACTAGGTACGACAAGACCCAAGTCGCAACCTATGCGCCCTTAACTCTGAAACGTGTAGGTGGAATGCCTCATGTGGCTATAATTTTACACCTTTAAAAGCGGAACACAGTAAATAGAACACAGTCCATAGAATTCATAAAGAAATGGCTTGGAAACGTCAATATTCAAAACATAAGGTCACGCGTACTTATCGATAAGTTTGATGCCTGTTCAAGCCCTATCCGACCCTCCACGGGGAAGAGCAGCCAAGAAACCCCTAATGGAGGGATTCCTTTTTTTTCGCGAGCACGATCCTTGTAAGAATGAGTCTATCTATCGTCTACGTCTTTATTTAATACAGCATTGCTAGGACCTAACCTAAGATTCTAGTTCGATTTAATGTCATTATTCGAGACATTAATCGGCGTCACAAATGTTAGTATCAGAATAATGCGAATATATTAATCGAAATTGTTGAAATGTGCGTCCCATCACTGTCTGTGAAGTTACATTAACTGTAACTAATAGTATGTATGCTGAGGATAATGTGGTTACATGATCAGGGTCCGTCCGTGTGCACGCGTGACCAGGATAAGGGATTCTAAATTATCTCTATGATAATATAATGGTTTTATGGTGTTCATGAGAGCGTGGTGGTCTAGCGGTACTGACCCCCGAGTTTCAATCCGGAGGTCGCTGGGTCAAATACCGACGTGCACCTATGAGTTTTTCGATTGAAAGATTTATGTGCGCAATACCACGTTCTCAATACGGTGAAGGAAAACATCGTGAGGAAACCGACATGTCCTAGAGCTAAAAATTCGAAGACATGTGTCGTGTGCAGGAAAGGAGCCTCTTTGAGGCGCACTTACAATCCTTTCACCACACTGGTTCGACAGAACCGGTGACTCGAAGAAGAAGAAGGTGTTCATTAAATTATATCTGAGGAGGTTTATAGGTAGAGTTATACAAGTTGTTGAGAATGTTTATATTTATGCGCGAACCACGTTTACGAAAGTTTCCTTTAAATAACTGTCACAATGTGGATAAACACTGAAGTCAAAGTCAAAGTCAAAACTTTTATTTCCATAGAATTCATAAAGAAATGGCTTGTAAACGTCAAAACGTCTGAAATTGTGAAATCTGAATTAATAGTGACATGCGGGAAATGTCCACAAATATTTCTTTACTCAAATGTGAAACGAAGTCACGCAAAGTAATTTGCACCGGAAAGTCAAAATATTTTGACAAACTTACAACCCAGAGAGAGAGAGAGAGAGAGAGATTGGTAAATTCTTCCAGGTGTTCAATATTACTTGCTTCATTATTGATACTATTATTTGGTTTTCAGACGTGCCATACTTGGAGGTGTCGGAGCCCGAGGAGGGGTACCACGGGCTGATCCGCGAGAACGAGACCCTGGTGGAGGTGACTCCGGCCATACGCGCCCGGGGACCTCTCTGCTCCTTCCTCATCCTCAATAATAAACACCATGGAGAAGCGCCCTTCGAGGTGACCACTGTTCACCACACATATTACCATGCACTAAATATTATTTGATTATTATATAGAGCAGTAGAACTCGCTAAGTTCGTCCGGGGAAGTACTGCCACCATGCCCATTTCTGCCGACAAGCAGTAACGCGTTCGCGTTAGTGAGTTCCGGTTTGAAAGGTGTGGTTGCCGGTGAAATTACAGGCACATGAGACATTCCACCTACACGTCTCATAGTTACGGGCGCATACGATGCGGCTTGGGTATTGTCGTACCTAGTAGGGGAGGACCCAAGTTGCATCGGTTGTTATGGGCCGAGGTTACCACTTACCACAAGGTGGGCCGTCAGCTAGTTCCGTAACAACATCAAAAAAAATTTTTTTTTGACGCAGGCAGATACAAGAAAGAGCTTAAATAGCATCGTAAAAATGTTTGCCCCGGGCTGGATATAGTATCCGGGACTGTTTAGTTTACAAGAGCTAACCTTGCGTACGAAGTTTCGCGGTGCCATCAGGGAATCAACGGGCTTCCTATATCGGGACACACGTCACTCTGTTGTCTGTCATTCTGTCTGTACCGCTATCATTATCTTGATCCTTCCTACCTCCTTCTGTATGTATTATATTTATGGTAGCTTTGTTGTTTAGGTAATTCGATTGCTCGAAGTTTGTTTCCACCGGTCTCTTGACAGGTGCAATGTCAGTATCTACGAAAAAAATGCTTTGAAGAACTCGACAGCAATTGATGCAACATACATACTATATCTGATTGACTGGCCTTATAGCTCAGTTGGTTAGTAACCCTACCTTCTGCGCTGTAGGTCGTGGGTTCGATCCCCACTCAGGACAAACATTTATGTGACATTTGTAACATTGATGTTTGTTCTGTGTCTGGGTGTTAATATGTATTATTATGTATGTATTTACAAAACAAAAGTATATAAGTGTATATGTGTGTATATTGTGTCGCCGTTGAAAAATGGTTGTTGGGTGCACGTGCACAATTTATTACTTTATAAGTAGAAATATAGTGCACCACAACTCATGGCGGGCTGCTCAGCTCTGTAGTAACAATGAAAATCGCTCGCATGATGAATGGTTACGAAAATTATACACAAATATTCAATTCAATTCAATTTCAGACAACAATAAATTATGATACAATATGAAAACTTTAAGAGCAGTAGAACTCTCGTCAAGTTCGTCCGGGGAAGTACTGCCACCATGCCCATTTCTGCCGCCAAGCAGTAACGCGTTCGCGTTACTGTGATCCGATTTGAAAGGTGTGGTTGCCGGTGAAATTACAGGCACAAGAGACATTCCACCTACACGTCTCAGAGTTTCGGGCGCATACGATACGACTTGGGTATTGTCGTACCTAGTAAGGGAGGACCCAAGTCGCATCGGTTGTTATAATATAATAATAATATCTTTATTTCGGACAACATAAATTTACAAATTCGGTCCATAGAAGAAAAAAATATCTTAAAACTAACATACATAAAACTACAATAAAAATTACACCCTGGCTTCGTATAAATTAAATTAAACAAAATTAAAAATGAAATTGAAATTGAAAACAACATGAAAAAAAAAAAAAAAAAAACAAACAACCTAAAATCTAAAAAATTTGGTCAATTATCGGCAGGTACTTAGGAAAAAATTCGTGTGTAATGTAGTCAAGTGAGACAGCAAAGTGGTGTCCCAGTGGTCGGCCAGAGCGGACAGGATGCTGTTGGAGCTGTCACGCCAGCGGCTCAGCAGGGAAGCGCTCCGCTTGCGGATGATGGCGTGGAAGCCATCAACCCTCGCCCCCGCAAACATGCTAGATGCACTGCAGCAGCGTGGCAGCCTCATCAACACCCTGAATGCATTGTTATATTGGACACGCAGATCGTTGTATGCTCGACGCGTATAGTTTACCCACAGGTTGCACGTGTAAAAGGACTGACAATAGGCTTTAAACAGTGCCACCTTAACCTGTTGTGTACACCGCGCAAACCTACGGGCCAACATATTACATCGGACAGCCAACGACCTGCGTTCCCTCTCAATATCCAAATTGTCTTTTAGGTCCTCAGTGACCCTATGGGCAGAGGTTACCACTTAACACCAGGTGGGCCGTCGGCTCGTACCGTAACTGCATCACATAAAAAAAAACATGCGTTGCAAAAATTGGGTATAACTAATATATAAACTAAAGAATGTTAATCTTCTGATCGATTACGTTTCAAAGAGACGACGAACTAATTTCGAGCCTATAAAATGTTTCGGGTGATATTATCAAAAACTTTATTTCAATAGAATTCGTAAAGAAATGGCTTGGAAACGTCAATAATATTAAAGATATTTTCTTAATATACACAACTACAAATTAATAAATTTATATATTCATGAAAGATAAATGATGTACACCAAAAATAGAGTCGATAGCAAGAAAGAGACAGCCTATAAACAAAAATTAATTCACTCAGCTCCATTTGTGACCTAATAACTCGGTATTCAACTCGGTAATAATAGCAAAACAGAGTAAGTCAAAAACCTATAAATCTGCCGAAGAAACCGATACCTGTTTCTAAACGCGATATCGCGCGATAAATCAAGCGAAACACAGCACAGCTCGTAAACAACGACAATTTGCATCGCTCACAGGGGAGACGCGGGGCGGGGCGGCGCGGCGCACTGTGGCGCGGGGCGGTCGGCTGGTACTCTTCCACACCGAGGCGATATAACTTGTTTTCTTAGCTCCTGTATCTCTTATTTAGGTCTATATAAAGAATTTCATTTTTTTTTATTGTGGGATGCTGTCTGTTCATCAGTCTTCTTCTTCTTCGAGTCACCGGTTCTGTCGAACCAGTGTGGTGAAAGGATTGTAAGTGCACCTCAAAGAGGCTCCTTTCGTGCACTCGACACATGTCTCCGAATTTTAAGTTCTAGGACATGTCGGTTTCCTCACGATGTTTTCCTTCACCGTTTTGAGAACGTGGTATTGTGCACATAAATCTTTCAATCGAAAAACTCATAGGTGCACGTCGGGATTTGAACCGGTGACCTCCGGATTGAAACTCGGGGGTCAGTACCGCTAGACCACCACGCTCTGACTGTTCATCAGTATCAATTATATTGGTTCTTAGTTCTCATCCATTTCTTTTCTATTCCCGCATTCTTTCTCGTTGGTCCACAGTCTTTTCCATTAAGAGTTGGAAATGTGTCAGAACCCGAACAGTATTAAATCGTTATAAGTGCGCGTAGATTTTAACTAATGAAAAATATGTCAGTAATAACTTTGCTGGATTCTGCATTCAGAGCACGTTTGCAATAAGTAAACTAGCTGTACTAACGCAGCTGTGTTCGTAAAATGTATCCGACACAATGAGAAATAAACTTTACAGCGTGGCCGTAAACTGTAGAATGCATTGCATTGCAATTAGGTTTTATTTCGGTGTCGTAAAAATGTATTAACTAGTACATATTGTTGTTCCGAGATTAAGACTGTGGGTGTCACAAGTTATTACAATTGGTTATTAGAATTCGATTGTTACGTTTTAAACTTGGGTGTTTGGACTTACAGATTTTTATGTTTTTATATCAGTGACAGTGTAACGAGTAGATGGCCCACCTTATGTCGTGTGATATCCGACGGCATAACAATATCTCGTAATAAATTAAGGGATGATCCGAGTTTCAGTGCATTATGCCCGCAGGTAATTCTGAGACTCACATCATAAAGATGGTAAAAGTCAGTTTAGATCACAAAGAGTTACTTTTTTTATTTATTATCGAGCGTAAAATTAGAACTAAGTTCAAGCTTCAGTCGCCTGTTAAAAGCTCAAAGAGGTGACCTAAGTTTGAAACTCAATCCAACAAACTCCTCAGTGAAGAACTCGTGAACTAACTTGGACCGAGATCCTGCGTTTATTAACTTGTTACAGGTTTTCAACGATAATTAAAGGTTGAACTTGCAGTCTTAGTGTAAAAAAACTTGCAAATGGCCGGCTCTTAAATAAAAGTATTCAAGGGCCGGCCATCTGCAAGAGATATTGGAATTTAACATAGAAATTCAAATGATAATTATTTTCACTTGGCAACATCACACACAAACACACACACACACACACAGAATCTATTTAACCAACACCGCTGCTAGAGGCAATAATGTTGTCTATTCTGTTTGCATGAAACGTATCATAGAATTTGCATAATAAACCTAAGTCATAGGCAAGGCTGAGATTATGGGTTTTAATTAATAACCTTTCGTGTTTCGTGTTGGTTTCGTAGTACCAACACGAAACTATATTAAAACCAATTTCGAAAAATACAATGGCTACTGTTTGTATATATCTTTATACTTTCATGTCTGATGAAATGATTTTTTGAATAAATTTGCAGTTAATAAGTTAAGCCTGCGCTTCGTCTCAAATATAAGTACGTAACTATTACCGAAAAACAGCTACCAATCGTAGCTGCAGTTTAATTCGTCTGAGATGAGCAATCCTGTTGACGAATAGATCATAGCCCAAAACACTTTCTACGTGGTTTAACTGCCATAGCAAAACGTGCCTTCAGAAACATGGAAGCTGTAATTTGTGAAATGTTTCGTGATTTTTGGTTTAGGCATCGTTAAAGTTGTCCAAACGCGAACGTTTTAAAATTGCTGTTTAAAATGCACCCCGGGCCTATGGCAGTTTAAATTCATAATATTTTACACGTCAACAGTAGCATTTTGCCACCTGACTAACAGCAATGTTTTACAAGCCGGTGCCAATGCAAAGCAAAGAGCGTGAAGTTACGCTCACGAACACAATATTGCGCCAGTAACGAGACAAGCTGGGCCGACGATAACTCCGCGCTAGCTTTTCCATTTTTTGCACTTGAATTGTTTCGATACTCGCACGTCGAGTCAAGTGTTGACTGACGTCCAAATTACTCCTTATGAACACAGAGTACGAGGATTTTCATTACAACGCACTCCAAAGAGAGCACTGTAAATGAAAAATTACTTAAAATTCAATTCTAGGATAAATTACTGAGCAGATTTTTTACTCTATTTTAATAAAAAATAACATCCATTGCAATTGTATCGTCAATTTAACTCTTTCAGCTCAGATATTCCGTTAAATCAGTTTTACTTGAAATTACAATGTCAGAGTGATTTGCCATGTGAATAAAAAGCTTTCATAATATAATTTTTTTCGTGAATTCTGCATCTGAACACTATTTGATTACTTGTGGTGACATGATTCTGATTGCAATATACTGATACAATTAAAACAAAAATTTATATTAGGCTTACACACTCTCCAGTAAAGATAAAAACAAACCATAGTCTTATAAACTTGGTGAATGAATGAACTGGGCCAGGTTTGTCCCGGGGAAGTACTGCCACCATGCTAAGCAGTAATGCATTCGCTTCCCCCTCATCTAAATGGGTGTAACTTTTGCGGATATTTCCCGTCGCTTCTGCTCTGTGTAACTTCAGTCGCAGTCGCGGTACTTTCAAACTGCACTTCCAAACTTACCGTACCTGTATTGATTTTGAACCCCTTTACGAGTTCTCTGGGATCTTTAGATGGAACAGTTCGTTCTCTTATTTATTTTCTTTGTAAATAGGCTTATAATCAGAAACAGGCAGGTGACGGGGCTCACTGCAACAGCTCAATAGCCTTACAGTTTAATGCACCCTCAATAGCTTGGAATTCTTCATAACATCTATAACAGCTTTAGCATCTACCTTCCCTCTTTCCATATTAAGTATCCGTACAAAACGGATGTCTTAGTGTTGGCTTTGGAGCCACTAACGCTTTCTAAAATACAGGAATAGGGCCCGAGATAACCAATGAATGGACAAAGAAATAGTAATATTAATAATCCATGGTATGTACGAATATGTGTGTATAGAGGACGAGGAGACATAACACTTATTGTGTGTTCGCGTCGGTATGGTGGTGCTACTCCCGCGAACTTGAGCACACAAGCCGCAAACCCGCGCCTCCGCCTCCAGGAACATGTCGGAGGCGCAGAACCTCACCAGCACAACACCGCACCACCCTGAAGCCATTATTATACTGTACACGGAGAGCGTTCAATTACTTTCAATTATGTATCAACCAAATGCTACAAATGTAATATTTCAGCAATAAATATTATGTAACAACCCCCTGGAGACTGGATTTGTATTACGCACATCACGTTGGTTTTCCTACGAACAATTTACATTAAATTGCTACTTAACCTATCGGAATAAAATGATTTCGCTACGCGGGAAAGTCCGCGGCTTCCACGAGCGGAGCGATAAACCGATTTTTACAGCAATTAATATTGTTTCGACTTATTTTTATATATTTTTGTGTAGTTTATTGGCACTGAGCCATATTTAAACCAGACTGTGCGGCTTCACTTGTGTGAAGTAAATGGTATTTGGGAGTAAGCGATTAAGGTAGACGTCGCACTCTCCCTCCCTTGCAACTATAGCAAACAGGGATGATTATTTTGTCATTATTTTGTCTTTGTTAGCTTTCCAAGTGAGGCGACGATCTAGCTAGACTATTAAACCTACATATATTATTTGATTGTTATTTTAATGTTAGAAGAGTGTAGTAGTCGGTCGGACGTTTCCAAGCCATTTCTTTATGAAATCTACGGAAATAAGGTTTTTTGACACTGACTTTTATTTTGTATGTAATATTCGTGGATGGATTATAATCTAAGATGGCTTTTTGATAATGTGAAACTATTAATAAGCAGGTAATGGAATTTAATGTATCGTTTCAGATATAAGATTAGAATAATGTTAGGTTGCTTCGGGACCCATTTATTAATACCCGGTGTTATATTCCCGCTTGTGGCAACACTCCGCTTGTGACAGTGCTGCTCACAGGCTCATATGTTGTGTTCAAGAGTGCGGAAGAAACATATTTACGTTTATTGTTCGGATAGGCTCAATATTGGGAGTTGCTGAGGTTGCTGCTAAATCATCTGTGGGCCCGGAGGGGAGGGTCGGGGGTAGGGTGGGTATCGGTTATTTCGTTCGTTATTATAGGATTAGTTGGCTAAATTGGACCTTAGTTTTTGTCATTATATCGATATGTGCCTCGGTAATTGTGTGAAGCAGTGTCTTTAGCACTAAATCCCATAATATGCTAACGGCTGTTTGTATCAGTATCTATATCTATATCTAGGCCGCCCATTGTACTTCACATTAAATTATTATTTCATGTAACATTGTTAATGTATATCTTGAAACTCGCTGCCTCGCTCACTCCACTAGTTTGTATAATTTAAGTAAAATTGAATGTTTTGTGTTTATTCTATACCTTTGCGATAATGTACAATATTGTAAACTACTTAAGACAAAGAAAACAATATGTGCGACGAGAGGAACCTATTGTAAGAAGCGAGGCGCAATAAGCACCCGTCTCGCTCCCTCCTCATTCGTTTTAGTCGCCAGTGAGATGCGCGACGCGAGGTCCAAGGTGGGAATAAAAGTAGCGCCATTTTTATTCAAATTCGTATTCCTGCTTGCACTCGAACGAATCAAGAACTCCGAAGAAATTGTAAATAACAAGCTGCGCTGAACCCCTGCTCCTTGGACCTCCCGAAAGCGACACCCGATGATTTTTTAATGAAGAAACCGAATAAAGAAAATTTATATACAGTCCACTGAAGTTTTGAACCAATCCTGACCATTTACACCCTGTGGCCCCCACAGTGTTCTTGGTCCATCGGAAGCCGGATTGAATAAACCAACGGAAGACCGCCGGAAGAAGCCACAATCCACTGGGTGTACCGAACGGAAGCCCAGGGGACGAACGTGTATACTCTCCGAGCCAGTTGAACCAGTTCCGGGTGTCGAAGAGGTCCAGCAGCAGCAGCGTCAGCCAGCAGCGTCAGCCAGCAGCCAGTCGATCCATTTTAAGATTCGACTTGAAGACACGCCGTGCTCAACGTCGGGGCACTAGGGAGTGCTCGAAGAACACCGAACGGTGCGCCGAGCGTCACGTCGGGCACAGGGTGCTGAAAAACACCGAACGGTGCTCCGAGTCTCCAGCCTGAGTCAATCGTCGCGTCGTGTTCCCCGGGCAGGTGATATCCGATACGCAGTTCTCTGCGGTCTGTGTCTTGCCACCACCTAACGGTGTCAAACGGTGTCAAGCGCAGGTTAACGCCTCACGGCGGTGTGGTGTGTTGTGCGACACCACCGGTTCCTTCAAGAGCGCACCGGGGCGCGGACCGAAGTGCACTTCCTCGTCAGTAAGAAGGTACCGTGGTGCGGGGGCCAGACTGTAGGCACTGCCAAAGGGGTCGGACATTCCAGCCGATTACCGAGCGCCCCGTATTCACGTTCCTTCCTCTGCTGAGTGGATCCTACCCCACCCTATCCCTCACGATCCATCCCTAAAGGAGCGTATCCTGGCCGCGTGGCCAGTCCCTCCTGAAGGACTGCTAGGGACAGTTAGGTAGTGTGTAAGTGATAGTGATAGTGTTAGGGCTAGGGAGTGAGCGAGAGGCAACTGTTAGGCGCGTATATCGGGGTAAGTGTTTTTACATTGTTTTTTTTTATTGCTTTTTTTGTGCGTTAGTACAGTGTTAAGATTAGGATCGGGTTAGGTACGTTTTTACGATGACTACTAGAAGTCCGCCGGTCACGAGGAAGAAGTCTGCCGCGCTTAGAGTTTACGAAGATTATCCCGCGTCTCCTTCGGAACCAACGCCGCCTGCCGTGCAGATGGAACCACCACACGCGACCGATCGTACCACAATGAGTAACGTCGCGACCGGGACTACAAGTAGGGACGTACCACAAGCCGGAGTACCAACCATGCGCGCGCCGTCCGTCCGTTCACATAGGTCAGCCGCCAGTGCAGTAGCTCGAATACGTCAAGCTGAATTCGAAGCAGAAGAAAGTCTTGCCATGATCCGAAGGCAAGAGCTTCAAATTCAAGCGGAACTTATTAGGAAGCGACTAGCCGCTAACGTTGCAAACATTCGCGAGGAAACTGATCGCGAAAGTATAGGCGCGAACGAAGTCAACCTATCAGAAAATAGGGTTCACGATTGGCTACAGCAGAACGTCCCTCGGGAGTCGTCTCAGGAACGCGAACCTACGGACACCGAGACTCGCTACAGATCGTCAGCGCCCAGAGCGAGAGGGAACGAACAGTACCTTCCGAACAAGGTTACTTTCGAGTCAGCTGTGAGACACCGATCGCCGACACCCACTAGGAACAACACGGCAAATGAAGAAAAAGGAATAGACCGGCTAGCAGAGGCATTAGAACGAATATCCCGCGGAAGAGCACCGCCACGACAGACGCAAGATCTTCCATTATTCAGTGGAGCGCCTGGCGAGTGGTTGCCGTTCAAAGCCGCGATGAGAGAATCTACAGCCATGCACAAGTTCACGCCGACTGAGAACTTAGCCCGTCTACGATCCTGCCTGCGAGGCGAAGCGAAACAGACCGTGTCAGCGTTGCTATTCACCGCTACCGAACCAGCGGTGATTATGAAGACTTTAGAACAGTGCTACGGGCGTCCGGAGGTGATTATTGACCGCGCACTCGAAGACATAAAGAAACTGCCACGAGTAGGCGCGACCGCGAGCGAACTGAACTCCTTCGCGATCAAACTACAGAACATCGTGACGGTTATTTCTTGTGTAGATGAGAAAGGGTACTTACTGAATCCCATGTTAGCGCGTCAAGTCACAGAGAAGCTCAGTCCGCACGTTAAGTCTCGCTGGTGCGATTACGCAGAGGAACACGAACAACAGAGCGAGCCGGAAATAGTAGCTCTGTCCCGCTTTCTCATGCGCGAAGCAGACCGCGCAATGAAACACACGTTCTCCACTACGACGACAGTATCGAGACAACCGGTCATAGCTGTTCGAACGGAACAACGACCGCGCACTCAAGAACGGAATCGCAGCGCCGTGTATGCAACAACCGAGAAGAAAACGGATTGTTTATGTTGCGGAGGAAAGCACGGCACTACGGAGTGCAGAAAGCTCAATGATATGTCGATCGATGAACGGTGGCGATGGGCAAAGGAATCCCATGTATGTTTCCGGTGTTTAACGAGTAAACACCGACGTTTTAAATGTAAGGCGAAAACTTGCGGTGTGGAAGAGTGTCGACAGTCCCACCACAAGTTGCTACATTCACAAGTTCCTGAATCCAAGGAAGATTCAGCAACCACAGCCACGGCACATACGTACGGAACAAACGAAGTGCTGTTGAAGGTGTGTCCGATCACGATACAAGCAAAAGACGGGAAAGAGGTAGACACGTACGCGTTATTGGATGAAGGATCAACTATCACGTTGATAGACGAAGGCATCGCCCAGATGATCGGGGCAGAAGGCCCAACCAGAACGCTACGCATCATGGGAGCAACCTCTTCTCAGACCGAAACCGAAAGCCAAATCGTAGATCTTAGGATACGAGGGAAAAGTCAAACGGACACACATCACATCAAAGCGCGTACCGTAAGAAACCTCACGATAGGAAGTCAGTCCGTGAGATCAGATCTATTGAGGCAGCCGCATCTGCGGAATATGCCACCGGAAATAGTATCTTATACAAATGCTAAACCGCGCGTACTGATAGGAGCCGACAACTGGCACTTGATAGTGACAAGGAAGTTATTAACCGGACGAAGGAACCAACCGGCCGCGTCACTAACCCAGTTGGGGTGGATAATCCACGGATCCGCGCCTAGAAGTACGGTCTGCAAAGACAAAGACACCGTTTTGCACATACAAACACAAACTTCGAACGACATCGACTTGGACAAGGCCGTCAGAGCGCACTTCGAGATAGACGCGCTAGGCATTGCGATAAAGAGGAAACCCGTTCCTGCCGAAGAGCGCGCCAAAGAAGTGTTCAAGAAGACAGCCAAGCGAGTAGATGGTCGTTTCGAAGTGGGGCTGCCGTGGGCCGAGGATCAAACCACCCTGCCCCCGAGCTACAATATGGCATTAAACAGATTAAACAGCATCGAGAGAAAAATGGATAAGTCGCCCGAATTCGCAACCGCGTACACCGAGCAGGTGGAAAAACTATTTCAGAAAGGGTACGCTACAAAGTGTGAGCAGGACAGAACGAGTCCAAAGGAATGGTATTTGCCACACTTTGCAGTAACGAATCCCAATAAGCCTGGAAAGCTTCGAATGGTTTTTGACGCGGCGGCGCGATCCAACGGTGTCTGTTTGAATGATGCGTTACTTGACGGTCCAGACTTACTCCAGTCATTGTACGGGGTATTGTTCCGATTTAGACAAAAACCGGTCGCGGTAACGGCCGATATTAGGGAAATGTTTTTGCAGATAAAAATCCGACCGGAAGACCAGGTAGCGCAACGTTTTCTATGGCGAGGGACCGACCGAACCGGCCCGCCGAACAAATACGTCATGACATCCATGATATTCGGGGCAAGAAGCTCACCGTTTATCGCTCACAGCGTAAGGAACCGAAACGCGGAAGATCATAAGGACTCGCATCCGTTAGCTTTCCCATCGATCACGGAGAACCATTACATGGACGATTGGGTCGAAAGTTTCGATGACGAGGAGATCGCATCCAGAACGGCTGCACAAGTCCGCGCAGTTCACAGAAGAGCAGGATTCGAACTCGCCAGTTGGAGTAGTAACAGCGAGGCCGTACTAAACGACGTCCCGACGGAACTGAGAGCGCACGCACCCGTGGAACTTGCGTCGAACGCGCATCCGTACGGAAAGACGTTAGGCGTCTTATGGATAACGCAAACAGACGAGCTCGCGTTTAACTGCAACATGCCTAGGGTACCAGCCGAGGTAAAGAACGGGGAACGAACTCCGACAAAACGCGAAGCTTTGGCAGCGGTCATGTCGATATTTGATCCGTTGGGATTGCTCAGCCCGTATACCATAACAGCTAAGATCATGCTGCAAGAACTATGGAAGAAAAAAGTGGACTGGGACGAGCAATTACCACATGAAGAAGCGGCATCATTTGTTGACTGGCAACTTGACCTGCAGCACATAGCAAACTTGCGCCTACCACGATGTTACTACGCACACTCGCGTAAATATGAACGGCAGCTTCACCTATTCTGTGACGCTAGTGAACAAGCGTACGCCGCCGTTGCATATTGGCGATTCAAGGGCCCCGAGGGTGTAGTAGTGAGACTAATCGCGGGGAAGGCAAAAGTAGCTCCAATGAAGGCGCAAAGCATCCCGCGCATGGAGTTACAGGCAAGTTTGATAGGCGCTCGACTCGCCGCGGAAATTTTAAAGAGTCACGGGGACACATCAAACGTAACATTTTGGAGCGACTCAAAGACCGTGCTACATTGGATCAGAAATGATGCGGTGAGGTACACGCCATACGTAGCACACAGGCTCTCGGAGATCGCAGAGTTAACTCGTCCCGAACAATGGCGCTGGGTCCCGACAAAGTGTAACGTGGCAGACGACGCAACGCGCAGCGGCTATACAGAAATGCGAAGCACGGACCGATGGTTCACAGGTCCCGCGTTCTTGTACGACGGCCCGGACCAATGGCCACACGAAGTAGATCAGCCTAACGTGGCTGACGATGTAGAGGTGAAGCATGTTACCGAATCCACATGCAATCACATCATAGACATGTCTAGATTCTCCTCGTACGAGAGAATGGTACGGGCATTAGCCTGCGCACTCAGATTCATTGACAAGTGCCGAAAGCGTGCGAGAGAGACAGACCTAGAATACGTATTAGAGTCAGAACGGTTGCTCATTCAGCAGGCTCAAAAAGACAGCTTTTACCCCGAGTACCTACGTTTGAAACGGGGGGAGAGCGTCGATAGATCGAGCCGTCTATTTAAATTAGATCCGCAGCTTCGGGACGGGATCATCCGTTTGAACGGGCGTATCAACGCGGCGGTGATTCCCGAAACAATGAAAAACCCACCGATTTTAGACGGAAAACACAGACTTTCAGAACTACTAATAGAACGAGAGCATATAGTAAACCAACATGTAGGTAGGGAGCAGATCGTGAATAACCTACGACAGCGCTACTGGATTTTGCGCCTGCGGCCGTCAGTACGTAAAGTGCTTAGTAGATGCACGCGGTGCGCGATAAGGCGGGCAAACCCAGGAACGCCGGTCAAAGGCAACCTCCCTAAGCTCCGTTTAGAACCATACGGTAGGCCGTTTTCAAAGTGCGGGGTAGATGGTTTCGGTCCCATGTGGGTGACTATAGGTAGACGAAAGGAGAAAAGATGGGGACTCCTGTTCACATGCATGGTCACAAGAGCCATCCACATTGAGACCCTGGCCAGCCTCAGCACCGATTCCGCGATCATGGCTATAAGACGAATGGCCGCGCGACGAGGTACGCCGAGCGTAATAATTTCGGACAACGGCACAAATTTTCATGGGGCAAACGTAGAACTAAACAAGGCTTATCAAGAATGGCTCCCCGCTCTCCAGAACTACGCAACGGCAAAGCGTATGGAGTGGCGCTTTATCGATCCCGGCGCTCCCAACCAGGGGGGAGCGTGGGAGCGCATGATTAAGACCGTCAAACGAGCCATTTCGGTAACTCTGAACGAACGCGCGCCCAAGGAAGAAGTTTTAAATACATTAATGGCCGAGATAGAACATACGGTAAATTCCCGACCGCTCACACACGTATCTGTAGACCCGCAGGATGACGAGGCGCTTACGCCAAATCATTTTTTATTAGGTTCAGCAAACGGGCTACCTTACGTAGGAGAATGTAGTGCGGCCGATAGAAAAACCTGGAAAGCCGCGCAGGCATTGGCGAACTCGTTTTGGGCACGTTGGCTCACCGAGTATCTACCTACTTTAGCGCCGCGCGGCGATCATAGGTGCAATAAGCGAAACATTCAACAGGGGGACGTAGTGCTTATCGCCGACGGTATACTACCCCGTAACGTATGGCCAAGAGGACAAGTAGAGGAAGTCTTCACCGGGCCAGACGGGGTGGTGCGAAGCGCTAGTGTCAGGACGCGAGGGGGAGTTTTTAGGCGACCTGTAAGAAGGCTCATTGTCCTGCCGATAGATGAGGGCTTCGAAGATCTTCGCCGGGGGGAGACTGTTACGGACAGAGCCATTTCATAAAACTCGCTGCCTCGCTCACTCCACTAGTTTGTATAATTTAAGTAAAATTGAATGTTTTGTGTTTATTCTATACCTTTGCGATAATGTACAATATTGTAAACTACTTAAGACAAAGAAAACAATATGTGCGACGAGAGGAACCTATTGTAAGAAGCGAGGCGCAATAAGCACCCGTCTCGCTCCCTCCTCATTCGTTTTAGTCGCCAGTGAGATGCGCGACGCGAGGTCCAAGGTGGGAATAAAAGTAGCGCCATTTTTATTCAAATTCGTATTCCTGCTTGCACTCGAACGAATCAAGAACTCCGAAGAAATTGTAAATAACAAGCTGCGCTGAACCCCTGCTCCTTGGACCTCCCGAAAGCGACACCCGATGATTTTTTAATGAAGAAACCGAATAAAGAAAATTTATATACAGTCCACTGAAGTTTTGAACCAATCCTGACCATTTACACCCTGTGGCCCCCACACTATCTATCTATCTATCTATCTATCTATATCATATTTATGTATGTATGAAATAGCGGTGGCTATTTTGACGAATAACTGTCTATATGGATCCTGTTACATACATTTGAGTATGTTCGTAGGTTATCATAGAAGTCCAGCAACAGCTGGTGTCTGTTAGGATATGAATAGAATAGAATAGAATAGAAGATCACTAGTGATATCTGATCTTTAACAAACAGTCGATGGAAACCGTATATTAAAAACCCTCTGGACAGGCACAAAATTCTGACAACAGGTGTGGCCAGACCGTTTTCACTTGCTTCGATTTATTTTATGTGTAAGTTACGGAACGAGTAGAAGTCCCACCGGATGTTATATGGTATTCCATGCTATATTACGACTTGTACGACTTGGTCCCCCCCTTAGATGTGTAGCGCCGTATTGAAACGTGAAGTTGAAATGTCTCGGCGCTGTGTGACAATGTCCATCAATATATATATGTGTGTTATCAGATCATGGTGATAGACGAAAATGAGGCTCGGCTACGCGTGCGGTACCCGCTCAACTGTGAGAAGCGACGCAACTACAAATTCGACATTGCGGCCGTCGGCTGCGACGGCTCCTACTCCAACACGTGAGTCACTCACTCCCATCACTGCATCATCACTGCATCATCACCATCATCATTACTACAATATGAACTGACTTCCCACCTGATGATATGCAAAAATCAATTGGGCTCTCCGCTACTTCGGTAAACCCAATTCAATTCGTATTTCCCCAATTCCCATTTTATTCTTCCCCATGGAGGGTCGGATAGGGTTTGAACAGACATCAAACTTATCAATAAGTACGCATGACCTTATGTTTTGAATAATATTGACGTTTCCAAGCCATTTCTTTATGAATTCTATGGAAATAATAGTTTTGACTTTGACTTTATTGTACCTGTCAGTCATTGTCACATGAGATAGCTTGGCAAAAATCTATAGCAGTTGCAACTGAAACGTTTACCAGTGACTTGGTCCAATTGCCAACCGGCTGACTACATTTAAAATGGCTATCCTTTTTTACACATACAACATTGTGGATATATCCGTTTGGTTTCATTTACCGATTGATATACTGACGGGCAAAAATTCTAAAGACGGTTTCTAGTAAAATCAGCCGGTCTGGAAGCTTGCCAGCTTCGATGGAGTAAACAAGTCTAAAAGTTACGGGCGAGGTTAGACCGCAGCCTGTAAATCCCTGCAGTATTGCATTAAGCTGATTACCATACACGCTGGTTGTACTCGATCCACAGAGCCAATACGATATATAATAACTTAGCACTTGGCCCAAGTAACACATATCTACACCAGTCAATGACGAGCTCGTGTCAGAGTTATCAGCCGGTACAAACTGTTTTTTTTTGCAGGAAAAAGGCTATTTTTAAACAGTTTAACTTTATGCGCAAGCGTACCAATCTCGAGGTGTCCAATCACACACTAGACATAACTCTCCCTTCATGCTTTCACTTACAGCATCATATTATCTTGTTGCTCTTACTAGCGGCCTCCGACTCAAAACGCAGGAAAATCCAGGTTCTGGAAAAGAGTTCAACAATATACAAGAAAATAAAAAGAAGTAGAACTTACGTCAAGTTCGTCCGGGGGAGTACTGCCACCGTGCCTGTTACCGTGTTCCGGTTTGTGGTTGCCGGTGAAATTGCAGGCACTTGCGACATTCCACCTTCACGTCTCAGAGTTACGAGCGTACGAAGTGATTTGGGTCTGGTCGTACCTAAGAAGAGAAGGGCCCAAGTTAGATTGCATGCTATGGGCAGAGGTTACCACATAACATTAGGTGTGAGATCTGGTGTATGTGTCCAGCGTGCCAGTCCACATCACGGTGACTGACGTGAACGAGTACGCGCCCGCGTTCACCCAGCCGGCGTACGTCCAGTCCGTGGAGGAGGGGCG
The DNA here is from genome assembly GCA_947359385.1 of Chesias legatella. Lineage (NCBI taxonomy): Eukaryota > Metazoa > Arthropoda > Insecta > Lepidoptera > Geometridae > Chesias > Chesias legatella. The sequence continues at coordinate 13,631,158 of OX375764.1, read as the reverse complement.
CGTCTACGAGGAGATCCTGAGGGTGGAGGCTACCGACAGGGACTGCACGCCGCGCTACGGAGACGTCTGCAAGTACCAGATACTCACAGACAGGAGACAGCCGTTTGCTATTAACAATGACGGTGAGACACTCACTCACTACTCTTCTTCTTCGAATCACCGGTTCTGTCGAACCAGTGTGGTGAAAGGATTGCAAGTGCGCCTCAAAAAGACACCTTTCCTGCACACGACACATGTCTTCGAATTTTTAGTTCTAGGACATGTCGGTTTCCTCACGATGTTTTCCTTAACCGTTATGAGAACGTGGTATTGCGCACACAAATCTTTCAATCGAAAAACTCATAGGTGCACGTCGGTATTTGAACCGGCGACCTCCGGATTGAAACTCGGGGGTCAGTACCGCTAGACCATCACACTCACTACTGTGACTCTAGAACACTCTAGAGTTTGCCCAGGGGAAAAGTACCATATTAGTGCATTCGCGTCCCTGTTCCGGTTTGAAGGGTGTCCAGTGAAATTACAGGCACATGAGACGTGACCTTCATGTCTAGTAGTTTAAGTTCTATAATGAGAGTGAGCAGTGTAACTCGAGTTCGTTTCGATGAAGAATATACATGTTTCCTTCGCCAAGCTGTAATGTGCTTAAGACTCGGGTTGAAGAGTTTCCAATGAAATCACAGACACCTTTACCTTCATGTGTTGAGTCACGACTTGACTCTTCCCAGAACTGAATATGTCACTGCCTGATTACTATAGCCGTTAAAACCCCACGTACGATACGAAGCAGGACGCTCGGACAGCTCGGTCTGATCGATCGGGATCGGTTCATGACAGAATAATAGAACCGTCTCCATTAGGGACCCTCATTCTTCCGATACAGTTCTGGCGACTAAGCTTGGCAACTCTGTATTTGTAGAAAATTTGCAAACAATGCAAGTGATACAAAAAGGGACCTTTTGTCTTTATGAATTGGCTGTGCTGAACTCCAACAATAATGTACCTCCAGGAGTGATCCGCAACACGGAGCCCCTCGACTACGAGAAGTCCCACAACCACATCCTGTCGGTGGCGGCGTACGACTGCGGCATGATGCAGTCCGCGCCCGTCATGGTCACCATCAAGGTGAACAAGCCCTGCCGAGCTGGCTGGAAGGGTGAGTCTCCTCCGTTACTAATCACCTTACAACTGAGTTCGCTAGTACAGTATGCTTGACTGTCAGGTGACATCAAGTAGATCAAGTACATCAAGCTGGTCAGGTGACCAGCTTGATGTACCTGTTGTTTTTATATTATTTTATTGATTTTAACATTAATACCTTTGAACGTAACAACATGACTGGTATTAAGTACACCGCCAGTTTTACCGTGAAAGCTAACACTTCTCCATCCAAAAAATCTAACAGCAGGCTAAAATTTAACCAACCACCGAAAGTACCAGCAGCTCCGGCCGATGTAACTCATACTCGTTGATTTACCCATAGCTAACCAAATATATTGTTTTCGGACTCAAATCCAAAACACAAGGCTACCTGCCACCATTGAAAGCTATCAAACAAGTCTATCTAATATCTTTACACGTAATAATTCAAATAATATAACAATGCAGTTACGAATAATCTGCCTCATAAGCCGGGAAATACATTATCAAAACATTAACTCTATGAAACGATGGACTCATAGGATTAACATTGCTAAGGCTACCGATCACTAAATTGCAATCGCAGCGTAGGGATTTCCTTGCTCTCGCTCTATTTTCCACCGTGTGCAATGACACATTTAATGCTTACTCAACTTACTTGCTTTCAGTCTTATAGACCACGTATTCGTACTTCAAATCAACATCATGCGAAAAGTAGGAGTAAGTATAGAACGTTGCGGCAAAGTGTATGCCTTTCTATCTTTTATTGATTACACTTCGGAGTTTTAATACAGACACTGCATGACATGATCCCCCCCACATCTGTCCCCCCGGGGCGAGGAGACGAGCGGCACGGTACAGCCATTACCTCGTCGATATATCTACCACCCATACGTATGAAAAGGTTAGCATCAACTATCGTAATATGACCGACTAAGGGATGGAACTCATCGCTTACACACGCAAGAAATGAGTAAAACCTTAACCTCTAAGTGAATAGTGAGTCTTCTTGACCTTCCTACTCTACCGTCGAGACCAGGCGAGACAGGTCAAACGAAGGTCAACCAAATACAATAACTACCGATTATGAAGCAAAGAAAATTCAATTTCTGTTTATTTATATTTCTCTTATCTAAGTATACTTAAGCTGTAATAACAAATGCCGCAGAAAGCTATTACTTGATTGATGTGTTCGGTTGTTATATTAATTATATTGTTGGTAATATCGTTGAGTTTGTTTGCATTCAACATCTTTTTTTATCTTTTGCTTCACATGCGGCATGGATGTGGCTGAGTTTAGTTTCAGTGTAGTCTATCAACAACATATCGACACCTTTAAAAAATAACTTATTTTCCCCGTGTAGTCCGCTCAACTTAATATCAGTTTGTTCCGTTACCTACAACGACATACGTTTATTCCCACGTACATTCCAATTTGTGTTTAGTGGACGCGCTGCCCTACCCTGGCTAACTTTATACCTCAATAATAAATGAAATTCCTTACATATGCGGTAAATAATCCGGATTTGGGCTCTGTCCGCCGACGTCATTACCTTGAGTATGAATATGTACTAAATACCTCGACGGGTAACCTTACTAACTCATTTTAATGGAACTTCTTTAATTAAGCAAGCATATCTCCCAGTAGTCGGTGAAAGCGAGCGGCGAATGAGCCTGGTGGCTTTGTTTTAATGTTTCTGCGCTCATTTCCCTGTGTCGCAGGTGGTATCCGTGGTAGGGATACACATGGATACACATTTGACAGCTTCGTAACACGGTCTACAATGCCAGGAGTCCCGGGTTCGATCCTCGCCCGGGCAGGACTAGTATTTGTGTGATGGGCAATTTTAAATTATCGAGTCTGGGGTGGGTTGTTACTTTAGAACAAGCACACTCTTAGTATATAAGACTTTATTGTTATTTATTTTTCTTAAAAGTGTTTTTTTTTTTACATATTTTTCGTTATATTTATCTATCTCTTATCACTTAATCCGTAGGGACTTCATTTAATGCTTTTTTACACGTTTGTATATTAACATTGTAATAAATATGTAAATGTATAAACTGAGGTTAATTTAGAATTGACGTCACATTGTTAGGTTGTAACAAGGTAAATAAGGTCGCGATGAAAAACATATTAGGAAGGATCGTTCTCGCGAAAAAAAGGAATCGCTCCATTAGGGGTTTCTTGTCTGTTCTTCCCCATGTAGGGTCGGATAGGGTTTGAACAGGCATCAAACTTATCAATAAGTACGCGTGACCTTATGTTTTGAATAATATTGACGTTTCAAAGCCATTTCTTTATGAATTCTATGGAAATAGAAGTTTTGACTTTGACTTTGATATTTTGATTCCATACAACTAGTGTGACATTGTATCGTTGTATTTGGACTTGTCATCATTATTAATATTGTTTGTAGGTGTGGCGGAGCGCGTGGACTACGCCCCGGGGACGGGTCCGCTCGCGCTGTTCCCGGCGGCCCGCCTGGAGACTTGCTCCTCCGACGAGCGCTGCCCGGGCGTCACCAGGATACAGGCCGCGATCACGCTGCAGGCCTCCAGGGCCGGCAGCGGCTGCGACAGGGACACCTATTCCATACACTCGCAGAGGACCATTTGTGGTGAGCGATGCTTTTCACTAAAACGTATCGAAAGGGAACCTGGGAAGTAAATAGTGCCAGTTTGGAAAGCGAGTCTTCTCTTCTTCTTCGAGTCACCGGTTCTGTCGAACCAGTGTGGTGAAAGGATTGTAAGTGCGCCTCAAAGAGGCTCCTTTCGTGCACTCGACACATGTCTTCGAATTTTTACTTCTAGGACATGTCGGTTTCCTCACGATGTTTTCCTTCACTGTTTTGAGAACGTGGTATTGCGCACATAAATCTTTCAATCGAAAAACTCATAGGTGCACGTCGGGATTTGAACCGGTGACCTCCGGATTGAAACTCGGGGGTCAGTACCGCTAGACCACCACGCTCTCAAGGAAAGCGAGTAGTGGAATTGGAAACGAGTCGGGCGGGACGCTTCACAAATCAATATTGTGGTGTTTGGGTTGACGGGACGGTGACTGAGATTGAGTAGTGTCCCGAACACTGTAGCACGATGGGTTGACTACGTACTAGCTACAGTGTGGCGCACGGGGCGGAAGGGACTGGTAGGTACACTTCTGACAATTCTGCAGTTGAATGCTAGAAATTTACCTTACCATGCAGGAGAAGTGGAAAGAGAATATTTTGGCCCTGGATGCGGCGCGCAAGTAACTTCAGAGTTGCCAATATTCATCGTCAGAACTGTGCAACTGTGTGTGGGTATACAAAAACCCATAAACTCACTTTATACATAATACACAAACATTAGGACATCAGGCCTTTTCCCCGAGGCAAAGTTAGGCCCGGGCACATAGTTGGTTGCTTAGTAACCGCGACGTTACATACACGCTGTATGATATAAGAATATCCAAAAACATTTTCAGGGCTGGACCCCAAAACGATCGATCTCCTTCCGAGTCCCGGAGCTGGCAACGAATGGGCGAAGTCACTCAAACCTGACTCAGGTAACGATAGATTTTAACGCTTTATTCATAAGTTCGTCTGCGGTTTTTGCTGAGCAATAATAACACATAACAATATTCGATTTATTATGCGGCACTTGTTGCTGATTGCTTAAATGTTAAATGAAACCAAGAAAACTAGTGTTACTGACTGCCTACTTAAAAAAATTGCTGAAAAAATGCATGCAGTTTGCAAAAATGCAAATAAAAAAGGGTTTTTAATTTATCTACTATTTGACGGTTTAGGTCGCGACGGCGAGCAAATGTTCGAGTTCGACGGAGAGACGACGTCGGCGATAGTCCCGGAGTCTGTGCTCCCGCACCACCTCACCAACTCGTTCAGCATCTCCACCTGGATGCGGCACGCGGCCAGAGCCGATGCCGACCCGCACCGCAAGGAGCACGTGCTGTGCCTCGCTGACGACCACAGTAAGTCATCGTTCGACGGAGAGACGACGTCGGCGATAGTCCCGGAGTCTGTGCTCCCGCACCACCTCACCAACTCGTTCAGCATCTCCACCTGGATGCGGCACGCGGCCAGAGCCGATGCCGACCCGCACCGCAAGGAGCACGTGCTGTGCCTCGCTGACGACCACAGTAAGTCATCGTTCGACGGAGAGACGACGTCGGCGATAGTCCCGGAGTCTGTGCTCCCGCACCACCTCACCAACTCGTTCAGCATCTCCACCTGGATGCGGCACGCGGCCAGAGCCGATGCCGACCCGCACCGCAAGGAGCACGTGCTGTGCCTCGCTGACGACCACAGTAAGTCATCGTTCGACGGAGAGACGACGTCGGCGATAGTCCCGGAGTCTGTGCTCCCGCACCACCTCACCAACTCGTTCAGCATCTCCACCTGGATGCGGCACGCGGCCAGAGCCGATGCCGACCCGCACCGCAAGGAGCACGTGCTGTGCCTCGCTGACGACCACAGTAAGTCATCGTTCGACGGAGAGACGACGTCGTTATTTATTATGTGATCTAGGTGATAGGACGAGCCGACGGCCCACCTGATGTTAAGTGGTAACCGCCGCCCATGGACAACAACAATACGACTCAAGCCCTCTCCACCAGACTTATGAGATGACTCAAGTCGCATTGCGTTGCGTCCATCACTCCGAGACGGGGATGTTACGTCTCATGCGCCTGCAATTTCACCGGCACCCACTCCTTTCCACTGGAACACAGCAACACGAGTGCATCACTGTTTGGCGGCTGATTACCATGTGTGGTGGCAGTACTTTTCCGGGCGAACTTAGCACAAGTTCTACTGCTGGGTTGCTCCTTTCGCACCACCCGGGGAACACGTGTAGGGATTCAAGAGTTATCACCTACGGACGGGAGTGACGTAGCCCCTCCCCCCCCCCCCCCCCCAAATGTATATATTTTATCTGAGACAATTTTATAGTAAGGTTACCATACTTAACATCACAACTCAAACCTTACGTAAATTCAGAAATAAAATACAATGGAATTTTAAACTACTTAAACAATAAAGTGGACTAACTCCCCTTGTGTACGTTGTACAGAGATGAACCGGCACCACTACGCGCTGTTCGTGCGCAACTGCCGACTGATCCTGCTGCTCCGCCGCGACTTCGGCGAGGGAGACCTCAACATCTTCCGACCTGCCGAGTGGAGGTGGAAGATACCCGAGGTAAACATACCATCAACACATGAACTTATAAAGAATTACCTTTCAATAAAAACTATTGATGCTGTGGTGCAACAACACTTGCAACAAACCTGAATATGAGAAACTTTCCAGCCGCATTAGTGCCAAATGTATCCGCTGTACGACTGCGTCCTACGAGCGAGTACCCCTCAAAGCTGTTAGTGGCGAAGCAAATATACGCATATGAGACTACCTTTTCAAGACCCACAGTGTGTCGAGCGCAATCCGATATGATATACTCCTATATTTTGACGCGATTTACGAGAGTATTACGGGAAAACCCAAATTGAATTGCTGTTGTAATGGGCAGGAAATGCAATCTGCCGCATTGCCATCTCGTTCCGTCACGAACTCAAACAAAACTGGTGTCTAACCCGAGGCATACGCAAGGCTTTTTACTTAAAACCTTACCATCAGGTGTGCGACGACGAATGGCACCACTACGCCATCAACGTCCGCTTCCCGAACGTGGAGCTGTACATCGACGGGGAGCCGTTCCACTCCATCGACGGCAAGGGCCCCGAGGTCATCGACGACTGGCCGCTGCACCCCGCGCACGGACTCAACACCACCATGGTGGTGGGAGCCTGCTGGCAGGGTCAGTTGCGTTCCACTCACTCCTTACTCTCCATACAGTGGTCTCACAGGCTGACGACTCACCCCAGTGTGTAAGGGTGTCAATAGATGTTGTTGTTCATAGATGGAAATACGACCAGGTGAAATATACTGTAACATCACCGAATTGTTCATGGTATAAATCTTTGACTTCATGAGCAATGAACGAGTGTGACCTTGGCAGTGCAAATAGCCTACTCATGAATGAAAGAATAACCTTTCTGATGTTTTTTGCAATGTAAAGGAACAGAAGGCAACATGAAGCATCACCTTCACGGCTGGCTGGCGGGGCTGGGCGTGACGCGCGGAGACGTGCAGCCCAAAGCGGCGCTCGCCTGCCTCGCGCGCTGCCGGGAGGGACTCAGCCTAGCTCCCGATCTGTGTAAGTATTCACGTGACCTGCCCGGCTGGCTGCCGGGGCCGGCGGCGCTCGCCTGCCTCGCTTATACAAGGTAGCATCAACTCGTCTATTTAATCTGACTTTAACTGTAATAAAGTGTGATTATGTATTGTGTTGTGTGCACAGATTTGAAGTCGGTGTCCGTGGAGGGCGACGGCGTGGCGGAGGTGGAGACGCTGCTGCGGCGCGTCTCGTACGGGGACGCGCGCGCCTTCCCCACGCCCGGACGCCGCAACGTGCACGTCGCCACCACCGTCACGTCAGTACACCTTCACTCACTCACTCACTCATTCACTCACTCACTCATTCACTCACTCACTCACTCACACGCTCAGTGGCGGTCGCTGATTTTGGGATATCCTCGAAATCACTGGAACCACTTAATGCGACTTAACGTGAATATATTTTAAATACGTGATTCCCGTTAGATGCGACAACGGTCGCGAGATAAAGGCGCGGCCGGCGGAGTCGTACATCATGGTGCTGACGCCGCAGACGCCGAGCATCCTGCTGAACGGCAGCGCGGACGTGGCGCGCGACTACGCGCACTTCCGCGCCGGCCTCACCGTGTTCCCGGACCTCTCCGTGCGCGTGCTCGCCAACGGACCCAACACGAACGCGGGTAGGCGCTCGCGATACACCCCCTCCGTTCTTATGTCACTTGGAGCTATTACCCACAATACACTATACTGCTTGGCGAGAGAAACGGGGGCACTAGTTTCCCATGTGAACACTGCACATACACTTAAGTCACACGTGACATACAGTGGTTGTCTTGATCCTGGACCTTTTAAGGGGAAATTGCATGTTTTAGTTAATTGCATTCTATCTCTTATCGGATCCACTCCTCCCACAAATAAAATAGATTATTAATATTGGTGGACATTTCAACAGCGCTACCTAGCTCTCAATTAAGCTGCTAACTGGTAGAGAATTAAATATTTTTTTTGTAAATTCATACATTATAATCATTCAGAAACAGAACCAACATCAATGTTCGTCACATAAATATTTGTTTATGGTGGGAAGTGGGAATCGAATCCATGACCAACCTACAACGCGAAACGTGGAGAGTTTATACTTACTAAGGCCCGTCACAATTTTTTTTTTTATGTGATTGACGTACTGAACGAGCCGACGGCCCACCTGGTGTTAAGTGGTAACCTATATATATATTATAAGCATTATGATTTATTTAACGAAATTTGTCATTTGACCTGTTCCGCGTATGTGTGTAAGCAGTGTGCAAGTAGTTGTTATCGTACAGACGGTAGGCAGAAGTTGGACTCGTGCGTGGTGTCGGTGTACCCGGCACTGAACCCGGACCACGAGGCGCTGTCGCTGCGGCGCGCGGCCGACCTGCCGCTGCGGTACGACATCCGCGCGGCGGTCACGCGCGACGGCGTCATCCTCACCGGCGCCGACGCCCACAACAACTATCAGAAGGTAACGTCGCTGCACCACGCACCACTTCACTTCACTCCATGCACCACGCACCACTTCACTCCATGCACCACTTCACTTCACTCCATGCACCACTTCACTTCATTTCCGAACGTGTACCACTCTCGAGTAAACCACGTCCCTTACGTATATTTCATTGCATATTTTTTATTTTATTGTTATGAGTGACAAGGAGCATTGTCAGTCAGATACTACGGAGTACCAAAAGATGGCGTTACCGAATGCTATTTACACAAGGGCGATCAGTCTAGCGTCTAGCAGTTAACGCGATAGTTTGATCACGACCTACACGGATAGCTCTGCAACGCCATCTTTTGCCACTCGTTCATTACTTATGGGCGATGCTCCGAGTCTAACATAAAACTACTACAACATTTCCCAACTTTTCTTTTTTTCTTTTACTGGTAACATTTCTCGCGAGTACCTACTACACTTACTCGGGTCGCGGGGCATGTCGGATGCTTGAGCGCTGGATTACAAAAATACCCATATAAAATGAATAATCTAGCTGTTATGTGCATTTTGTACATATATATATGTAATGTTCCAGGTTCTCCGTGAGATCGAGTACAGCAATAAGAAGCCGGCGTACTACCTGAACCGCGTGTTCAAGCTCACCTGCTCCGAGCTCAACGGCAGATTCACCAGCAACGAATACGTGCAGACCGTGAGTACAACCCGTTTGTGCTGCAGTAGCTCAGCACTCAGCACTAGCAACGAATACGTGCAGACCGTGAGTACAACCCGTTTGTGCTGCAGTAGCTCAGCACTCAGCACCAGCAACGAATACGTGCAGACAGTGAGTACAACCCGTTTCTGCTGCAGTAGCTCAGCACTCAGCACTAGCAACGAATACGTGCAGACCGTGAGTACAACCCGTTTGTGCTGCAGTAGCTCAGCACTCAGCACCAGCAACGAATACGTGCAGACCGTGAGTACAACCCGTTTGTGCTGCAGTAGCTCAGCACTCAGCACTAGCAACGAATACGTGCAGACAGTGAGTACAACCCGTTTCTGCTGCAGTAGCTCAGCACTCAGCACTAGCAACGAATACGTGCAGACAGTGAGTACAAACCGTTTCTGCTGCAGTAGCTCAGCACTCAGCACTAGCAACGAATACGTGCAGACAGTGAGTACAACCCGTTTCTGCTGCAGTAGCTCAGCACTCAGCACTAGCAACGAATACGTGCAGACCGTGAGTACAACCCGTTTCTGCTGCAGTAGCTCAGCACTCAGCACTCAGCACTCAGCACTATATGTGCCGCACCCAGTGGCGAATTAACACATTTCCCAAGTAAAGGCTATTGAAATTTTGCCGCCCTAACCTCTACAATTGTAAATTGACATTCCTAGATTATCTTTTAAATTTGCCAACAATTCGCTTCAAATTGCACAGGAAATAGTTTTTGGGTATATTTCTGAGTAATTGGTAATTAAAGCTCAATGATGACTAATAAGGCGGGTATGCCACTCAGGCAATAATTTACATTCGGTAAACGGAAAGATGTCTTGTGAACTTCTAAAGAAATCACATCAGAAAACCGTCATACAGAAATCGAAATCGAAAAGATTTCTGGCTAAAAAAAAAGGATTCTCAAATTTGCCGCCCCTAAAATCTGCCGCCCTAGGCTCAAGCCTACTTAGCCTGCTGGTAAATCCGCCACTGGCCGCACCTAATGGGGTAACTTGGTAGGTAAACGAGTTCCAGCTTTGATCCCCGACCGAGGGAACCGTCTGTGTGATTACCATGAAGTTGACTTTCGGATCATAGATGTTTGAACCCTGTGATTATGAGGACCTGAGAATTATGAGTGTGTACCCGTTTGCCTGTTTCGCGGTCGGTCAAATGTGTTTTTATTAGAATCCCGATTAGAGAATTAGAGAATCCCGAGTGCGGCGAGGGATTCAAGCCACAGCTCAAGATGGAAACAGCTACGTGGTCGACGGTGACACATTATTTTATTTACTTATGAAAATGTATAACAGAATTTAATGTTTGATTATCTGTATGATACCGTTTTCAGCTGACCGTAGTGCACCCGCACATGTCAGAAGCCGGCCTGACCCGCGAGCTGCACCCGAGCGGCGTGGCCGACAAGGTAGATGCCGTCGCTAGAGATAAACAGGTACTTGTACTAACGACACAGCACTGTCAGCACACTTGAAGGAATCTATCCACCTACTATACACTCATCATCTGTGTTGTTCTACATCAAGCTAGATGATCAAATTACAATTTTGAGTTATCTCTTATTAAATACTTTGCTCTTTCTACTTTGATCACTTTTATCATCGTTCATCCAATTGTGGCAGAATAAGCCTGGGACTGCGGTTGGATATTTGATGAGGCTAATTGGAATAATATAGAATGTACCGGCCGTGATTTGCCACTCGGCCATTGGTACAGGTGTAGCTGTACTCCCGGGCGTCACGTGACACGCGTGCGTGTATGTTTCCAGACGGAGCACGTGCAGTCTGCGCACGCGCACGCGCACGCGCACGTGAGCCCGCGCGTGTACGCGGCGCACGCGCAGCGCGACCAGCACTCCGCGGACGTGCCCACCGCCCGGCTGGTGGACCTCGCCAGGGAACACCCCACAAGTCAGTACCGCTCACATACCTCGTGCTCGGCTCGGGGGGCGCCACACGACTCATGTGGCGTCAACGTAATGTAGCGTTGTAGAGCAGCGGCACCGCATGGCGTCGTCTACATACAACTTGCGCTTACGGCTTACCGTTTGTGGTTGACCAGCCACAAATTTTACAATACTGTGATTCCTGTTCTGTTGGATGTATTTCCGGAGGAAACGTTAAAATGTGTTTTTCAATCTTCTTCTTCGGTTCACCGGTTCTGTCGAACCACTGTGGTGAAAGGATTGTAAGTACGCCTCAAAGAGGCTCCTTTCGTGCACTCGACACACGTCTTCGAATTTTTAGTTCTAAGACATGTCGGTTTCCTCACGATGTTTTCCTTCACCGTTTTGAGAACGTGGTATTGCGCACATAAATCTTTCAATAGAAAAACTCATAGGTGCACGTCGGGATTTGAACCGGCGACCTCCGGATTGAAACACGGGGGTCAGTACCGCTAGACCACCACGCTCTCCAGTTTTTCAATGAGACTCTCTCACGCCACGACGAGGACAGAGTGCCATATTCTCGCTCGTTAGACGTGCATCATACACAGATATTGCACCTCGGATACAGACGGGTGTGAAACTGGAGTAATGTTTGTGTTTTCAGACCACGTTGCGCTGGTGATCGGCGCGGTGTGCGTGGCCGTGGTGGCGGCAGCGGCGGCCGTTGGTGTGGCGCGCATGCGAGGGGCGCGCGCGGCGCGGCTCGGCCCGGGCGGCGGGGCGCGCGGCGACCCCTCCCGCCTGCCGCCCCACGACGGAGAGATGGCCTGGGATGACTCGGCGCTCACCATCACCGTTAACCCTATGGAAGAGGTAACCTATCTCGTGTAGCTCCAGTCCGTGCCGCGAACAAGTGACGCCCTTAGGAGCTGAAACGAGACGCGTCCTGGCAAATATCACTGCGAGACTGCTTTGACATTATTGAAATAGCTTCGTAAAATATTGATTGTCAAGCATTACGTTGTAAATCAATAATAAATAATGGTGGACATTTCACACAGCGCCATCTAGCCCCAAAGTAAGCTAAGCATAGCTTGTATCATGGGAACCAGACAACTGATATAAATACTTATATACTTTTCTTTTGTAAATACACCCAGACACAGAACAAACATCAATGTTACAAATGTCACATAAATGTTTGTCCTGTGTAGGAATTGAACTACGACCTACAGCGCAGAAGGTAGGGTTACTAACCAACTGAGCTATGAGGCCAGTCATTAGTCAGTCAGTTATAAATACTTTAATGTCACATTTCCCATGAAAATATACCTCAATACATACAATGTAAATACCTAAATGAATGAGCTCTACGCTGTACTGGAACGGGGTACCCGAGGGCCTGGTGTCGGTCGGGGACGGACCTGCACACGACTTCGGAATCTGCGAAATACGATTCCTCCAGCCAATATTCCATCACAAGTTTAAGTCTGGTTAAACATTACTTATATTTAAATACCATCGTATGATGATCTCCCCCTATCCACCCCCCACTTACTGCGCTGTCAGTAAGTGGGGGGGCTCGTACCTACTGCACACAGGAGCTTACTGTTGTTGTTATGAAGGGGGGCGGCGGCGGGTGCGCACGCGCCGACATCTCGGAAGGGGAGTCCTGCTCCGACTCTGACTCCGACCACCGCGACTCTTCAGACGACGAAGACGAAGGTAACACAGTAATACTGCCACTGTTCTGGACCTTAGTAACTATACAGAAGAAAAAAAGAAAGAAAACTTTATTTGTAGCTATAAAAAAAAGAAATAACATAACACTGCAGACTTAAATAAAAAAAATAATAATAATAGTAATACTTAAATTAATAACTTATAACGATTGAACATTTATGACATAACTAAAATATCTATGTGCTCCTAAGCACTAAGGCTCCTCCTAAGAGGCCAGGAAACTTTTGTGGAAAATTATCTTATAAATATTTATTTATAATATTATAATTTTGATATATATAATTATATATATATATGTGGTATCGCCACTATCTGAGGTGATAGACTATACTCGTTGATGATAATAAAATATAACTAATTTATCATCTGTATTGTGTCTGTCCACACAAGGAATGTACCTTGGTGTCCGATACTTTCTTACCGAGTTAACTGTATTTAATTGTTTCATATTTGTGTTTTAAAATAATTTTGTTTAATGTGTTCCAGTGATCCCGGGCAAGCAGCACAAGTACAGGAACATCAGCCAGTTAGAGTGGGACAACAGCACTATGTAACTCGCTCGCGCGCGCACGCGGCACTTACTTATCCACCCGTCTCTGTCGCACCCGCGCCCGCCCCCGTCCCACTGTCCCGCTCACGCGGCGCGCCCTCACAACGCGCTGTAATGACAAAATGATTTGAAAGTAACGTACATCAATGTATAGTTTTTAATTGGTGTGAAATAATGCACGAGAGATTTATCTTGATCGGTTCGAATTTCAATAAAAGAAAAATAATCTTAGATATTGTGTCGGAAGCCGACTTCTGTTCATCTATTCAAACTACCCACACCTTTATATAATTTCGTATACATTGATTTTGCGAGTACTAAAAAGGTATTTGACATTACAACGTTGAAATAATACGATTACAAAGCGTGTAATACAGTAGTTACAACGGAATTGATTTTATAATCTGTCTGTTAATATATTGTAGTATTATAAATGCTTACAGCACAACACGCGGCACAACACTATAGTTTTTAAATCGTGATTTTGCACGACACACAGTACACAAGATGGCACTGACCGGAGATTGGATCATTGAAACTTGATTTTCCATTTATACGGTGTAAAAACGGCCGGAATCTATGATAAAACACAAAGTATTGAGTATAACGTGCAAAACCCGATGCAAATACATGTTTCATTTATAGTTTAATTAATTACTAAGATTCAAAAATGATCATATCAAAATTTATACGTAACCGAATGTTGATTTGTCCTCGCTTGCTTTTAGTACGTTCGTTGTTTAGTGCTCTTCAATATGTTCTATCTGTTTATAAAATAAGTAAAATGTATATGTATTAAGTGTAAGCGTAGTGGATGTACTATTGTGGAGTCGGTACTAAGTGTAGGTTAAGAGTCGGAACACTAACACTATGTATTATTGAACAAGTTGTAGAATCCTGCTTTCGGTTACCCCCAGTTTTGCAAAAAATGGCGGATTTTTTTTAAGTAAAATACTTAAGGTATTCATTATTTGTTAAGTATTGCATATACGCGCACCTGCTATGCATATAAAGCGAGATAAATTGGTAACATCTTGAAGATAATCAAAAGAGATACGCCGCCATGTTGGACGCCATCTTGGACGCCATCTTGGCCGCCATGTTGGCCGCCATGTTGGACAATCCAGTCCGCATTTATTTGAGTACAACATTCGCATTTACGTTCCGTTCAGTACAAAACATTCGTGTCTAAAATTATATAAAAGTCCACCACTCACCTTTTAAGAGCTTCTCAATCGGCTTAATGTATATTAGACACAGATTTAATAGATTTACGATAAATTATACACGTACATATATACAGATCGTATCTGTTTAGGATCAGCTATATGTAACTATATAATATATATATTTTGAATGCGTTAAGGGATTTTTACTAACAATTTAGATATAAGTGGCTATTTAATGCGATCAATGGGAAATGGCAACACGGCGCGTCCCGAAGGTTCTATTCACACGACGCGTTACAAACAAAAATAAATACAACATTACTTTGAGGAACTAGCTCTACCCTTTTCACATTAAAGAGATAAAATACATCTGTATGTAAATATAACCACACTGTCGTGTTACAAAACGCTCCGTGTGAATCGCCCTGTAGTCGTAAGTGTTGGGTATTCTCTTCGTTTTTTACTAACGTAATGCTTGTGTGTTGCTGTCCCGCTCGCACGCACGCGGCGGGGTGTCGCTCCGTCTCTGTCATATCAGATCGTTTGCCATATTAGCATAGAGAGTAATGTCAGATTAAGATTGACTGTAAAAATGTTTAAGCAATCCGAACATAATCATTGGTGTATCTTTATCTTATCTTAACGTAGTTGTTTTATATGTATGTTAGTTACTGCCAGTTGTGTTGTGTTTACTGTTTTACATTTTGACAACAGAATTGCTGATTTTGTTATTCTGACCTTGTAACAATGTTTATGTAGTATTGTATCATGGAATTTGTTATTCTGACCTTAGAATTATCTGTCGTTACAAGCGACACAGAGTATAACTCCGCCTCGCGGCTTCACTATCATTCCTTCGACATGTCCCGGACAGTCCCAACCGAAAGTTGTTTAATACTTAGGTATGGTCAAGTGTGGACACAATACTTATTACATATAGACACATTTATCGCTAACGACTAATTGAAGGTCACATGTTTGATGACGAATTGACGAAAACGACTTAATTCGAAATACGACCAAACCTTCGTTTGAGATATTACTAAAAGTTTTCTTGATAAAGAAACATCAATTTAGTGCTGTGTCGTTGCATCGCACCGGCTGTGTCACAGTTGTATCTCTGTACTGTGTCCCTTTCACTCGGCTACCGTCCAACGTCCATTTCCCCCGCGTTATGTTTACCCCCATAAAGATCTGATCTTTTCTAACGTAAAGCTCAAAATTGCACAAACACTTAAAATCCACTTTTTAATTATAAAGTATTATTGTGGTAGCTACTTACGTCTTATCATATTTACTTTAATTTTTCTTTTATTATGGTAATAATTACCTAATGTATTATTAGAAATTCTTTGATGTATGAATTATTATATTTTAGCTAAAAATAAAGTTGGTTTTAAAATAATACATTGTTGTTTTACTCGATAGGGACGAAATTACCACTTATTCACTAATTATTCAGACTGGCCTCATAGCTCAGTTGGTTAGTAACCCTACCTTCTGCGCTGTAGGTCGTGGGTTCGATCCCCACTCAGGACAAACATTTATGTGACATTTGTAACATTGATGTTTGTTCTGTGTCTGGGTGTTAATATGTGTATGTATTTACAAAAAAGTATATAAGTATGTATATCAGTTGTCTGGTTTCCATGATACAAGCTATGCTTAGCTCACTCTGGGGCTAGATGGCGCTGTGTGAAATGTCCACCAATATTTATTTATTTTTATTATTTATTATTTGTGCGTCATTTAATTTAATTTATTACATATCAAATTTCAGTTTGCAATGTAAAGTAAAGCCAGAGGCTAAGTAATCAAGCTATAAAGTTAACACAGCGCTAAATTAAGCTGAGCATAGCTTGTATCATGGAAACCAGATAAGTGATACGTCGCATGTGATACATACCTATATACATGTAATATGAACACCCAAACGCGAAACAAATCTGTATTCGTCAACAAACGTTTGTTGTGGGTGCGAATCGGAGGCAGGAGCTAGTGCAGCAGGCAGGAGTAGGTACCTACCTACCTACCTGCTACCAACTGAGCTGTGAGGCGAGGCATTGGATTATTTACCACTCATGTAAGTTTTAGTGATTCACACATTAATTATATTAGAAAGAAAGAAAGAAAAATATATTTGTGACAGTACAGGCAAAGAGCACAAGACATTGAAAATGATGAAAAGCTATAAATAAAACATACTGTAATAAGTAATAACTGATCCCCGAGTTTCAATCCGGAGGTCGCCGGTTCAAATCCCGATGTGCACCTATGAGTTTTTCGATTGAAAGATTTATGTGCGCAATACCACGTTCTCAAAACAGTGAAGGAACATCGTGAGGAAACCGACATCAAAATTCGAAGACATGTGTCGAGTGCAGGAAAGGAGCCTCTTTGAGGCGCACTTACAATCCTTTCACCACACTGGTTCGACAGTACCGGTGACTTGAAGAAGAAGACCAAACTAAATCTTGCCCCCAGGATTGGGTGCACTCAATATTTCCTTTCCTTAACTGTATTTATTTGTTTTTGTAGGCGCCGCCCGACATCCGATTAATATCCGGGCCCGACATCTGACAAGTGATAATTCCTTCCTTGTATGACATATTTTCTTCTAGCTATTTTGATTTAAAATCCAATCTACTGGACCGATTTTGATGATATTTTTATGGAATCTTACAAATCGGTTGTTAAATGACGGAGTTATGAGGTAAGAAACATAAAATACAACCGAATTAAGAACCTCCTTATTTGAAGTCGGTTAAAATATGGAAGGCAGGAATGTATCGTTATGTATATGAAATCTTATAGCGATCACCAGAAGTGTCCTCCATGTTCTTAGTAGGCGTAGGTTGTCGGGTAAGGAGATAGTATTTGAATGAAATGTCAGTTGCGACAATCACTGCACTTATAATTCAGGGTACTACAATCAATTATTTCACAAAACAATTAGGGATTACTAAGATTAACTCGGATTGTGACAACGTCCACCCAACACGTGGCTGCGTGCGCACTCGACCCCGTCTCAGTCACAATTGACGCTTTTACAAGATGGCCGCCTCTCCAATGTTCGGTGTTCGTTAGTGACGTTTTTGACAGTGCATTCGTCAACTGCGCTGACATATATATAGTGAGTCAGCAACCTGTAAGGATACTTATTCCACAAAGGCAGTGACAATTTTTATTTTGCCTTTGGATTTTGTTCGTTCACGCCAACATGGTGAACCTTGACTCAAATCTGTGGTCTAATAGCGGTTTTACCTACATATATATTTTTTATTTTTACGTTTTTTTTTTTGTTATGTAGTTACGGAACGAGCTGACGGCCCGCCTGGTGGTAAGTGGTAACCTCGGCCTATAACAACCGATGCGACTTGGGTCCTCTCCTACTAGGTACGACAATACCCAAGTCGCATCGTATGCGCCCGTGACTATGAGACGTGTAGGTAGGTGGAATGTCCCATGTGCCTGTAATTTCACCGGCAACCACACCTTTCAAACCGGAACACAGTAACGCGAACGCGTTACTTTTTAGCGGCAGTAATGGGCATGGTGGCAGTACTTCCCCGGACGAATTTGGCGAGTTCTACTGCTCTTAAAAATGCTCTTATGCTGCTCTTAAATATAATTCACTCTCCGTCAACCGACCTAAGAACAAACTTTCAAGTTTCGGACATATTTTTTTTAGTCCTACTTGTAATTGTCAGGTTTAACAGAAAATTAATTAAATGTTTAGTTTCACATCGTACGGAGACAGAATCCTATTTGGGCTACCTATTGTAAACAAGAGGGTAAATGGAATTGAAATACTTTTATTTTAATACCTAAGTTGAAAACTTTCATCTCCAATAATCTCATCAGGAACCTGAACCCGCTACCTTCACAATGAAAGTGAGAGGTAGTTCACTCGCACGCTACTGTTGTATAGCCATCCAACCCTGAAAACAAACTCTACCACCAACTCATTCGGAACTTAACGAACAATCGCCAAATAATGCAGTCTCTGATAGATAGATAGATAATTGACCACCATACATAGAAATTTCATAAAAATTAATGCAGTCATAAATAATAGTCAAAAATGCAGTCTCTGATCTGTGCCTACTCTGCAATGAGAGCGCAAACGACATAAAATGTTCGCCAAACATGCTGCATAATGCACGCGATGGGCCCGCCTAATGAGAGCGAGTGCGACACGTATATACCAGAACCACAGGAAGGAGGAGGACAGAACGAAATGCGCAACGAATTGAAGAGAGATAGCGGCACAGTGCCCGCAGTGGAGGGGCGAGTTAAATGTTGCCAACTGAATCGTGAATAATGAAAATAATGAAAATGAAAAATGAAAATGAAAATTATTTATTTACAGCAAAAAAAAAAAGAAAGACACAGATTGGTTTAAGTATAGTAAGTAACAAGTCTAAATTTACTTATGATGTACATACTTAGATTTATATACTATACTACTTAAATGTGATACATTGCTGGCGAGAATCACGTTCCAGTTTCCGTTGATACCCACACTAGATATATATCTGTATCGTGGGTATCCGTGAGATTAACTAAGGAATTTAGACGCCTCGGATGAATTATAATATTATAGGAAATATATAAATATGTATAATATATATATTATATATGGGTGTATATATATATATATATATATAATAGGTATATATAAATATGGGGAAAACATTTATATAATATGGTAGAATTGATTATAGGATAAAAGTAAGCATAAATAAATATTATGTTATGGATATTAGTAGACGTTCGGTGCAGTCGTATGTGAGAGTAGTCAGCCATTTGGTAATTATTTGTTTTGCTTTATATATTGGACAGCTTTTGATGTCACAGCTCTTAACTATTTTATTATACAAAGTTGTTGAGACAAAAGGGGAAAACCTTTTGGCAAAAGATGAGGAGACGGACACGGCCTGAAGTTTAAATACTCGGCGAGATAGCATATTCTGATAAATATCGCTGTTCAGAACGTTCTTGTGAACTGCCAATGATGTTTTGAGGACGAAAAGCTTACGTACGGAGAGAACGCCACTGTCTATATATAAATTTGAGGTGGGATACCTGAAGGGCTTTTTTAACATTACTTTTAACACGGATCTCTGGGCCCGCTCTAATTTAATTAATGTGGTTTTTGGGGCACTGCCCCAGCAAGTAATGCAGTATGCTACGACAGACTGACAAAGTGCCAAATAAGTAGACCTTAGAGTTTCAAAGTTAGCTGCATTCCTAAGCTTTCTCATTACGTGTATGAATGTACGAGTTCTGGCGGATAATTTATCGATATGTTCTTTAAACTTCAAGTTTTGGTCCAGTATAATTCCTAAATATTTTACGGAACGTATTCGGCCTATTTCCTCACATGTGCAGTTATCTGCTAATCCCTGGTTGCATCTGTGAAGTTTAAAAGCATAAAGGGATTGCGGGGGCGCAGAAGTATGAGTTTTGTGAAAGCAAATGAACTTTGTTTTTTCAGTGTTAAGGGTTAAAAGATTCCTCAGGAGCCATTGGTTCACCAGTTTCATGCCCTGTTTCGCGTTCGATATTACATCGTCCCAGTCGGAGCCATGAAAGATTATGGCCGTATCATCCGCGTAGCAAACAACACTTGCGTTGCCCAGGTTAAGGTTGTGTATACTATTTATATAAAATATAAAAAGTGTAGGGCCCAATATACTCCCTTGAGGAACACCAAAATTAATATTTTTGGGAGAACTTGTGAATCCGTTCACGCTCAGACACTGTTTCCGTTCTGTAAGGTAGCTCTTGAACCATTGTAATGGAATTCCTCTTATTCCAGCGATTTCAAGTTTCCTTAGCAGTATAGGAACGGAAACAGTGTCGAAGGCCTTGGCGAGATCCAAAAACACCCCGACACAACTTCTATTCTGATCTAAGTGGGAAACTAGTTGAGTTAGCAAGAGATTCAAGCCTCCTTCAGTGGATTGGCCTTGTCTAAAACCGAATTGGTTGTCTGATAGGATTCCGTGGGATTCCATGTATTGTACAATTCGTTTATTCACCAACTTTTCCAGCAGCTTAGAAAATACCCCAAGGAGAGAGATAGGACGGTAATTATTTGGAATATTTCGAGGACCAGCTTTGTAAATGGGCACAACAGTAGCAATCTTCCAGATATCGGGGAAATAACCTGTTGAGAGACTTCTGTTAAATATGTAAATTAAAGGTTCATTTATGTCCTCTTTTATCTGTTTAACTAGGAGGTTAGTTATACCATCCATACCAGGAGCTTTATCAGTTTGCAAGGCACAAATGAGTTTACCTACTTCTACCACGTCCGTAGGGTGCATGAAGAAGGAGCTAGAAAAGTTGGTGTCGGAAGATACTTTGGCAGCTAAGGACTCTTCTGTTGTTTGCATATCTGTAAGGATACCATGTGCCAGTGTTTGACCTACGGTGGAAAAGTAGTCATTGCACGAGTTTAGAGCTTCCTTCGAGTCAGAGATCCCGTAAGCACGGAGGAGTTCTAGAGGTTCTCGATTAGCCGTCGTTAGGTCACAAATGCCTTTTATTGTTTTCCATAGTTTCCGTGGGTTGTTTTTATTGGATTCTAATTCTCTATTTTCGTATTCTTTTTTCAGTTTATATAATAAGCCATTACAAAAGTTGCGGTAACGGGTGTAGACAGCGCGTTGAACTTTATCTGTTGAGTTACGGTTCGAGCGAGAGTGTAGACGATCGCGGTGACGCATGCAACGCACCAAGCCAGGTGTTATCCACGGTTTTAAAATGCGTTCAGCACGTTTTACTGTAGTAATTTTTGTGTGTTTCTCAATAATGCTACTCAGTGTGCCTGTAAATATCTTAACAGTTTCATTAAGGTCAGGTCTATCCAATAACTCGCTCCATTTAATTTCTTTAAGCTCATTCCTAATAGATTCTAAGTCCCTAGTAATTTTTGTTTTAAATATCGGAATTTGTTTTTGATTAATAAGCGACAATCCAATCATAGCTAAGTCGTGATCAGTTAAGTCAGATTCACAGACCATTCCTACTGCATCCCCTTTGGATCTTACAAATATGTGATCAAGACAGGCATCATTGCGAGTAGGAATGGTAATGGCAGGAAGTAAACCATATTCGGCCAAAAGGCAAAGGTAATCGATGCTAGAATTATTGTCAGCCGTTGATAAAATATCTATATTTATATCGCCCGCTAGCACTAAAGTAGGCCTGTCTTCAAGATCATGCAGCACGTTATTCAGTGATATGATAAAGTTTTCAGTTTGTCTAAAAGATGGTGATCGATAAATGCCTAGAAGTGTTACTACATTTTGAATATCTACAAACAAACAGTTAGCGTCATCTACACGGGGTTCGGTGACAACAGGCGTCCAGAGATCACGAATATATATAACAACACCACCATTTTGGTTTATAATTTTTTCAGTTTTATAAGATGTGTAGTGTGGTATATGTGGTATTAGCGAGCAGTCACCCAGCCAGCACTCCGTCAAGACAATAGCGTCAAAGTCAGAATTTAACCGAGTCAGGGTAACCAGAAAGGAGTCAAAGTTTTTATTAATACTTCTTATGTTGACAGTGAGTATCTTAAAGTTATAGTTGGATGTGAGAATGGTTTTAACTCGTTCAGGTTCTGGTAGCGAATGGCAAGTTATCCCAAGTGATTCCAGATCAGATACTATGTTGTCTAGATCCATTTAAGGTATGTTAAAACAGAGTTCCAGAGATATGGCGTAATGGTTGTGTAACCGCCATGCCATCCGTCAACAACAACAAATTGCTCACAATCCATGATCCTGACTAAGTTAAACGTTGAGGCGATTTCGCGTTCGATTAATTTTAGACTGGATTTCGTATACTTCAAGAGTAAATCAGGTGACTGCGTTACGTCTATAAATTTATTGGTTTTGTTAATCCATAAAAAATATGTGTGTAAGCGGAGATAATAATAATAATAATAGTTATAGTCATATATGATAAAATAAATATAAGGGATAATTATACGAATACATGACATATAAAAGCACAAAAATAGTCTTTTATCACTGCACGAGGAAAGTAAGTTGTAGGGCACGCTACTGCATATGATTTTAAAATTGTGGATACAAACAAACAGTAAGCGGTCAAAAGAAATTTGAGAAAAATAGAGATGTTTAATATAAAAAGATCCTGAGTCACACTGTAGGTGATTTCTCTGAAGCATTCTGAGCACGAGGACCGAAGACACTATCCAGATTGTCAAGTGATGATACACGCATAGCAGCCTTCCCTTCTCGCTGGCGTACGTAGATTGAACCTTGGTTGCACCAGCAAAAAGCATACCCGTGCATTTTGGCCCGGTTTCTGGCTTCACGAAATAACATCCGATTTTCTGGCGTGAGTCGCTCGTTGTAGTAGACTTTCCGAGGAGGCCCCTGTATATCAAGATCATTGCTCATAACATTTTTCCTTGACTTAGATGCTCTCAACACACAGTCACGTTTCTCTCGTCGTAGGAATCGGGCCACTATGGGACGTGGGGCTCTAGTTTCATTAGTAGGAAGCCGCGCAGGTAGTGTCCGTGGACCAACACGAGTCACCCAGTCAATGTCGCTGTCAGCCACCTCAACTCCGATCTTCCGTATGGCAACAAGAACAATGTGGTGTAAGTTTTCATTCGGATGCTCGAGAACGCCAGAGATTTCAAGCTCGTTCCGTAGTTGAGCTTGGGCCTGTGAGCTCAAATCCCGACGGAGAAGTTCAACAGTAGTCTTCAGTTGTTGCACCTCATTATCACGATTCTCAAGAACCTGGATTCGGGACTCGTTGGCCGATACTGAGGCCGCGAGTTCATCCAAGCGGTCGTGGCAGCGAATCAAGGAGCTGGTGGCGTCTTCCAACTTTTGTTTCAGCGAGGATATTTCCTGTGTTAAAAGACGGACCTCAGATATGAGCTCTTTAACCTCTGATGTGCCCGTTTCTACCGAAGATTCTTTTTTCCTGTGGGTAACATTCTGATGGAATTCTGCAGTGTGACCGCGAACTGGGGTTAGGTTATTGTCCCCGCCTTTTTTGTCCGAAGCAGCACAATCCGGACATTTCCACGTCTTTTTCTTGTCTGTAGTAACAGTTGGTATATTTATGCATAATGAGCAGAAATATTTCTCGCAAGTTCCAGAGGTACATTTGATGCTGTTTGACTCCTTTGCAATTCTTAGACATCCTGAGCATTTCATTGTGTAGTGAGAGAAAATATTGTAGTTAATCAAACCTCGTGAATGCAAACAATGAAGGTGAGTCGTCTGTAGTTACTGATCTTTGGCCGGTGAGGCTCAGTCACTGAGTGACGTATAGAGGCGGGTGACGCGCGCGATAACGGCCCGTCCGTCAGGTAAAGTTAAGTGTGCGAATCGCGTGTAGCGCGCGGTTAAAGATGTCGGACGGTGATTAGTTATTTCGACGGCGGTCACAATAACTCACTTCACTTTTTCGTGTATAATCACGAAATTGAGCACTGGTTTTGAAAGATATTATGATAATAATTATAAAAAACTGTTTTTCAACGTTTTGCTAGTTACTTTTGGAGAAAAAATCACAAATTAAGCTGTTATGTCGATATTTTGTATGGAGCGTTAATGTAAACAAACTTAAACGTATGAATTGGCAAGAACTTTCAGTAATTGTTCGTTACTTACGGAAACTTGTCAGCTATAAGATGCAGCCAAAGTATTTAAGTACCTACTTACACAACTACATTTTAATTTTAATATAGTATTTATATAAACATTAAGTTACAGGCACATGAGACATTCCACCTACACGTCTCAGAGTTACGGACGCATACGGTGCGACTTGGGTCTTGTCGTACCTAGCAGGGGAGGACCCAATTCACATCGGTTTGTTATGGGCAGAGGTTACCACTTTACAGCAAGTGGGCCGTCGCGTCGGTCGGGTCGTTCCGTAACTGTACCTATCAAAAATAAAAATAATTCCTTCTTTTTACATGTATTTCAAATCTCACTTTACTCACCAATTACCTAAAATAAACTAAAACTATAAACTTGAATTATAATAAAATATAATAAAAATCTGTTGACTATCTTTGTGGGTATACATTGCAACACTAGTATTCCTTGCATCAAATCAAGTGCGCCACACGCAGGTGATGATGTTGCAGACATCATAATATTTGTCATCATTAGGAGCATCACAGAGCATGGTATATAACTGATTGCAGTGGCGTAACTATACCATCTGGGGCCCGTGGCAAATTCTTTAGATGGGGCCCTATCAGTAAAAATCATCTATCAGTAAAAAATACAAAATATACTTTTCAAGTATAATATAAAATACTCAGGTACAATGTAAAAAAATGTTTCTGAGCTCGCGGCCTCTTGGGCCGGGGCCCTCTTGGGTCGGGGGCCCGTGGCATTTTTCCAGCCCTATTGTTACGTCATTGACTGATTGATCCAGCTGACATGAACAGTTAAAACAAGCAATCTCTCGCGCAAATCTATCTGTAATATCGTGTTGCGAGCTGGCAGCACTGGGGCGAGGTCTGAACTTGTATTGGTCCATCGTGAATATTGTATGCCGACCGCCCTTTACCGCCTCCGGGGCGGGGCGGGGTCGGGGGCGGGGGGTCGTGTTTGCCGCGAGCCTTTCCGACGTCACACCAATTTGATACGCGCCATCTTTGGCCAGTTTTTGAGTTTCAGTGCAATGACCGTGATGTGCTTTTTGTGGTGATACCATTGGTGGATACTTACAAGGTATGTGATACATATTTATATTGGCCGATTACATAGCTAGTATTTGGTTCTAACTAATTTCGCTAATAAGTAGATATAATATTATACTTAGCTTTTCCTTTTTTTTTTTCAAGCCATTTCTTTATGAATTCTATGGAAATAAACTTTTTGACTTTGACTTAGGTACATTTTAGAAAAAATATTTTAAGATTTTAAGGCTTTTGATACAGTGATGGTAGCCAGTTCTTATGTTTACTGTCAGTTACGTAAGCGATAAAAAATGTATTCTAAATTAATAAGAAAATGTTACTCAGCCATATACCTACTAATTAATAAATGTTTAAATATGAACAACATTTAATTTCGGTTTAAAGAAATTTTATTATCAAAAGAACATATATACACTTCACTTACATGATATGATTAATATATTACATTAAAAACTTAAATATATATAGTTGTTTTCGAATAACGAACTTTGTAACACTTAGGTAATATAGCATATGGTTTATCTACCCTGGGGGCACCTGTGGACTTCAAATAATTTTTGTGTAGGTACTCCGACTACCTTATTCACAGAGATTTTTACTATATTTTTTACCCTTCCAATCATATTAATATTACCCACTAGAGAACCAGATACTATCGATATAAGCAACAAGGATTAATACATACATATATTTTAATCATAAATGGTAGGTCTTTTGTCATTTTAATATTCGTGATTGGCTACCAATAACTATACCTTTAATACGTCTCAAATGCATTTAACACATATAAGACCCATTAAAATCATATAATACTAATTTATTTGAGAAGATTAACTAATCTCTACTTAGGAACTGTTCAATAGTGTTCAGTCAGTTTGTTCATTTATTAAGGGCTGCAATCAGATTGAATTAAAACTGCCTGTCACTAAATTGTAAGTAATTATCGTCTACTTTTAGCCTATTAGAGGCTAAAGTAAATATTTTAGTAATTATTTTTTGATTATTGCAATTTATTCTCAGTAAACTTTTTATGTTAGAAAGCCCACTGCAATTCAAATACATACAAAGATAGAAGCAGTAGTCTATTAAGTATCAATAATAAGGTATCCCTGGTAGAGTTTAAACGACAAACATTTTCACTATGACACGGGACATAACACCGCAACAATTAAAGGATTCTCTTCATCTCATCCGTATTGAACGTCTCGTAATCCCAGGATTATCTGTAATGTTGGTTAAATCCTTCCGCCGACGCGACGCGACGCCTCCAGTTAAAGTTAACCGCGAGATTAATGGCAGATAACATTGTAAGTAGTGGGTGTGACAGGCAGGATGTTTGTAAACAACAAGTGCGGTAAGATCAGTGTATTTTCGATATAAAGGTTAGCCGTCTTCTTAAATTTAGTTGGAGACATGCGAGCTCAAATTTTAATTTAGTTTTGACGTAACAATCTCCACGTCTACAATAAATACTACAAAGTAACAAATCTACAATATGAAGTTATTTATGAATTCGATTTTTGGGCCTTACTACTTTTTTCTTACTTTTTTCCTACTACTTTTTGACCTTATGTTTTGAATATTGTCGTTTCCAAGCCATTTCTTTATGAATTCTATGGAAATAAAGTTTTTGACTTTCACTTTGTCTTTGGTCCGGACATGGTGGCGGAAGACGAATAAGAATGTTTGACATTAAAAATATAATTTATTTGTTCATAGCACATTCCAATAATCAATACATAATATGGACATTGGATTCTTAAAGCGAGGTTTTGGGAAGATACTTCTATTTGGTAGGTCCTTGTAATGCGTTCCTGTGTTTTGGTTTGAAAGGTGAGCTTGCCGGTGAAATTACAGACACTTGAGGTATTCCACCTAGAGTTACGGACGCATACGATGGGACTCGGGTCTGTACATAATTAGGTAGGGGAGGAGCCGTAATGCTTGTTATGGGCAGAGGTTACCATTTAAAAACAGGTCTATCAGCTCGTCCCGTAATTTTATGTCACGCATTATTAGGTAGTAGTATCCATGATAAAATAATATTGTGATTTTTTCTGGCTTTCGTATCTGTAGGAAAAAGTCTTAAGAAAAAACTGACCTGTTGGTAAATCAACACAGCTTATATACTTTACTCGTTACAGACCGTAAGTAAGTATATTAAGATGTCCCACTATTCTAATTATAAACGTACAATCCTATACCGCAATCTGCAAATAAACACATTGTAATGGTACACAGGGTTCGATTCCCGGGCGAGTCCGCTAACGATGTTGACGGAGGCGACAGTTCACGTGCCGGCACTGATTGAAACCATTGTCTGGGGGGTGCTATAAACCCTCTCGGACAAACAAACAAACAATTTTGCGTGAAATGAAACTTTTACTTCAATTGTGTTACTTAATACATTTCGTAACATTTTTATAATTGAATCAGTTCTTAACATTGCATCCTCTGCCCATATTTAGATATGGGAAGACCCAAGCCGCACTGATCGCATGCCGTTTTTTCCAAAACATAAACGTATTTTTTTAGTTTCCAGACACAAAACAGAAAGCAGCTAATAAGAATTAAAATTAAATTAAAATTAAGAGTACTTAGGTACATTTACCGATATTGCGGGGGTTTATTTCATCATAAAATTATGGACAAAATATCAGTTTACATCAAATACCGACTATTTAGTAATTAGAAATCAATTTGTATCGCAGCTCGCGCAGAATCGCAATGAAATACACAGTTATTTGAATAAAAAATTATCTAATGTTAATAAATAAAGATGAAGAGTTTGTTTGCGCTAATCTCAGGAATTTGGTTCCAATTGAAAAAACATTTTTGTGTTGGATAGTCCCTTTATTGAGGATGGCTAGGCAAGCTACGACCAATAGGAGCGGAGCATCAATGAAAATTGTTGCAAAAATGGGAAAAAATATTGATTTTTGAGAACTTAAGCTGTTGAAGTTACGCAAAAATCATGTATCACGGAATTGTTACCCTTTAAAAGTTCAAAAAAAGTCCGCGACAGCACATGTCTATTTTTTAAGGTTGACTTTTATATGGTGATCAAATTTGTTTTAAAATAATGCATTATTTACGAAGGTTTACAGGTCTCAAATTAAAACGAGTGTAGCCGCGGGGCACAGCTAGTTATATATTTTTTACAAGTACTCTGTAGGTATACTTTCACATGAATTTAGTAAATAGCTGTTATTTTGATAACACAAACAGACACTGCGATTTTTATAGATCAAGGGCATCAGCTTAAGTCGCACCGGGCGGGGAACCGAACTCGTTACCCCGACAGGTAGTGCCAGGTAAAGTCCGTGCTCGCAAAGCATGCTCGACTCTATCGCTCGAATGCTCGCAAAAGCATCCGCTGTCACATATACCATAACATTTCATACACTACGCAACGACACTAAATCGTCTCTACATGGAAATGAGATTTAATATTTTAATTTCCACGTGAACGCCTCCTCGCAGTGACAATCCCTTCCGAGGGTGTGATAATCCCTGAACCCTTCATGTCATCCCCTAATTACGTGACAATGGGCATCACCTGACGTCACCTGGGGGCGAGAGGGTAGTTATTGAGCTCAATGGACCGCGCGGGGGTGTGCCTACCCTACAACACGGGCTAGTTTCATACTGCGTATCATACCTAATGCCCATGCTGAATGTAATGACAGGCCTCCCAGCTCAGTCGGTAGTGACTCTGGCTACTGCGCTATAGGTCGTGGGTTCGATTTCCAGGACACACTTTTGTGTGACAAATATAGATCTTTTTCTACGTGTAGGTGTTAATTTATATGTAAGTACGTAGGAAACAGGAAACAATCCAATAAATAAGTCAACGTTAAATCATATACTAAGAACACAGGTAAATAGCACTGAAAACACGTCCGCACCGCACGACTGACCAGATAAAACTGAGTTGGGTCGCAGCGTGCACGCGCCCTATCTTCCTTATCTGCGACCAATCACGTGCAATCCCTGATTACCCCATCACACATTCTCCGCGAACAGACTATAGTTCGAGACGAGAGTGAAACGGATTCCGTACAAGAAAAACCGCAGTATAAACTTGTCTAAACGTTACCTACAGCAAAATTTAAGAATTCTGTTTTACCATTATTTTTAAATATCAAATCTTCCTGTCTGTAAAAGCTTTCATTTTGTGTTACGGAATGAAAGTTTAAGAAACAGAGCAAATTTTGGAAAATTATTATAGTTTTTATCTAGTTAATATTGAATGGTTTCGCAGCTCAGTTGGTAGAAATCCTACCTTTTGTGCGTTCATGCCTTTAGGTCGTCGATTTGATCCCGCACACCACATACCTGGATGTTTTACTTGTGGCTGGGTTTTTTTACAAATAAAAAGTGTATATGCATTTATCACATATGCACTTGGCAAGGCTTGAGGCTTGGGGCTAGGTGACGCTGTGTAATGTTTACAGTAATTTATTACTTATAATAAATAATCATGTTTTCCCTTTACCAGATTAAAAAGTTATTCTTTTAAGTTATGTAGTTACGGAATGAGCCGACGGCCCACCTGGTGGTAAGTGGTAACCTCGGCCCATAACAACCGATACAATTTGGTACGACAATACCCAAGTCGCATCGTATGCGCCCGTAACTATGAGACGTGTAGGTGGTATGTCTCATGAGCCTGTAATTTCACCGGCAACCACACCTTTCAAACCGGAACACAGTAACGCGAACGCGTTACTGCTTGGCGGCAGAAATGGGCATGGTGGCAGTACTTCCCCGGACTAACTTGGCGAGTTCAATATGATCAAGTTTTACAAAATACAAAACCGTACAAAATAACTTCTTTTACAAATGTTATTTTTTGTGATTTAGTCTAAATTGTGACCATAATGGACCAAAATTTATTGAAATATAGTCATTGCAATCGATAAGTACCCGAGACACTTAATGTCTATTTTTTTTGAGAATATACAAATACATTTAGAGGATTCGGATATGATCACGAGATAATTGGTACGTCGTGTGGACAAAAGTAATAACTTATGGGATTGTGGACTAAACGAGTAATTGAATCGTCAATCAACGACGATCGTCAATTGAATTGCGCGGGAGTGGAATCCCTTTCCTTAAGCTTACAATATAGCTTTTTAAGTTAACTCATCCGCAAACGCATCTTCCGATATGTCGGTCCCGACTCCCAAACTGACGCGCGTACAATACTTAATTTTTTGCCTTCATTTTGGATAGTTTTGACAGTGAAAGTGTCTCTCCGGTAGAGTGGAAGTCGTTCGCGGCTCTTACAATATTAGATTTAGCAACGCAAGAGTGCTAAACCTATATTCTCAAATATTGTATTTATATATTTAACTTGGACTGGACTTGGAGCGTGGTCTAGCGGTACTGACCCCCGAGTTTCAATCCGGAGGTCGCCGGTTCAAATACCGACGTGCACCTATGAGTTTTTCGATTGAAAGATTTATGTAATACCACGTTCTCAAAACGGTGAAGGAAAACATCGTGAGGAAACCGACATGTCCTAGAACTAAAAATTCGAAGACATGTGTCGAGTGCACGAAAGGAGCCTCTTTGAGGCGCACTTACAATCCTTTCACCGCACTGGTTCGACAGAACCGGTGACTCGAAGAAGAAGATCATTTAACTTAAATATTATTCATACTGGCCGGCCTCACAGCTCAGTTGGTAGTGACCCTGCCCTCTGCGCTGTAGGTCGTGCGTTCGATTCCCACCCAGGACAAACATTTGTGTGACGAACATAGGTGTTTGTTCTGTGTTTGAGTGTTAATATGTATTATATGTATGTATTTACGCAAAAACATATATATAAGTATTATTTCAGTTGTCTAATTCCCATGATACGTTTAGCTTACTTTGGGGCTAGATGCCGCTGTGTGAAATGTTCATAATATTTATTTATTATTATTTCTATACATAGGTACCTACCAAATGATAATTCACAAGATACGCAACACAGTTTTTAATCGGATTTTCGTAAGAGTTCCTTTGCGAAGTATATTTCTAAGCGAATATAAAAGGTATCATGAAATAATTACACGTAAAAATAAAAAATAAAAAAAGCCTTTATTTCTACTGCCTAATAGTACATACAAAAAGATATCTTAACCTACAGAAGTTAGTTTCATCTATATTATTATACATAGGTATATTTTACTCAAAGGGTTAGCCACAGCCGCAATAGACCAGTTTTGACATTGGGAAATACTGTATTGAGGTACCGTTACACTGATCATAGAGTCCCAGAATAACTAAGCAAAACACTGTCCACCAAATCTGCATAACAACCCACCAGGAAACAAACTATGAACCAACAAAATTAACTTTAAGGGTAAAAATTACCTTCAAGGTTTACAATTCATATCTCTAGTAAACAGAGCATAAAAAGTTTTGGCAAAAATCTTTGAAACCGCCGCAAACAACCCTTGGAGCCCTCACTCTTTCTAGAAACGACAAATGTCAAATTAATTTGTAATAATCCCGTCAGGTTGGCCCCACTCCACGTCACAACCGATAGATAATGCGTAGAGTAAGTAGAGCAAGTAGTAATGCAACTTACAACCACCGAGGTGGAAACCTGTCCAAACAATTTAATATAACCAACTTTGTTATTATAGTAAGAGCCATCTTATATCCATAACTGGCCTCATAGCTCAGTTGGTTAGTAACCCTACCTTCTGCACTGTAGGTCATGGCTTCGATCCCCACTCAGAACAAACATTTATGTGACATTTGTAACATTGATGTTTGTTCTGTGTCTGGGTGTTAATATGTATAATATGTATGTATTTACAAAAAGAAAAGATGAGTATTATATCAGTTGTCTGGTTCCCATGATACAAGCTATGCTTAGCTTACTTTGGGGCTAGATGGCGCTGTGTGACAATGTCCACCATCTTATTATTATTATAACGCATGGTAAAAGTACACACACCCAGATTTAATAAATTACACGTAGCAAAGATTCGTTGTTGGATTCGAATCCGTCATCTTGTCTGTCGCCGGTTCCTTGATAATGTCATCCATTATAGAGTTTTAAATATACTTAAAGTAGCTTCATTAGTATTTTGCTTTACCTGCGACGTATAGGTACATAATTGTGATTAGATTTCGTAAATACATAACAATATTTGTGTACTTAAAT
The DNA here is from genome assembly GCA_947359385.1 of Chesias legatella. NCBI lineage: Eukaryota > Metazoa > Arthropoda > Insecta > Lepidoptera > Geometridae > Chesias > Chesias legatella. Next base: position 13,598,379 of record OX375764.1, on the reverse strand, counting down.
AGGTTTTTATTAGGTATCATCTCAAGGTCATCTTAAGGTCACATCATCATGTCAAATTGTGTGTAACGTTTACAAAATAAATACATGTAGTCCATTGTAACATCACTCAATTATTTCTGCTAACCCTCACACCCCTAGAAAATAAACAATTTCACATTCCAATAATAGATTTCCAATTACAACACCACAAATCGTGCCATAAACCATCCAATCTTGAAAACAACCGATTACCACCCCATAACATCACCATCGCAACCCAACCAGCAATCGTGGATCCCTCGGGCCGCGCCACATCCACACAAACCGATACAACCTCGGAGTTCTTTTTGAACTGGTCCGATTTAATGACCTCAGATTGAGAAAGAGACCGTCATACACTTTAACGTGCGTTAGAGGAGCACAGATATATCGATTATTCGCCAGGATTAGGAATGACGGATGTCGGGAACATTAACTCTGATTTTCCCGCCAAATAGGACGGTAATGGCGTCTTGAGTTGACAGATGTCAGAGTGACAGGCGTCGAGACCTCGATTATATCCACTCGATCATTTAAATCAAAATCGTATTGAATATACAAGTAGGGCACCGAATAAAAAACAGCAAAATAATAATCCTATCTCAAAACTAAATATTTTAAGTCTTCTTCGAGTCACCGGTTCTGTCGAACCAGTGTGGTGAAAGGATTGTAAGTGCGCCTCAAAGAGGCTCCTTTCGTGCACTCGACACATGTCTTCGAATTTTTAGTTCTAGGACATGTCGGTTTCCTCGCGATGTTTTCCTTCACCGTTTTGAGAACGTGGTATTGCGCACATAAATCTTTCAATCGAAAAACTCATAGGTGCACGTCGGGGTTTGCACCGGCGACCTCCGGATTGAAACTCGGGGGTCAGTACCGCTACACCACCATGCTCTCAATAATATTTTAAGTGATACAGGTTATATCTTATTATGTTTGGGGTTGATTAAGTTTTTACCTATATTTTGGCAGTAGGCAAGGTGCATCAGGGTCAAGTCCGTAGTTACTATATAGTTAATGTAATATTAAACTTTGTTATTACCTGATTAAGATGACTGTATTAGGCCTCCTGAACGGTATGTGTAATTTTATGGATAAATAAAAGTGAATTGGGGAGCAGGTCGCCAAAAACAAGGATATAATACAGACCAGCAATAATGTACAAAATTTTCCCCATAGTAGATTCAACTTCAAATGTAACTTCTCTCTCTTAGCGTGGCGAGAAATGGCTGGAGTCCCAAGGGTCACCAATATCTCAAATACATCCATATATTTAATAGTTAGAATTCACGACGAAGAATTTTGCATCCGGTAGGTACCTACTTACATGTCTCTAGTGCGAAGAGATGTGCTTGTGTGTGTATGTGTGTGTGTGTGTGTGTGTGTGTGTTTAGTGATTTAGAAATTAAATGTAAAAAAAATACATCAAATAATGGGTTCTCCCTGGAGATCCCTTCAAACACGTAAGTAATAAGCCTTAATGGGCATATCTTAGCATCTCATCACAATCCGCCCATCTCCACACCTGGGGGACAAAAGCGATCTCTTTTACGGCACTGACAACGAAAAACCAACCTTAAAATCTAAAAAATAAAGTGAATAATGTTGTAACTTAGAATATAATTTCAATAATAATTTAGCTCAAGTAAAATGTGTTCTAATACTGCTGGACAAAACAGACTTTTGGTTGATAATGGACACTAGAATCGGTTTTGCTGATCACACGACTTTTCACGTACTTTAAACTCTATCTCGCAAGTTTTAAGATACAAAGTTAGTCACGGGAGACTTGAGTGCATTGTGCCTAATCAGTTAATCATCTAGAGAGTGTTCGGAACCACATTTGATGAGATTGCAATGATAAAGCGCGACCTGATAAGCTGAGAGGGCATTATGATATCAACTCGAGTGAGAAAAGGACTGATTGTATCTGTCGTCTCTCTGTGATGCTATAAGATACGTTTGGATGTGAAACGTATCTTTATCATCACACACAGGAGCAGGCCCGGTTTTTTTTTTTATGTTATGTAGTTACATAACGAGCCGACAGCCCACCTGGTGTTAAGTGGTAACCGCAGCTCATAATAAGCGATACGACTTGGGTCCTCCCCTACTAGGTACGACAAGACCCAAGTCGCAACGTATGCGCTCGTAACTATGAGACGTGTAGGTGGAATGTCTCGTGTGCCTGTAATTTCACCTGCAACCACACCTTTCAAGCCGGAACACAGTAACGCGAACGCGTTACTGCTTGGCGGCAGAAAAGGGCATGGTGGCAGTACTTCCCCGGACGAACTTGGCGAGAGTTCTACTGCTCTTAAAATAGAGCTGGTATTTCGTAATAAAGGCGTGTTGCATGACCTAGTAGTAAGACGTTCATTATAATTAAAACTAACTTGGATATAACTCCTTATTGCGTCTTAACACACGTCATAACAATATTAACAGTTAAAGAAAAAAACGAATCCCCGAATCGGCCAGTGACCGCCCGCAGTATATATCTGATCATTCTAAAGATTGTCACCTACTTACTTGTAGAGCGTGGTGGTCTAGCGGTACTGACCCCCGAGTCTCAATCCGGAGGTCGCCGGTTCAAATCCCGACGTGCACCTATGAGTTTTTCGATTGAAAGATTTATGTGCGCAATACCACGTTCTCAAAACGGTGAAGGAAAACATCGTGAGGTAACCGACATGTCCTAGAACTAAAAATTCGAAGACATGTGTCGAGTGCAGGAAAGGTGCCTCTTTGAGGCGCACTTACAATCCTTTCACCACACTGGTTCGACAGAACCGGTGACTCGAAGAAGAAGACTTACTTGTCGAGTGCGGTGAGAATTGCTGGAACGATTTAGTGCGATTTCATTTATGGGGAAGAATCAAAAGCCACGCGAACGAAACCGGAAGTCAAAACAAAAATTAACTTCAGTATAACGGTCGCGGCACTTTACACGAGACATTGTTTTGTTAACAATCGTCCGCTTTTGTATTAGGAAATCTGAGTGTGTATTGTGCCGACATATTGCTCAGTACACCTGGACTCAGTAGGGTCGTGGAGGGTACGAATCAAATAGTTTACCCGACCAAATATTGTACTTACAGCTTTATTATGAACTCACTTTTTTCAACAACCCATATCCCTATATTGTTTGGACAGGCAGGCGACACGCGTCTCTTAACTCTTGCTTACCAACCATCATATAACTAATATAAAATATTATGTGTACAAATGATCGAGGTGTTTTTTTTTAATGTAATACTGTTACGGAACGAGCCGACGGCCCACCTGGTGTTAAGTGGTAACCTCGGCCCATAACAACTGATGCGACTTCGGTCCTCCCCTACTAGGTACGACAAGACCCAAGTCGCATCGTATGCGTCCGTAACTCTGAGACGTGAAGGTGGAATGTCTCATGTGCCTGTAATTTACTATGTACTGCCACTATAATCATTTCTGGCGTGAAGCGGGCGGTAGAGCGCTTGAATTACTTTATCCCGGTCCTAAAGTTACCAATGGGGGCTGGTTAAATGACAGATTCAGGATACCGGGCGATATGTGAAGTGTTCCCGGGTAATTACGGGATGATCCATGATACTGATGATGCTGTGGGCGGACAGATATGTTGAAGAGTGCTCGTTTAGTCTGTAGGTATACTAACTTAATGTAACTTTTAGGAAGCGCTATACACTATGGGACACATTATTAGTTCGGGGGAATTACTGCCGCCAAGCTGTAATGAATCGCGTCACTGTGTTTTGGTTGGAAGGGCGTGTCGGTGCAATTTACATATTTAAAAAAAAAAAAATTGGTGGACATTTCACACAGCGCCATCTAGCCCCAAAGTAAACTAAGCATAGCTTGTATCATGGGAACCAGACAACTGATATAATACTTATATATTAACTTTTTTTTTGTAAATACATATAATTCATATTAACACCCAGACACAGAACAAACATCAATGTTACAAATGTCACATAAATGTTTGTCCTGAGTGGGGATCGAACCCACGACCTACAGCGCAGAAGGTAGGGTTACTAACCAACTGAGCTATGAAGCCAGTCAATTACAGGCACATGAGACATTGTGAACTTTACGTCTCAGAGTAACTGGCGCATACGATGCAACTTGGATCTTGTTGCACCTAGGTAGGTTAGTATCCAAGTCAGATTGCTTGTTGTGGGCAGAGTTACCACTTAACATCAGGTTGGCCATCTAATGTTGCCACATAAAAAAAACATAAAAGCACGGACATACACATAAGCAAATCAATTTAATTCCATGTAATGCAAATATACTCATTAGTCTATATATACCAGCAGGGCAGGGCAGTCAGTTTGCCCGGTGTATTCGAAACCACTGTATCAAATGAGAGCGTGGTGGCCTAGTGGTACTGACGCCGAGTTTCAGCCCTGAGGTTGCTGGTTCAAATCCCGACATGCACCTTTGTGTTTTTTGTTTAAAACATTTATGTGCGCAATACCATGTTTTCAAAACGATGAAGAATCGGGAAGAAACCAACATATCCTGGAACTAAATTCTAAGACGTATCAAGTGCACGAAAGGAGCCTTTTTGAGGCGCACTTAAAATCCTTTCACCACACTGCCTCGAGAGAACCAGTGACTCGAATGAAATGAAACTCTGAATAAAATTTGGATAAAAGCAAAATATATTCAACTATGGTCACATACCATCAAATAATATTAATCAAGCCAATGGAACCACAAATATAAAGCGACCCAGGCGTGCTATTCACACCTATTTTTCCGCCACCCACTTCTGTCCACCGACAAAAAGCTCCCATTCACGGCACGACAGAATGTCGTACTTATTCATTGCAAACTATTTCACCACGGTATTTGTAGTGTGGGGCGTTGCTTCACTGATGTACCTACTTAGTAATTTTTAGGCGAACCCGCGAGGCAGTGCGTGTATTTGGACATAAGGATGCTTTTCTAGTTTTTTTTTTAATGGTGGACATTTCACACAGCGCCATCTAGCCCCAAAGTAAGCTAAGCATAGCTTGTATCATGGGAACCAGACCACTGATATAATACTTATATACTTTTCTTTTGTAAATACATACATATAATACATATTAACACCCAGACACAGAACAAACATGAATGTTACAAATGTCACATAAATGTTTGTCCTGAGTGGGGATGGAACCCACGACCTACAGCGCAGAAGGTAGGGTTACTAACCAACTGAGCTATGAGGCCAGTCAATTTATTATATTATGAGTATTTCATACTATTAATTACAATGACCTACAGTTTGCTGAAAATGGTTAAATGCAGAGAGAGAGAGTCACGCGCAGCATTGTCTCGCGGGACGCAAAGTAGCTTGTGCGCGTCCAGTTCTTATCTATCTATCTAACCAACATAATTGCATCGAAATGCGTTCAGCAGTTTTAATTTGTCACCAAATGTTTGTAGACAATAATAATAAAACTGTATTGCCTAATACATACATTTTTAAAGTCAAAAACATGTATAACACATATTTCTATTATGAGAAACAGCGACACTAAACTAGGTGTCTGTATCTTGGATCAGGAGTACGAAATAAGTAATTTATAAAAGAAAAAAATATAGTCAAACTATTTTGATTTTATCACTAAATATTCTGTAATTGATAAGTATATAATTATTTTTTTTATGTTATGTAGTTACGGAACGAGCCGACGGCCCACCTGGTGGTAAGTGGTAACCTCGGCCCATAACAACTGATGCGACTTTTGTCCTCCCCTACAAGGTACGACAAGACCCAAGTCGCATCGTATGCGCCCGTAACTATGAGACGTGTGACTAGCCTCTGCCGGCGCCTCTATTTAGTACCGCAAAAAAGTGCTTGCGAAGAAATGTAGAGCGTATCCTATGTATATACATATATTTTACAGGCAGTAGAACTTAAGCCCAAGTTCGTCCAGGGAAGTGCTGTCACCATACCTGTTTCTCCTGCCAGGCATGTGTTCGCGTTACTGTGTCCCAGTTTCCGAGGTGTCATAGATATTTCACCTTAACGTCTCAGAGTTACGCTGGTGCACCATACTGCTTAGATCTTGTTATACCTAAGTAGGGGAAGACGCAAGTTAAATTGCTTATTTTGAGCAGAAGTTACCATTTAACATAGGTGTGCCAGATAGCTGAGCAAATTCGCTTTCCTAAACATTTCAACATTAGATACTCGAACATGAGTTTACGAATCTGTATTTTAGACAAATCAATCCAGGTATATCAAAAGGTACCATTGGTGTGAAGAATTAATTTATACATTAATTAATTTACACACACACACACACACACACACACACACACACACACACACACACACACGGCACCCATTTACTAAAACCAAGCCGCGTAATGAACCCGCGCCCCCGAGCACCGCGGAACACTTACCCAAATGCCATCCACGCTTACCTCTCTCACTGTCGGGGTCCCATTGAGGGAGTTACGACGACTTTCAAATTAAAAATATTTATTTGAATGCGAGAAATAATGTAGGGTGAACTGTGATCCTACGCCGCAAGGGTTGCGGCTTCGATTCCTGCATTACATCTAATATTTGTGTGATACACAAATTTTTTAGTGTTATTAGAGGGCTACTATTATGCGAATAAACATAAAAAAAATAAGACTGGGTTTTGTATATTGACTGGCCTCATAGCTCAGTTGGTTAGTAACCCTACCTTCTGCGCTGTAGGTCGTGGGTTCGATCCCCACTCAGGACAAACATTTATGTGACATTTGTAACATTGATGTTTGTTCTGTGTCTGGGTGTTAATATGTATTTACAAAAGAAAAGTATATAAGTATTATATCAGTTGTCTGGTTCCCATGATACAAGCTATGCTTAGCTTACTTTGGGGCTAGATGGCGCTGTGTGAAATGTCCACCATTATTATTATTATATCATTTATAAAAGTGTAATGAACAACACCTCATACAGACACACAGACAACAAAGTGTAACTACAATAGTACTTTGTACTTTCAGTATTCAAAAATAAAATAATCAAAACTTGACGACAGATTATATAGTAAAGAACACTACACCAACTCTAAATTTTTAAACGGAAACCTGTTCTTTCAACTACATTTGAAGATCTGTCCATACCTCCTACGTAGTAGATAAATAACATCAAAATAATATTCCATAAATAAGTGCATTCAACCGCATGCAAATCAAATAGGGGGTCCGCTCGGGGCATCGTAGGGTTACCAATTAACAGGGTTACGCGGAGAATATGCTCCGGATTAATTGGACCCGCTGAACCCATTGTTCCCAACGCCACACTCGTTGAAGGCTAAAAATAAATCTGCTAATCAAAATACTAAAGATCAAATAAATTTAAATGTGAATTTTAAAATAAATATTTATCTAAAATAACTAAATCGCTTTGCTTTTGTATAAACGAAGGTTATCGCTTAAAATCAGATCGGCCTTGTGTACTCCCACAGTTCGTTCCTTTACTTAGGTATTCACATACCTATAAGTTTTTTTATGTGTTTCAGTTACGGAACGAGCCGATGGCCCACCTGGTGTTAAGTGGTAACCTCGGCCCATAACAATCGATGTGACTTGGGTCCTCCCCTACTTGGTATGACAAGACTCAAGTCGCACCGTATGCGCCCGTAACTCTGAGACGTGTAGGTGGAATGTCTCATGTGCCTGTAATTTCACCGGCAACCACACCTTTCAAACCGGAACACAGTAACGTGAACGCGTTACTGCTTGGCGGCAGAAATGGGCATGGTGGCAGTACTTCCCCGGACGAACTTGGCGTGAGTTCTACTGCTTTTAAAGATTCAATCGATTCGGCCAACAAGGATCATCGATTTATCTAAAACAATCTTAATTTACGGTTTAATTCTAACAAAAAGCGACTATTGCAATTATCAAAAATCTAGATTCAAAGGAACCTATTTATTTTTCTGAACAATTAAATAAAAACAAACGTCAAAATGCGTGGGGTGTAGCAATTAACGCAAGCACTCAAGTTAAGAAGAATATGTTCGTGGTTTATACCCCCAACGTATTGTGAAGAACAACCCCGCTAGTGGAGGGTTGAAAATGTGTAGAATTTTATCGCTTAAGAAGGGAAGGGAACGCTTTGACAACAAAGTGTTATTTGCATTTCAAAGTCGTAGAGCCGCACAAAAGACTTCAACACGACACTCGCCGTAGTCTCGTAGCTAGTTCTACGAAATGTCTCGCCCTTAAACTTTGCCAAGTAGAAATGAAACAATGATAGATAAGTAGATAAATCATTTGATTCAGTACAAATTACACATGAAAACAAAATAACGTCGAAGCGTATAACACAAAGAGAAAGATAAAATAAATATTTAGTGCCAAAATGTTGATTAAGCATGTGCTTAGTTATTTATTACCCAGCACTTATTATACTGCATTATTTTAAGAGCAGTAGAACTCGCCAAGTTCGTCCGGGGAAGTACTGCCACCATGCCCATTTCTGCCGCCAAGCAGTAACGCCTTTGCGTTACTGTGTTCCGATTTGAAAGGTGTGGTTGCCGGTGAAATTACAGGCACATGAGACCACCTACACGTCTCATAGTTACGGGCGCAACCGATGCGACTTGGGTATTGTTGTACCTAGTAGGGGAGGACCTACGTCGCATCGGTTGTTATGGGCCGAGGTTACCACTTACCACCAGGTGGGCCGTCAGCTCGTTCCGTAAATACATAACATAAAAAAAAAACAGCCCGTCATATCTGTTCAAGAGAGTCAATACAATGGTCAACAGGGCCGCCGCCACAGGTTTTTCTTTGTTTCTTTCACAGTCACTTATTTAAAAATATTACTACTAATGGATACCTAAATAAATGGACTTTTTTCTATTATAGTTCTTCTCTAGCGTTCCTCTGCACATATCAAATTTACCAAATAAAAATATTTTGTTGACAGATACACAACCATGCAGCCGTTCCAGTCGAGCACCAGGCCCGAGGGTCCCCGGGAGTCGTCTCCGGAGCGGGCCAAGTCCCCGGACACCCCCTCGGCCCCCGTACTCAACTTCTCCATCGCTCGACTCATGGAACCCGATAGGAAACGCTCCGCGTCCCCTGAACCTCCCCCGCCCCCGTTCTTGTCCTACGGAGCACAATTACTAGACTCTGCATTCAAGCAGTACATTCCGGCGGCCAGGAGGCAGCTGGTATCTCACTACCCCCTACTTTACTACGGGCCTGATCTGGTATCCCTCACTTACGCGCATCAGCTGCATCTTCCGAGGCCGTCTCCCGTTCCGTCGCCGGCCAGACCCCCCAGTCCGAGAGCCGCAGAGCAGGCGGTGTCGTCTACGACCGGCCCTTCCACGTCCCCCGCGAAGAACAAAAGCTTCGCCTGCGGGGACTGCGGGAAGGTGTTCAACGCGCACTACAACCTGACGAGGCACATGCCCGTCCACACTGGAGCGAGGCCGTTCGTTTGCAAGATTTGCGGGAAGGGTTTCAGGCAAGCGTCGACGCTGTGCCGTCACAAGATCATCCACACGTCGGAGAAACCTCACAAGTGCCTGACTTGCGGGAAAGCGTTCAACAGATCGTCCACCCTGAACACTCACGCGAGGATCCACGCCGGGTACAAGCCGTTCGTGTGCGAGTTCTGCGGGAAAGGTTTCCACCAGAAGGGTAACTACAAGAACCACCGGCTGACGCACAGCGGCGAGAAGGCGTACAAATGTACGATATGCAACAAAGCGTTCCACCAGATATACAATCTGACCTTCCACATGCACACGCACAACGAACGGAAACCATTCACCTGCAACATATGCGCTAAGGGGTTCTGCCGGAACTTTGACTTGAAGAAACATACGAGAAAACTCCATTTAGGGGTAGGCAGCTCGCCCCACGGGGATTCCTCGATGGACACCCAGGACGATTCCACTCAGGAGGCGTCCACCAGCCCCGTGGACGACAGCAGAGTCGCGTTCAGACCTTTCCTAGGCTCCACTTACCCGAGGATCTTGGATCCGGCTCGAATCACCGCTCCGAATAACTTCTTCTCCAAGCTGTTGTGACCCTCAGGGTACTTTAACTACGGAGACAAAGAGTGAAATGAACTTTTTACTGTGGATTTGAAATGAATACAAATAATATCATACCTAGTAGAGTTAAATAATAGTTATTTATATATATAAAAAATATTATAGATGTGTACGTTGTAAGTATAATATAATAGAAGCTTTAAGGCTTTGTGGATATTGGTAAATTGTGAGACTAGCAATGACGGCATCGCATCTGCTTCAGTCTGCGCGCACCTTTAAGCTTTGTGGACCTGTTACACGAATGTAACGTACATATTATTTGAATCATTTGTGTATATTAAAACATATCTATCCTAAAATATATATAAATTGACTATTTAGATGAGTCTACTGCGGCATGGTGCGAGGGGCGCGGGGTGGAAAGAGGAGGGATGATACAAGAGAGGATTTAGTTATTTGGTCTCTGGAGTTTGAAAAATTAAAATATCTACATATTATTTAATACTCCTTGACCTGTGTCATGCAATAAAATATTTGAATGTACAGCCGCCTGGATCTAAGTATCTAATATAAATTATTATTAAATAAATTCATGGAGAATTTATTAAAGATAAGTTGGTAGATATGTTTTATCTCAGTATCTTGTATATACCAAAATATAGTTAATTATGAATGTTCATGACAAATATTAAATTCTATGTGTAGTTAAATAATTGAATTGGTAGCTAAATATTTGTGATGTGTAGTGTACGTAAGTAGGCGTGTATATAAGTAGAGTACTCAGATGCAATATTTGTAAAAATTTAACTGTATTATAATCATGTGTCCAAACTCAGTCGTTTTATTTAATTAGAAAAATTAGCGATAAACAATGTATTTTTTTTTGCTTTTTATCTCCGGCGACGTGAAAAAGTTTTTTTTTTTTTAAGAATTAAGGATTTCATCACTAATATTAAGAATACGAATGTATGTTTGTGTGTCTGTTACTCTTAACATTTTGGGAAACTTACAAAGTAACGCCCCGACGCGCCATTTGAAACCTAAGCACTATATTTATATGGCAAATGTCAATCAAAAGAACAGCTCCACGTCGCGATTACGAACTCGCTAATAATAATCATTAAATGAGGGGCGCACACACACACACACACACACACACACACACACACACACACACACACACACACACACTTATAGTACAGGCGACGTCATTTAGAAAATGCATGTTTTTTTTGGGGGGACATTTCAGTAAACACCATCCAATCTGATATATCTAGATGACTGATTCTTATACACTTTTTTTATAAATACATATTAACAGACATTACATGACAGGAAAATATCTATGTTTGTCCTGGATGCGAATCGAACCCATGCCCTACAGACAAAGTTATTTATCAACTGAGCTGTGAGGCCAGTTGCGCCTTCAATTGCTTCAATGCCGGCTCTCTAGTCTTGCAATGCGACGAGGTATCCAGGTTCGAACCCCGCCATTTTTGAGCGTATTTTGGAAGTATTAGTGACGTTTCCGGCGAATTTTTAACAAATTAACGGAGCAGATAATAGTCTAAGATTTCTATTCTGTTGATATCCCGTCAACATCTATATATCTATACAAATAAATAAAATTGGAGTGTCTATTTGTAATATTAAAATAACCGCTTTTTACTAAATGCATATGGATGTATACACGGCACATATACCTAAACAATTATTTTTTTACATTTTTGTTTTTGTGTCTGTCTGTCTGTTTGTTCCGGCTAATCTCTGAAATGGCTGGACCGATTTTGACGGGACTTTCACTGGCAGATAGCTGATGTAACAAGGAGTAATTTAGACTACTTTTCCGAGGGGTAAAATAGAGGTGCGCGATAAAACCTAATTCCGAACGAAGTCGCGGGCAACAGCTAATTAGAAAATAATATTATAAAGTATTTAATACAAGTATACAGTTTTGTGAATCTGGCTACGAATCGAATTTGTATTTTTGACGAAACGCCGATTACTTTGTAAAGGCGTGTGTGTGTTGCACACTCTTACAGTCTTCTTCTTCTTCGAGTCACCGGTTCTGTCGAACCAGTGTGGTGCAAGGATTGTTAGTGCGCCTCAAAGAGGCTCCTTTCCTGCACACGACACATGTCTTCGAATTTTTAGTTCTAGGACATGTCGGTTTCCTCACGATGTTTTCCTTCACCGTTTCGAGAACGTGGTATTGCGCACATAAATCTTTCAATCGAAAAACTCATAGGTGCACGTTGGGATTTGAACCGGCGACCACCGGATTGAAACTCGGGGGTCAGTACCGCTAGACCACCACGCTCTCTTCCCTTACAGTGAAAGGTAATGATTGGTATTACAAGTAATAGTATTATACAAGTAGTAGTATTATACAAGTAGTAGTATTATACAAGTAGTGTTTTACAAGTAGTAGTATTATACATGAGAGAGAGTGAGCGGCGTGCATTCAATTGAACAACTAAATTATAACGTCGACCCGCCCCCGGTGTGAAGGGGAACTCAAACATTTGGATCAAAACATACACAGGTTTTTTTGAAGTGAATAATTTTACAGAACGAAAAAGTTGGCTTACCTGAGAAGAGAGAAACATATGCCTTGACAACCTCCCCTACTTTCAACGACATTAATTTCTTTAATAATTTGTTTTTCAATTTACATTTACGAGAAGTACAATTATGTAATCCACCAGTTTTCTGACTCCCACAGTATTTACAGCTTAGCTTAGTTCCAGTTAGATAAATCACATTAGCCACCTATTTACTCATAGGTAAATTACCATTTTCACCGATATAATTTTACAAATATGTGTACGGATGTATGTTTTTTTTTTTATGTTATGTAGTTTCGGAGCGAGCCGACGGCCCACCTGGTGGTAAGTGGTAACCTCGGCCCATAACAACCGATGCGACTTGGGTCCTCCCTTACTAGGTACAACAATACCCAAGTCGCAACGTATGCGCCCGTAACTGTGAGACGTGTAGGAGGAATGTCTCGTGTGCCTGTAATTTCACCGGCAACCACACCTTTCAAACTGGAACACAGTAACGTGAATGCGTTACTGCTTGGCGGCAGAAATGGGCATGGTGGCAGTACTTCCCCGGACGAACTTGGCGAGTTCTACTGCTCTTAAAAATGTTATAAATCACATTAGCCACCTATTTACTCATAGGTATACCTGCCTACCGCTAAGATAAAATTACCAGTATCACCGATATAATATTACAAAAATATCTGTACGGATGTGTGTTTAGGGAGGGTTACATTGATAGTAAAGAATTTATTACGTTATGTACAATGATGTTAGGAAGATCATTCACGCCAATACCCCGATATTTTTAATATAGTTGGACAATGACTAATTACACAAAGGCTACTTTTCTTCCCTGTATTACGGAGTCAAGCTGCAGGTAAAAATTACTAAGGAGTAATTATAGTATAATATACATAAGTAATAGTTTAAAATTATAATATAGATTAAAATTAGAATACATACAATATTAATTGAGTAAGAACTCACCCTAACATTTGCATGCTAATCTTAGTAGAACATAATTTAAACTAAAAATATTATTAACATCTGTGTAATCTACATTATGTTCAAGCAAATAAACTATCTTTGTCTTTGTCTTTGTAGAGGCAAAAAAATGTTGGCAACACCAGCAGCTCGCGAAGTCAACGGCGAGTAACCCGAGCCGTAATCGCGATTGTAATTATCGTACGTTATTTTGAAAATAATAGAAATATCGCACTGCGCTTTTGTGCGCCTGCGCATTGTACACTGCGCGAGTACGTAACGAACGGCTGCCAACCGGATGTGCCAACGGTTTCGCTAAACGCCGCTAATTGTTTTGGTGGTATAATGTGGGATGACGTTTGAATTAAATCTTTAAGTTTGAATATTGATTATACAACTAAACGAATTCTGTGGCTTATTTTATGCGCATATCTTTTTTTTTTATGTTATGTAGTTACGGAACGAGCTGACGGCCCACCTGGTGGTAAGTGGTAATCTCGGCCCATAACAGCCGATGCGACTTGAGTCCTCCCCTACTAGGTACGACAATACCCAAGTCGCATCGTATGCGCCCGTAACTCTGAGACGTGTAGGTGGAATGTCTCATGTGCCTGTAATTTCACCGGCAACCACACCTTTCAAACTGAAACAGTAACGCGAACGCGTTACTGCTTGGCGGCAGAAATGGGCATGGCATAATATGTAATACTAATATGCTTTTGTGCATCCAGTCGTAGCCTATTCACAAAAAAACAATCAAATTATTTACAAAATATTAACACAATATACACTTGTCAAACAAAACATAAAGAAGTCATAGCTTCATTTAATGGGGCTGTACAATTAATTTATACAAACGTATACAGGGTGTCCGGTAATGAATGGATAACCTTGAAATGGGTCTTAGTAGAACTATTGGGCATTCGGAAAAAATATAAAATAAAAAAAACCCAACTAGTATCAAAGATATGTATTTTTTAAATAATAACGATGTTTTTTTTTTTTTTGGTACTACTTGGTTTTTTTTATTTGATATTTTTTTCCGAATGCCCAATAGTTCTACTAAGACCCATTTCAAGGTTATCCATTCATTACCGGACACCCTGTATAATGAAATAAACAGTTGTTTATGAACAAACAGAATGCACTTGTGTGAACAATTACCCGCAGGAAGTGGAGGCTGGTAACCAGACAGCATCCCAGATTCTGTATATTGATTGCATCACCAAGGTATACATCTCGGTGTTATTTAAATAATAATGGAACTTATTTACTTTATTTACTTATTTACTTTATTTATTTACTTTAGTCACCTTGACTAGTTGGAACTTTTAGGAAATAATTGTGTAAATTTCTAGATCTATTCTATCTATCTAATCTATTCTATTCAATGACTTCTAAGCCCATTTTAATAAATACTACATTAGACTATCATACATAAATAATAAATAATAATAATAATAATTTTAAGAGCAGTAGAACTCGCCGAGTTCGTCCGGGGTAGTACTGCCACCATGCCCATTTCTGCCGCCAAGCAGTAACGCGTTCGCGTTACTGTGTTCCGGTTTGAAAGGTGTGGTTGCCGGTGAAATTACAGGCACATGAGACATTCCACCTACACGTCTCATAGTTACGGGCGCATACGATGCTACTTGGGTATTATCGTACCTAGTAGGGGAGGACCCAAGTCGCATCGGCTGTTATGGGCCGAGCTTACCACTTACCACCAGGTGGGCCGTCGGCTCGTTCCGTAACTACACAACATAAAAAAAAAATATAAATAAAACTTAAGAACTGGACAATTGATAATTATATACGACGTTTGGTGTGCAACAGTCCTTATCTACATAGGTACGGGATCGAGACACTTCTGGTGGCCTGATACGACAGCCCGCACTGTGGAGACTAGCGCGTTAACCCGGTTAGTGCTGCTTTCTAGAATTATATCTAATATTCTGTCCTGAAAGACAATGTATCCAGCTCATGTCAAAAACATTCAACTGCAATTCTTTCAACGCATTTCTATTGAATCATTAACTCAATGTTAGTTCCATTGTCAGAGTGCAGATTGTATTGTGTGCCCTCAAGGTTCAGGGGACGGGGAGACGGGGGGACAAGGGGAGCAAAAAACTCGCAATATGCTCCTCATAACCTCTCCTCTCATGTTTCGCGCTTGGCTGAAGACATTGTTTTACAATAACAAATAAATTGTTTGCTAAATCGATTTCAATTCGGTCCGCGAATGAACAAGGGGGAAGGCGAGGGTACACATCATGATTTGTTTAAATAAATTGGAATTATGTCATTAGTACTTAGAAATTATTTACGAAATACTAAAGTAATTGAACTATAAATAATAAATAATGGTGGACATTTCACACAGCGCCATCTAGCCCCAAAGTAAGCTAAGCATAGCTTGTATCATGGGAACCAGACAACTGATATAATACTTATATACTTTATGTAAATACATACATATAATACATATTAACACCCAGACACAGAACAAACATCAATGTTACAAATGTCACATAAATGTTTGTTCTGACTGGGGATCGAACCCACGACCTACAGCGCAGAAGGTAGGGTTACTAACCAACTGAGCTATAAGGCCAGTCATATAGCATATAGTCATAAGAAGATTACATTTGCCTTTGGTGATCGAGGCCTTGCTTGAAGTTTTAAAAAGCTTTCTAGTTAAATTAACTCATGATATCCTAAAAGCGCAATGTGTTTAGTAAACTAATCAATGAATATCAAATAAGTTTATTCACAACTAGCTGTTACCCGCGACTTCGTCCGCGTGGAATTCGGTTTTATCGCGCACCCCTATTTTACCCCTCGGAAAAGTAGCCTAAGTTACTCCTTGTTACATCAGCTATCTGCCAGTGAAAGTCCCGTCAAAATCGGTCCAGCCATTTCAGAGATTAGCCGCAAACAGACAGACATACATAAATTTTAAAAGATGTTGTTTTGGTATATGTACCGTGTATACATCCATATGCACTTAGTAAAAAGCGGTTATTTTAGTACAAACAGACACTTCAATTTTATTTATTTGTATAGATATAGTTACATACATTTTAATGTGATACATATTGCGCGACAGAGATTCGTGGAAAAGGACTGAATTGATATTTAGTGAAAGACTTGTGTAACAAATAAAGCGCGGACAAACGGTTGACCACTGATCCCAATCCTATTACATAGTTTCCTCACTAATAGGCTTATGTGTCTGTCTGTCCGGTCTGTCGGCGAGTGGGTACGCGCGCAGCTGCCATCTCTTTGTCGCGGATACGGAAAACTGGAATTTTGCACAATTTTGGAGTTCTGTGCCGCGGCCGGCGCCGGCGTATTCTGTTGCGAGCGTACACACACACTGATCTGAACTATTGCATTCAATATATTGATGGATATTTCACACAGCGCCATCTTCGACTGGCCTCATAGCTCAGTTGGTTAGTAACCCTACCTTCTGCGCTATAGGTCGTGGGTTCGATCCCCACTCAGAACAAACATTTATGTGACATTTGTAACATTGATGTTTGTTCTGTGTCTGGGTATTAGTATGTTTAATATGTATGTATTTACAATAACAAAAAGTATATAAGTATTATATCAGTTGTCTAGTTCTCATGATACAAGCTATGCTTAGCTTACTTTGGGGCTAGATGGCGCTGTGTGACAATGTCCACCATTATTTATTTATCTAGCCCCACCGGGGAAAACACCCAGACACACTATACCTATGTGAGTACTAGCAGCCCGCCCGGCTTCACCTGTCGCCATAGCTCAACCAGTTTACAAGAAATACATTAAAATTTACATACCCTTATTTTATTTTATGTTAAATATATTTGTATATAATATAACTGTTATATTCATTACAGGATGTTACGATGGAGTGTTCAAGTGGTAGTGAAGTTATGGGCCGGACAGACGGCCCACCTAATGTTAAGTGTGTAACAATAGATATATGGCTTGGATCCTCCCCTACTTAGGTATAGATGTATAGATTTTTCTATATTTTATCAATCAATCATTTGTCCGTTCAACTGATTCGATTTCTGGAATCAGTAAATTTAACCAGAATAAACCTTTTTTCCCTGTTAAATTTTAACCTCTGAGAGCCACGTGTTACTGTTCTCACGATATTAACTGTGTTGAGGGAGAAAAATCTTGGATTTGTCTCACCTTTGAAGCTAGTCTCCCCACGAGTTACTAACGAGTGATTACTCATTGAGAGAGAGGTTAAGATAAAATGAGTCAAGTAGGTACACAATTATTTAGCATCTTGGTACTTCTTCTTCTTCGAGTCACCGGTTCTGTCGAACCAGTGTGGTGAAAGGATTGTAAGTGCGCCTCAAAGAGGCTCCTTTCGTGCACACGACACATGTCTTCGAATTTTTATTTCTAGGACATGTCGGTTTCCTCACGATGTTTTCCTTCACCGTTTTGAGAACGTGGTATTGCGCACATAAATCTTTCAGTCGAAAAACTCATAGGTGCACGTCGGGATTTGAACCGGCGACCTCCGGATTGAAACTCGGGGGTCAGTACCGCTAGACCACCACACTCTCCCAAAATCCGGTGCCGCGTGGGCAGGTATGGTCCAACCCTTAGCAGGGTTGTAAGTTGCGAAAGATTTAACCAAAGAAATACGTATTACGTCAATTTCTATAAGGATATGATTGTGTGAGGAACTCACTGTGGTGACAATGTGTTACGCAAAGATATGCCGCCTCCCAATAAAAGATTAACATCCTCAAAAGCAGGAAGTACCGACCGAATTACAACAGATTATAGAACGTACAAGGAAAAGCGTGAAGCGGGTTTTGGTCGAGGGTTCCGTAGTGCCTGAGATTGTAGAGCTGGATCGATACTTAGTAGGTATTTGCATAAATAACATGAAGGTACCTATAGCAGCTCTATTATTAATGAAACTCGAACGTTTAATTACTAATTTGTGAAAAGAACTGAAAAAAACGAAAATGTAACGAAAATTTCTAGTTTTTTATGGTTATTTAGTGTTTTTATTACTTGCCGCCCTTTTTCTTAAATTGAAATTAATCTAAGCATTCGGAATGAGATTAAAACATACACATACTACAACGAAGTTGTACTGAATCAGCTTCTAAGAGCAGTAGAACTCTCGCCAAGTTTGTCCGGGGAAGTACTGCCACCATTCCCCTTTCTGCCGCCAAGCAGTAACGCGTTCGCGTTACTGTGTTCCGGTTTGAAAGGTGTGGTTGCCGGTGAAATTACAGGCACATGAGCCATTCCACCTACGCGTCTCAGAGTTACGGGCGCATACGATGCGACTTGGGTCGTTGTCGTAACTAGTAAGGGAGGACCCAAGTCGCATCGGTTGTTATGGGCCGAGGTTACCACTTAACATCAGGTGGGCTGTCAACTCGTTCCGTAACTGCATCCAATAAAAAACTAAAAGCTACTGAACCCTTATTTGTTCGGAACTACTACCGGATTTACCCGCACAACATTGGTTGTATGAACCAGTCGGACGCTTTCACTGTACGGACACAATAGTCCGTTCACGGAAGACGTCCCGGCATCGCGTCTACACCCGTAAATTCTTCTTCATGATATTACCTCCGCGTTACAAACAAAAAAGATAAATCCCTTTACACTCGAGATAACATCTGAATTAACACCTCATACAAACCCCACATTTGAGTCCAAAATCGACCATATTTGCTCTGACACATGACTGAAAATATATGTTCTCAGGCCAGTATATCCCACAAAGTGTTATTCAAAATCCGACTTAAAACCAGTGGAGATAAGGAAGGTTTTAGGTTTTTAGTTGTGTCAGGGGATACGACAGCACAGTGACATCCGGTGTGACATAAGCGAGTATGTAACAACAGTCAGTCAATGTACATTGACTGACTGATTGACTGAATACGTCACCGCCGTGAATTTGTACAAGATTTGATCAAGAAAAATGCCTTAATATATTAATACTTAATAATGCCGTACTCAGTCAATCAGTCAGTCAGTCAATGTATTGACTGACTGACTGATTGACTGAATACGTCACCGCCGTGAAGTTGTACACGATTTGATCAAGCAAAATGCCTTATCAATTTCCCACCTGACAAAATTAAATTAATTAGATGCGATAGCTTTATTCCTGTATTAAATGTGTGATACCACAACGTCTACATTGCATCGGCAATCGAAATGGTGTTGGAAAACATGGGGAGGAATCGTCATCGCAATGTTTTCCTACACCATTTCGAACACTTTTTGGAATTCTATGTATTTAAACCTTCACTACAGGTGTAAGTAATAGACATAACAAATAAAACATTTCGCGTCAAATTTCATCAGTCATGATCAAACATTTAAAAGTAGCGAACGTCATGACGTGCCTTGCGGCGGGCGGCGGGCGGCGGGACCGGGGGGTTGGCTAAACGAAGCAATTAATGTATCAATCTGTTATTAAACTCAATAGGGTAGAAGCCCCTTAACCAGAGTACAGACAGAGATAAACAGCAGTACAACTTATGACAAGTTTGCCCCAGGAAGTACTGCCACCATGCCTATTTCAGCAGCCAAGCAGTGATGAATTCGCGTTGCTGTGTTCCGGTTTGAAAGTTGTGGTTGCCGGTGGAATTACAGGCACATGAGACATTCCGCCTTCATGTGTCAGAGTGAAAGCGCATGTGATGCGACTTGAGTCTGTCGTACCTGAGTAGGGGAGAACCCAAGTCACTTGTTATGGGCAGAGGTTACCACTTAACACCAGGTGGGCCATATGCTCGTCTCGTAGCACGTGACGTGATACATCACATTAAAAAGCCAAATCAAACAAATAAGAAATATTTATCCCCGGACGGACTTTTCATACGCACTAACTATACTACTAAAATGAGATATCTACGATACAAAAAATGTATGTCAGAATAATTTAATAAAATAAATAATTCTAGAAATTATAATTAATAGTTATTAATAATATTATTATTACTGAATAAGATCAGAAGTTAACTTAGAAAATATAATCATAAACTTATGTAACCTGACGCTTGTATCCGCGACTGTACCGACTGCATGAAGTCAAGCACCCTGTAGCGGGTGTAAACATTTGCAAATATTTGAACAAATTACACGAACAAACAAACATACGATCAAACACTCAGAAAATTACGCATATGCCAACATTTTGCCAATCACTGATACACCACTGGATTCAGAATCCGTCCTACAGGGGTTTCATGCCTGTTATCCACACGGGGGATCGGGTAGAGTACCTACATGTATTCTAAACAGACGCTAGACTTAGCAATACATGTTACATTTTATAAATCGACGTCTCTTTGAATCTAAGAACTCAATTGTTACAAATTTCGTGCTCGCGAAAAAAAAAGGAATCCCTCCATTAGGGGTTTCTTGACTGTTCTTCCTCATAGAGGGTCAGATAGGGTTTGAACAGGCATCAAACTTATCAATAAGTACGCGTGACCTTATGTTTTGAATAATATTGACGTTTCCAAGCCATTTCTTTATGAATTCTATGGAAATAAAAGTTTTGACTTTGACTTTGATCTCGACTCAGACTTTTATAATAATTGATAATGCAATATGACCATTTCAAACGGATGCCAGCAAACGCTCGAAAAATAGATTAATTACCAAATTAATAACTGGAAAGATGAACGTATCAAGTTAAATACAAACTTGTAAACTGATAAAGTAGGTACCTACGGTTAATCATGTATATCTGATGCAATAATGTTCCCACAATTTGGTAAGCTCACTTACCTTGGATTCCGGTCACGTGCCGGCGTAATAACCCCGGCTATAACGGGGTGATTACCTATTGCCACCAGTTAACATTAAACGACTCATCCCCTTGAGAACCCATCCGTTTGATATTAATTGGTTACGACAGACTGCTATACCTACTTGCATGATCAACAAATAATAATGAATTATCAGCAAATATTATACAAATATTGTAAGAATACAAGTAAACAATGGCTGGCCTTATAGCTCAGTTGGTTAGTAACCCTACCTTCTGCGCTGTAGGTCGTGGGTTCGATCCCCACTCAGGACAAACATTTATGTGACATTTGTAACATTGATGTTTGTTCTGTGTCTACGTGTTAATATGTATTATATGTATGTATTTACAAAAGAAAAGTATTATAAGTATGTATATCAGTTGTCTGGTTCCCATGATACAAGCTATGCTTAGCTTACTTTGGGGCTAGATAGCGCTGTGTGAAATATCCACCATTATAAAAAAACATAATAACAACGGTCAAGTGTGAGTCAGATTTACGCTAAGGATTCCGAACTGAATGTAAAAAAAAGTTTATTATTGAGATAAATAAAAATAAATTATGTGGGTAATATTCCAATTTTGAGGAACCTGTCTTATTTGCTTGCGTTGTGTTTATTTTATAATCCGTATTGTCCAGAGGACACTTGTCAAACGACTTCCTCTAAAATCAATCAGTTCGTCCGTATATAATTAATATCCTGTGTTGGAGTATGCGGGCGGGCGGGCGGAGCCGGGTACAGTGCTCGAGTGTTCCTCGTCACAAGAGCTGAGCGCCCGACATCAACTGCATGTGACATTAAAGAGCTAAGCGCAGCCGTTGAAGTCAACTTCTGCCGTTATTTACTTCTGCTAAGTACTACTATACTATACTATGTTTATATAAGAGCAGTAGAACTCTCGCCAAGTTCGTCCGTGGAAGTACTGCCACCATGCCCATTTCTGCCGTCAAGCAGTAACGCGTTCGCGTTACTGTGTTCCGGTTTGAAAGGTGTGGTTGCCGGTGAAATTACAGGCACATGAGACATTCCACCTACACATCTCACAGTTACGGGCGCATACGATGCGACTTTGGTCTTGTCATACCTAGTAGGGGAGGACCCAATTCGCATCGGCTGTTATGGGCCGAGGTTACCACTTAACACCAGGTGGGCCGTCGGCTCGTTCCGTAAATGTATTACATAAAAAAAAAATGTTAAATTATATAACATATATGTTTATTAAATATTTTTTATACAAATTAACGCTTCGCGTTTAGACATAGACATAGACATAGACATAGACTGTAATATTTCTTAAAACAGTAAAAATATAATGAATTCAAAGTCATACATTTATTTCCATAAAGTTCTTACCCAAATGACTTGGAAACTTCAATTATTACGCAAATGAAAAATATTAGGTCACTACATTAAGGGGGTTCAAATTTTATCCGGTCATGGGGAAAGGTAGATATCGACTGGAGTGTCCGGGTTTCTGCCAAAACCGGGAAACAGCTCAGTAAGTAGGTACCTATACCTACCACTTCTTCTTCTTCTTCGAGTCACCGGTTCTGTCGAACCAGTGAGGTGAAAGGATTGTAAGTGCGCCTCAAAGAGGCTCCTTTCGTGCACACGACACATGTCTTCGTATTTTTAATTCTATGACATGGCGGTTACCTCACGATGTTTTCTTTCACCGTTTCGAGAACGTGGTATTGCGCACATAACATCAATCGTTAAACTCATAGGTGCACGTCGGGATTTGAACCGGCGACCTCCGGATTGAAACACGGGGGTCAGTACCGCTAGACCACCACGCTCTCAAAGTCACCTACCACTTACCTACATATCCAAGTGCTGGACGTTCTAATCCAGGGGCTGACCTTACTGAAGTGTTCTGGTAATTCCATGGTTTACCACGGCTTCCGTAACTTACCCGTGTACCCCAAATAATTCTAGACTATTGTAAATGAATACACCATCATTGTCGCATAATTTCGGTAACATTATAATATATATTTATAGAAATAAATGTGAACTTTTTTTTTTTTATGTAGGTATGTATGTTATATTTTTATATTTTATATTTTTTTTTTATATTATATACATTTACGGAACGAGCCGACGGCCCACCTGGTGTTAAGTGGTAAGCTCGGCCCATAACAGCCGATGCGACTTGGGTCCTCCCATACTAGGTATGACAAGACCCAAGTCGCATCGTATGCGCCCGTAACTGTGAGACGTGCAGGTGGTTGTATGTCAGTATGTCTCATGTGCCTGTAATTTCACCGGCAACCACACCTTTCAAACCGAAACACAGTAACGCGAATGCGTTACTGCTTGGCGGCAGAAATGGGCATGGTGGCAGTACTTCCCCGGACGAACTAACTTTTTGAACTAAATATAATATATTTAATTTTGTGTCGATATACAAAATAATTAAACTAATAACTATATTATCGAAATAACTTAATCGCAGTTTCCTACGTATTTTATTAGATTTTATTTTACACTACCTAATAGATTAATAATTTGAAACATATCTATCTATAGTATCATATCTAACTAATCTTATATTTTTTATAATAGTTTATTTGTATGTTAGATATATATAATTTGTAACAGAACTAATTCATATTTGTGTGACAAATACAGGATAATTAAATACTATAATCTGTATTTGTTACCTATGTGATGAAGGCGTAAAATTATACCTAATAAATATACAAAGTTTGGATATTTATACGTACTAAGTATTAGTGGGATCGGGGTGCATCGTCGCCAGTAGCGGGTTCGATTCCCATATTCCCCAACCGATTACACACTCTAAATATTTGCGGCTTCACCCATCAACCCTATATTTATTGACATACCGCTAGGGTACACTTCAATGCAAAAGTGGATAGTTCGTTTGAAAAAATTTTAAAACTCAAAAAATAAATGATGCATTTCTATCAACGAGAAAGAGAGACGGTCTATGTGGCTCCATAGTCCGTATTTCAGTATTTTGAGATACCTTATATATTATTTGCGATTCAAAAGTTATTTTAAATTTTTGAACATATTGTTATATAATTTTTTAGTACCAACCTAAACATTAACCCTTAATATTACTTATTATGTTATTACTAACATACATAGGTGAGAGCGTGGTGGTGTAGCGGTACTGACCCCCGAGTTTCAATCCGGAGGTCACCGATTCAAATCCCGACGTGCACCTATGAGTTTTTCGATTGAAAGATTTATGTGCGCAATACCACGTTCTCAAAACGGTGAAGGAAAACATCGTGAGGTAACCGACATGTCCTAGAACTAAAAATTCGAAGACATGTGTCGTGTGCAGGAAAGGAGCCTCTTTGAGGCGCACTTACAATCCTTTCACCACACTGGTTCCACAGAACCGGTGACTCGAAGAAGAAGAAGAAGGATTCTGTTCTACTAGTATTTAATGAAGAATTATGATCATAATAAGAATTAATTCAATTCAATACGTTTATTTGAATCAATAATAAATTATATTACAAAATATAAGAAAAATAATATAAGGATTCACAATGGTTTTTATCGCGGAGTGTACCCCCACGCGAGGGGGTGCACATTGGCTGCTCGCAAATTTGATGGGGTTTTTGACATTTCGTCCAAATGAGACGCCAACTTATTAGACAAATTAAAAAAACTATTGCTCTTTACATAAGTAGAGTGAAACAATGGATTATCTAAGTAGGTATGGGACGGTTATAGAATATGAGGACTGAAATTAAGGTATTTTTAACTATAATATCAATATGTATATTAGAATGTATAAAAATATCTGCTTAGTAGGTACTTACATATGAAAGTGTTTAGGTAAGTGGAAGTACTTACCTAATACCCATTTGGAGCAGTCGATTGCAATCTCAGACTGAAGTTAATTCCGATTAAGGAGTATTAAGTATCTTATGAGTTGTTTATATATGTGATATAAAACAGTTAATAAGCGGGGCGGGCGCGTGCCGACACGTGCCGTGTGCGACACGACGCCGGCACGGTGCCGACACGGTAGGATGTACTTATTGGATGTTGACACGGAAATTGATTTTGTAAATATGCGGGGTGATGAGTGGATTTTATATCTCCATACAATGTTTGATGGTAAATCAGTGTTACTTTAAATTAGTATCTAGATATTTACTTATGTTAGGTTATACCTATTGCCTAGGTACTAAGAGATTGCTATTCTTTTTTTTATGTAATACTTTTACGGGACGAGCCGACGGCCCACCTGGTGTTAAGTGGTAACCTCGGCCCATAACAGCCGATGCAACTTGGATCTTCCCATACTAGTTATGACAAGACCCAAGTCGCATCGTATGCGCCCGTAAATGTGAGACGTGAAGGTGGAATGTCTCATGTGCCTGTAATTTCACCGGCAACCACACCTTTCAAACCGGAACACAGTAACGCGAATGCGTTACTGCTTGGCGGCAGAAAAGGACATGGTGGCAGTACCTACTTCCCCGGACGAACTTGGCGAGAGTTCTACAAGCTAGCAGGGATGTTGGCCATTTTTCTTTATAGGTAGGTAGTAGGCTGTAGCTGTAGATACCTACATGCGCAAAACATACCAATGATTCGTCAAAGGAATCCTTCAGCTAGTTATTTGCGATAATAAAGGTAAGGTTTACCAAAGCAATGTTCTAATACTTATAAATATTGTATTCTCTGCTGCGGACGTACTCTACTCTACTCTACTCAGTCGCGTACAAAGTGCGGCTGGCAAACGTCGCGTGCAAACATGCCCCAGTGGACTAACCTAATGAGTGGGAGCGGGACGCGCGCATACACACCCCACACAACAGAGAGGGACCACTGTATGCGGCGGGTAAAGGGCAACCCCTCCCGTACAATGCCGTGTGAGACGGCGCTATATGACACCAGTTGGTTGGAAGGGGACGGGTGTATGTGCTCAGTGCTGGTTAATATTTCAGCAGCACGCCCTCGCTCACTCGGTGGAGTTAAAGCGTGCATCGATTGAGCTGCTCTTTATATGTAGCTGTATATATATGTGTGTAGGTGAGGCGGTCTGTATGTTTGTATGAAATTATACTGTTTGTGGAATGTCATATACTTGGAGGGTTATTTGGGGGGGAGGGGGGTGAATGTACAAATCTTTTCATAGAGAAAATAAACGAAGATTCTTCATCAAATGAACTCTTTTTGCGAAAACCAGTTTTGATATATGGTAAACACACATGTGAAATAACTCTATAGTAAATAAGTAGGTACCCACACAAGTTAAATGTTATTTTATTGTGTATTCAAATTGTTATGATTTTTAATCAATTTATTTTGACATTTTTTGACATAATTTACGACAAATTATGGTAATTATCTTTGACATTTTTAACGGACTGATTTTTAATGTACTTAATAATAATGTTTAAAATTTAGATATTAGATTATAAGATAAGTTGTGTAGGGGAGCGAGGGGTTTGATGTAACAGGGGTAAGTAGTAACAGTGGATTTTTACCGCGAACTACGTTTTTTAAGCACGTGTATTTGACTCAATCTTATCTTTATATTACGCCGCATCGTGTCGTCATGTTCAGTGACCCGCCGAGCGGCGCAGTGAGTGGGTGTGCGTAAGCGCGTCGTTTTTGCCAGGTAACGTAAAATTGGATTGTCGTAAATTTTTGGTTAGCGTTTTAATTATCCACTTTATTTAAACTTTTTGTACTTTATCGGCATTCAAATTTATCTACCTTAAATATAATACAACAGTTTTTTTGGTTATTTAGTTATTTGAATAGTGACCACGATAAACGTTAGTAATGATACCAAGGGTTTAGTTGTAACAAAATACGGGGGCAAGTTGTAACGTGTTACAACTTGCCCCTGTATAATATAATCGAGGTTAAGCAACTGTTGGCACGGTAATAAATTGGATAGGTGACCAATTGTTTTGTTTTTTTACAGAATGAGAGAATATAAAAGGAAGTCAGATCGGGCATCAAAAAGCAAAGAAGTATATGAATTAGCTGCAGCTGAAGTTTTAGGAAATAACTGTATTAGTATTCGGAAAGCGAGTCAGAATTTCGGCCTATGTCATGTGTCTCTTTATAGATATATCTCACATGTGAATATTCAGGTTGTAGAAAAGTGCAAAAAAACAATATTATCATGTTATCGTTCCCTCCTCATTGCTCCCACCGTTTGTTATTTTAAAAGCTTACAATTTCTAAATTTAATGACGAAAGGTGTCATATTTTTGTTTTTTGTTACTGTTACTAATTACCCCAGTAGATGTTACAACTAACCCCAACTTGGGGGTAAGTTGTAACACGGCTCATTTTTAATAAAAATTATAATTGTGAAATGATAGCGAATAATTTTGATATTTTTTGTACTTAATTTAATAGAGGAATAGTTACTCTATCAAAGTATGTTTTAATTTTGGAAATAAAAGTGGTTCATCTCAAGATATATAAGTTTTACTAAAAATTGTTACAACAAGCCCCTCGCTCCCCTACTCTATTGCATTGGGTGTGCTTGTCAGGATAGACATATATTATGAATAAATAAAGGTTAACTCAGATGACACCTGTCGCTCAGTACCCAGATCTGAGTACGTTTTACAAGTGTCGTCACTTCCCATAAGTACCTAAATCAATAACAGTTAATTCCTAATTGTAAAATATTCTTACTGATAAATTGAGAGCGTGGTGGTCTAGCGGTACTGACCCCCGAGTTTCAATCCGGTGGTCGCCGGTTCAAATCCCGACGTGCACCTATGAGTTTTCGATTGAAAGATTTATGTGCGCAATACCACGTCCTTAAAACGGTGAAGGAAAACATCGTGAGGAAACCGACGTGTCCTAGAACTAAAAATTCGAAGACATGTATCGAGTGCACGAAAGGAGCCTCTTTGAGGCGCACTTACAATCCTTTCACCACACTGGTTCGACAGAACCACTGTGGTGAATAGAATAGAATACTCTAATCTCAAGTCAGAGCGCTATGGTGTGGAATAAAACACGAAGAAACTTTATTGACTATTTATTTATTTATTTAATGAAAACCAACATAACACATAAAAAATGTGAGCCGTCACGGGACGCCTGGCAGATGTGAAACATCGACATTATTTTGTAAAAGTAATATGCAACGCATGCCGTGGCGACGTGTCGCCACGCCAGAAATCGGTTTTACGTGCGGCTATAGATGTTTCACATCAAAAACATTAAATTGAAAGCTGAAGTATGAAAACATACATGGTACCTAAATGTTGTTACATATTGGTGAAGACTTCTGAGTCTAAACCTTACCTAAGATATCAACAAAAAAATACATTTAGATACAATAAACTATACAAAATAAAATAAAAATTAATTTTCGGTTATTAAAAATGTAGTAATACTTAGTTCCTTTCATTATATAATAGTAACGTAAGGAAAACTCACGAAAAGCAGAGTAACATTGGTACAACTTAATTACCGGCGAGATCAAAGCGTCGGTCGTACGTGAAGGTCGATCGAGTGCCCTCACACAGTGAGTGAGTGAGTGGGTGAGTGGGTGGGTGAGTGCTACACCATTCACTAACGGCTGGAACATGTGCTACGAGTTCGTCAATTAATTCAAAGCAGCTGGTAGCTCAGTTGGTACAGTCAAATTGAAGCCTGCCAAGTTCTGTGTCTATGTTAAAGTCTGACAGCGTTGATGGCGGGGTAAGTGACATCACATACAATATAATGGTGGACATTGTCACACAGCGCCATCTAGCCCCAAAGTAAGCTAAGCATAGCTTGTATCATGGGAACCACACAACTGATATACATATTTATATACTTTTCTTTTGTAAATACATACATATAATACATATTAACACCCAGACACAGAACAAACATCAATGTTACAAATGTCACATAAATGTTTGTCCTGAGTGGGGATCGAACCCACGACCTACAGCGCAGAAGGTAGGGTTACTAACCAACTGAGCTATGAGGCCAAATAATGTATGTATTATAACTCGCTCGTTTAATAACGGCGTTATTTGTGAGGCGTTCCGGTGGAGGTTGTTTGCCACATTACACTATGTTACCTAGTTTATATATCTCGGTCACATCTTTAAATGTAGGTAGATACTTAACTATGTATGGTATCGCCATATGATACATATCCAAGTGTAAACACAATTTTAAAACACACAGTGTCTGAATAAAGTAAAAACTAAAACTAAAAAGAAAGCTTATTACACTGTAAATGATTATATAAATGATAAATCCCCTCGGGTCTGATGTCGCTCTGCTCAACGACACACAAAACATCCTGTAATATATTATTTTAGTATATTATGTAGTCATAAATGTAACATAGACCTAAGTACCCAATTGTTACAAGGATCGTGCTCGCGAAAAAGTAATCCCTCCATTAGGGGTTTCCTGCCTGTTCTTCTCCCATGGAGGGTCGGATAGGGTTTGAACAGGCATCAAACTTATCGATAAGTACGCGTGACCTTATGTTTTGAATATTGACGTTTCCAAGCCATTTCTTTATGAATTCTATGGAAATTAAAGTTTTGACTTTGACTTTTAATAGTTGTAACAAACGAGCAGTCTGTTGCCTCCACCAGTGTGGGGGGGCGTATTGAAACGTGTGGTGTGGCGTATTGTAAACGGCCGTTATGTTTCGTTACATGCAGGTAAGCTGGATACCTAGCTAAAAATCTAGCTTGGTTTTAGTGCGTGCACTGCAGCACTAAGTGTAGTATTGCTGTGGTTATTGGCAAAGGGGATGACAGACATCGCAATTATAATATTTCTCAGTTTTGTAAGGTTCAAATAAAAGATATCTCCTCGATTACAGGCACTCGCCCCAAGCACCGGCTTTGATCGTCACTGGGGTGACGTCAAAGGAAGTGTCATCCATCCTATCCCTTATTACGGAGCGTCGATTCGCTTCCTGATGATCCCGTCTCCCGTGTCGTGTCGTGTCGTGTCGTGTCGTGGTGTGATGTGCTTGTTCGGCCTCAATGCTTGTTTGTTACCTTCGATTCAGTATTTCGGTGGTGTGGTCTGTCTGAGCATAGTATTTAAAAATACAGAATAGGTTAGTGTTTATTTCTTGACTTAGTTAAACCTAAATTACAAAATACAAATAGATACAAAATATTAAAATTTATGTTGTCAAAGTCAAGAATATCTAGTTTTGAGTTCATGTGTAACTGTCTTACCTATTAATTCTTCTTCTTCTTCGAGTCACCGGTTCTGTCGAACCAGTGTGGTGAAAGGATTGTAAGTGCACCTCAAAGAGGCTCCTTTCCTGCACTCGACACATGTCTTCGAATTTTTAGTTCTAGGACATGTCGGTTTCCTCACGATGTTTCCCTTCACCGTTTTGAGAACGTGGTATTGCGCACATAAATCTTTCAATCGAAAAACTCATAGGTGCACGTCGGGATTTGAACCGGCGACCTCCGGATTGAAACTCGGGGTCAATACCGCTAGACCACCACGCTCTAAACCTATTATACCTATATCTAACCTATTAATGAAAAATATATTATAACTGTGATTTCTAATCAATACATGGGCCTAGCCTACCTAGGTAGGTACTTATATTCAAAGAAGCTGTGTCCTAGGCAGAAACTGTTAACGTTTAAATTACAAAATTGAGCTTCGGTAGGTAGTTTAAATTGCCGCTGCTATACTTATAATCAAACCAGATAACTCAGTTCCATCTCGGCAAGAGGGCAGACGGCGTGTTCCTGCTACCCGTGCGCATACCTCCCTCATCTAAGCGTTTGTCACTGGGGACTGAGTTATCACATGTGGCACAAATACAAACAAACATTTTATATTTAGACTGGCCTCATAGCTCAGTTGGTTAGTAACCCTACCTTCTGCGCTGTAGGTCGTGGGTTCGATCCCCACTTGAACAACATTTATGTGACATTTGTAACATTGATGTTTGTTCTGTGTCTGGGTGTTAATATGTATTACCTCTATATGTATGTATTTACAAAAGAAAAGTAAGTATTATATCAGTTGTCTGGTTCCCATGATATAAACTATGCTTAGCAACTTTGGGGCTAGATGGCGCTGTGTGAAATGTCCAAAAAAAAAAAATTTTGCACCCAGATATGTTTACGTTTATTTAAAACAGAAGGTAATGGTTTGACGACACACTAATCAAAGGCAGGTTAACGAGACACCTGCCCCCTACTCGTTTGCATAGCAAAGGGACCCTCAGCCGCGGGATTTATTTTTTGTTTGCATAAACGTAACTTTAGATTTGCACTCATAATAATACCGAGGGAGGAATACAGCGAGAATACTTCCTTCTGTTAGTATCTCTACACTCTACAGGGTAGCGGTTCCTACATATTTTTTTTTGTGTGATGCAGTTACGGAACGAGCCGACGGCCCACCTGATGTTAAGTGGTAACCTCTGCCCATAACAACCGATGCGACTTGGGTCCTCCCTTACTAGGTAAGCCAAGACCCAAGTCGCATCGTATGCGCCTGTAACTGTGAGACGTGTAGGTGGAATGTCTCATGTGCCTGTAATTTCACCGGCAACCACACTGTTACTGCTTGGCGGCAGAAATGGGCATATTTTGTGCCTGTAAAATAAATAGTCTTTATTAAACTTTAAAAAACGATCATACAAAATGTGCGCTGTCAGGATTCGAACAGACAACCTCAGAACACCAACCTACATATCTACATACAAAAACCACGTGTCGTCTCCTACAGACCTGACCCAGTCGCACACACATCCATTACGCAATGTAAAGTCGCGACCGGGAACCGAACCCGTGACCCACCGCTGCACAGACAGAGCTCTACCGACTCTATAGAAAGCTGCCCGTCGCGTCGACGCGACACCGCTTCAACCCCAATCTATTGAAGAGAACACTTCACCAAATAAAAAAATGGTGCACTTGTCGGCTCAATACAATCAGACAAATGTTGTAATAAGCAAATATGCAGAACCGGATCAAAGTCACTGGATGACACTTCAGTTCGGTCGCCGGCGAGGTGAGGGGCGCGCGGCGACCCCTCCGCTACGGAATGTAAGCGCAGCGCACTGCCCGCTATAGCACTCGCTTCTGCTTCATATAAAAAGATAAATAAATATAAAGATTTATTTTATTTAAAATATAAATGTGTACTCATTATAAGTAACACATTAGGTACATATAATAACAATATGTTTGATGTTTAGTGTTGATCTTTCGACATAATGATGCACTCACACAAGTCACTCAGTCAGTACCTAATACCTACATTAGTAGTTTGCTTAATGAGTACCTATGTTTGAATTTCTGTGTTCAGTGTACTCAGTTTTTTTTATAGACTTAGTACTTATTAGCAACAATAAGGAGTTGTAGGAAGTTTGCACTTTCTTAGTGACAAGCCGATGGTGAAATTATTTATCGTAGACTAAATAAAACGCGCGTGCTCGGCTGAATAGTGAATTGACGAGACGGAAGGAAGTGTTTTTATTCCACTCATAGACAAGTATACCATAGTGTACCTATACCAATGTTTTACCAATGTACAATTGTTATATTTTCTGTGTGCTTATATATTTTTGTTTCTCAAATTTTTTTCTTGAATGAGTTTCTTATACTTCATAATTATGTTCTTGTGTCAAAATATTTCTTTGTGATAAACAGCTACTTGCGTTATTTTAAATTATGTCCTGCTCACAACAATTGTCTTTATCTTTTTGTTTTGTTTAATAGTATTTTTTTTTTTTAAATTCATTCTTAGTATTGGTGCCAAGAATCAGCGAAAACTAGCCGTTAGCAAAAAAACGACTGACCTGCCGACATATAATTAGGACTTTGCAGCTAAAGTTCGTCAACTCTTTCTAACAGTTGGGTTCTTTAAGTGAAGCCTGAGAGATAGAGAGAGAGAGAGAGAGAGAGGTAGGTCGTCCTAAAGACGTAGGTCGCTAGCTCCGACAATGACTACAGAGATTGAACTCATTATGCGGAAAACGGACCAAAGATACATATAGAAATGTATCACCGGTCAATGCAGAGAGCGTCTCGGCCCAGTGGTACAGACCCCGTTTCAATCCGGTGGACGCAGGTTCAAATCTCGACGTGAAACCAATGTAGATTTTATTTCACTTCAAAATATATTTGCTTTTTCAAACCGGTTACGGAAACATTGTGAGGAAACCAACATATCACAGAGTCGAAGACATGTGTGAAGCGCGGAAGGAGCTTATTTGAGGCGCACTTTACCTACCTACCTACTAATCCTATCACCACTCTGGTTCGAAAGCCGCGTGCTTTGTGCCCACCCATTTTAAGAGCAGTAGAACTCGCCAAGTTCGTCCGGGGAAGTACTGCCACCATGCCCATTTCTGCCACCAAGCAGTAACGCGTTCGCGTTACTGTGTTCCGGTTTGAAAGGTGTGGTTGCCGGTGAAATTACAGGCACATGAGTCATTCCACCTACACGTCTCACAGTTACGGGGGCATACGATGCGACTTGGGTATTATCGTACCTAGTAGGGGAGGACCTAAGTCGCATCGGTTGTTATGGGCCGTGGTTACCACTTACCACCAGGTGGGCCGTCGGCTCGTTCCGTAACTACATCAAAAAAATACCCCGGAGTATTGTTTTTTGTACTATGTACTTACATAATTAAATAACAACATATCTTTTGCAAAATTAACAAGCCGCTGTACAACACCGTCCATTACTTTTAGTGTCGATAGATACATAGAAAGAAAGAAAATATTTTTGCTACATCAGAAATAAAATTAGGAAAAAAAATGTGGCTTGTAACAGCAAAAAGGCCACCTCAGTTATACTTTAGTATACTTATATCATAAACTAAGTACCTATGTCACGCTGCGAATACTCACTAAACCAAAGTCACACGTCGTGTAGAACTCACCGGCCTACCTACGTGGGTCGTGGAGGGTCCGAAACACCCCTCTCCTCACTCGGTAGGTAGGTAACTATCAGATGATCTGATAACCCTGCTCTATCTGACGACGTCAAACCATCTAATGGATGAACTGTAGATTATAATCAGGCACACTTACCTACTCTTACATAGTGGCGGATTTACCAGCAGGCTAAGTAGGCTTGAGCCTACGGCGGCAGATTTTAGTGGCGGCAAATTTAAGAACCGTTTTGATGTGAAACATCTATAGCCGCACGTAAAACCGATTTCTGCCGTGGCGACGCGTCGCCACGAAATTTTCTTCATTTCGAAATTCGAATTGTCGTGTCTGTATAAAAGTGTAGTGTGTGTCGTGTATGCGTTGCATATTACTTTTACAAAATAATGTCGATGTTTCACATCTGCCAGGCGTCCCGTGACGGCTCACATTTTTTTATCCAGAAATCTTTACGATTTCTGTAAGACAGTTTTCTCATGTAATTTGTCTAGAAGTCCACAATACATCGTTCCGTTTACCGAATTTATATTATTGCGTGAGTGGCATACCCCGCCTTAATAGTCATCATTGAGCTTTGATTACCAATTACCTCAGAAATGTACCCAAAAACTATTTCCTGTGCAATTTGAAGCGAATTGTTGGATTTAAAAGATAATCTAGGAACTGACAATTTATAATTGTAGAGGTAAGGGCGACAAAATTTCAATAGCCTATACTTGGGAAATGTGTAAATCCGCCACTGCTCTTACACTACACTACGCATTTACGTAGCTAGGTACAGGATTATTGGTAATATGCAAACAACCACACCGGGCTTAGCCTCTGTACTGTACTTACAACATAACCAAAAATATTATTATTTGTGCAAATTACATATATCGCAGTTAAACTCCCAATTCCCTTCCTCTCTAGTCGCCACTTGTAAACAATTTAAATTATCAATACAAATAAATAAAATTGGAATGTCTGTTTGTAATATTAAAATAACCGCTTTTTACTAAGTGCATATGGATGTATACACGGTACATATACCAAAACAATATTTTTTACAATTTTTGTCTGTCTGTCTGTTTGTTCCGGCTAATCTCTGGAATGGCTGGACCGATTTTGACGGGACTTTCACTGGCAGATAGCTGATGTAACAAGGAGTAACTTAGGCTACTTTTCCGAGGGGTAAAATAGGGGTGCGTGATGAAACCGAATTCCACGCGGACGAAGTCGCGGGCAACAGCTAGTAAATAGTATATATAGTATTGGTATGTGGGGATCAGCCACCTGTGCGTATACATAGTTATACTAGCTGTGCCCTGCGGTTTCACCCGCGTTAATTTAAGGAAAAACCTAAACAGCAGCTTCGTTTTTAGAACAAACTAGCTGTTTCTTGCGTCTTCGTCCGCGTGGAATTCGGTTTTATCACGCACCCCTATTAAAGACAGACACAATGTTGTCGAGTTTTTTTTAGAACTTTAAAAGGAGAACAATTCCGATATACATGATTTATGCGTATCTTTAACCTGTTCGCAACGGAAGCTCTCAAAAGGAATATATTTTCCTGTTTTTGCAACATTGATGCTCCATTCCTATTGTTCCTATTGTCACAAAAATAACTTTTCAATTGGAACCATCAGTTCCTCAGATTTGCGCGTTCAACCAAACAAACTGTTAAGCTTTATATATTAGTATTCAATTTAAACAACAGAAAAGAAGCGTAATAAATAAGAGGGGACGACAGAATAAAATGACCACGATCATTTTGCAATTTCTTCACCATTTATTCATTAAAACTTTCGCTACACACAGCGCGACTTCGCCGCGCACCAATATTCCGCCTTGTGTATGTCGAGCGAGTGTAGCCGCCCACAGGTGCACAGGTGCACAGGTGCCCAGGTGCCCAGGTGCCCAGGTGTACAGGTGCCCAGGTGCCCAGGTGCACAAACACACATCCGTCACAAGCACGGCACGACGGCTCGCGCGCAACACGCGCGCGGCGCTTGAACACGCCCGCGGACGTGTTGCGTTCACAAACTTACATAATTATTATAAGAATAAAAAAAAAACACGTACAAATAAAAGCGTTTTACACAGATTACGTTTTTAATATAAAATAATATAATGATAGATATCCATCGTAAGTACACACAAGCACCATCTTCTAGCTGCAGTTTCACTGCCACCTTATCCATACCGATTTTGAACCCACCGCGGCCGCGCTGACAGTCGACAATTGCTTGGCAAACTTACATTATCTCAATGCGCGGCCGCGGCCTACCAAACATTCCAAACCATTAATATTATTGAAACAATTTACAGACACTTTTTAACCTTCAATTTAGAGTATTTTCCTTCTGTGGTGTTCAGGTGACTGCCATCTGATTATAATTTTATACAATCGATTATCGATCGAGAGATCTCCAACATTTTTGCTACCAACTAGTGCCAAATAATAGTAAAATAACAAGTAGATATTATAAAATACTAGTACGTATAATAATAAACCTATAGGAAGCTAAACATCACACTATACAATCTTTGGATACAAATCTCACGGGCGCTTTCGCTGCGTAATTTACATAAATGCTATAGTAGATGTTCAATTTATATTAATGAAACATAAGTAGATTACGCAGCCAAGCCCCTTGAGGGCCGACCCGCCGTACCCGCCGTACCCGCCGGCGACGACCGACGAAGCGCGCTGCGAATAGTCACCTACCCGCAACGCAGCGGTCGACCTCCGTCTCACACCAAACCAGTCTCAAGACGCGAGCCGTGTCATACACGCATTGAAAAATTTCGAATTCAAAAAAAAACAAGTCCAAATAAATTTATCCTCATCACATGAGCCATGTCAGTCCCACAGTTCTACGATATCAAAATTACCACCTAAACCATTGCAAATGGGAAGTCTAAACAATTCTGGGGAACCAATGTTCTCGATCTCGGACAAAATCATCAGAAGTTTCCATGAATAGACCGCCCTGCAAGTCCAACTCACTCTCTCCATACACAACACACAATATGCATTCATCACTAAGCCTAACAACCAACATTTATATTGCGATCTAGTTTTTACAACTTAGCTCTTTACGCGAACAATAGTCGCGTTACGAGTGCGTACCAAAATGCGTCAAAAGTGATGTTGGCGGAGATAGCGCTCATAATTTCCGAATGGCTATACCGCAAACTCCGGGCGCTGTTTGACAGTTTCCTCAATGACCACAAGACTGCTATCGTTGGCGGTATCAAATCACAATGGCTTTTCAGAGCACTCACAGCGCCATCACTGATTTTGACGCATTTCGGAATGCACCTTTAGTAACATAAGTCCGCCATTTTGTCTTTGCCGTTTACAAGATGGCGGCAAGCGCCGGAACGGCGGGAAACAAGATGGCGGCGCCAAGTGCAAACCTATCTACTCAACGCCCTGTCGCTTCGGTACACTACAGAACACAGTTTGAATGTATCCATCGCATCTCCTAGGGGAAATTTACAAGGTGGCCGATAATGTCCAAACATTCTAATTAACCGTATAAAGAAATTGACGTGTAATGTCAAGACTGAGATGAGAAGGCACGAACTAAAACACCGTCGACACCTCGTGTTCCTTCGTTGTGGCAATATTTGAACAACACCAAGCCACTCGCTTCGATACTATACACAACATATTTATAGGACATAATACTCCGAATAGTTAATCTATAAACCATTATCCATCCATTACATATAAACTACAATCGATTGGCAGTACTTGTTCACCTCACTCCATCTCGTGATATTACTCGTCAAATTCACTTCAGATCGACACGTTACCTGTCGAACGCTAGCCTACTTACCGCCTGACCACCCGACAGAACGACCGTCGTCAGAGCGAGCGAGACGGTCGCCCTATCGAGGGGCCGAGCGTTCTTATACTTGAAAAAAAGTTATCTATACAGTTTAAAATGACACCAAACCGAAACTCTTCCTCTGGACGTACATAATTCCTATCTTACAAATCAAACTTTATCTGAAAGTGGCGACCTCTCCCACTCCCCAACCGTGGCCAATGTGAGACCTCAGTGTCGCCGCAGTTGGCAGCACTGTTACAACAAAAGTTGAGTGCGGCCAACCGCTAGCTAACGTGTATGGCACGTCCATTACAATTGATTCACCGCGTCGCGAGCACACTGCAGCAACAGACACTAATAGACAGTTGGGTGTCGTCAAAAGACAATAGTTAGGTCTCGTATGCTCCGGTATGCGCACGACGGTTACATCGAGATGCCTATCTAACTCCTATCACTTTTCATCACGTGTGATCCCTTCAACCGTACATTACCCTAACAGAGCCAGGGCTGTGTGTAATCTTTACGTTGCGTGTCAAATTTTATGAGATTTCAACGGCCCGAGCCCATAACCTGACTGCCGACGCACCCGACCGATGACCGAACGTTTCCATTGAAACGAAAAAGGAAACGAATCCGTTTTCAGTCAAGAATGTTACAAAATAAGTAAGTGAAGTCGACGTCGAACCCTAATAATTGAATCGAAGCCCGCCTGCGTATACCTACTACCCTCAAATAAACTATTAACATATTATATAAATGTAACATAAACCAATCCATGTGCCATCCTGTAGTGTGTGAACTGCGTTTCAGTGCCGCCAAGTATTCTGTCAAACCACTGTTTTCCCGTACTATTACATCGTTAACTTTTCTATATTATTTATCTTTTTATATAATTTCAGGTACTGTGGTATTGCTTATTTGTAAAAATATATGAGTTTTGAGGTTATCCCTTAGTATATTTTGTATAAATAGTGGCGGTTCATCGGTGTCGCGTCTTACTGGAAAAGGAAAACAATTAAAATATCGATACTTGACTCCGAAGCAGACTGTCCACATTTTCAATTTACTTCGTGTACGAAACAGTAATATTGTAGATATTAAATATTTACAATAAATCGGCTGATATCTCTTGGAAGTGATTCAATACGTAATGAAATTGAAATATAACAAAGTCACAAAAAACTATTAAGAAAAGATGTTAAGGCAGTGTTGTTTTTTAAACTATTTTTCCAATTAGACAGCGCGATGCTAATTGCATTGGAACAGTTTGAAAACAAAATGGTGTCGTGTAACGGTCACATAAATATAATAAATGGTTTTGTGTGTATGTGTGTGTGCGACGGATGCTACGCGCTAACATTCACGCCGTCAAAACGTAACGCACAGATAAATATTTTTTTTAGCAAAACATCAATCAATATCAGATATATAATTAAAACTAACGTACTATTATAACTCTCTGAATTACTTTTTATTATTTTTTTATTATTTATTTTTCGTAGTTGATTCGTTCCGTATCTATAGTGAATATTAAATCTTAGCGGGCGGGGGCGGGGGAGAGGTGCGGTGAGACCGGGCTGACGTCACACTCCCTGACAATCCCAACACTGGGAACAAGCGACAGAAGAAACTAGATTCTACTGAGATCAAAAGCAGTACTCAGCCAACTCCTTTGTAGGGCCGCGTTCTCGACCGGAGCGGTGAGCGGGGCGATAAAACCATAAATCAACAAGCAATGTGCCCACTGTATCGGAATCCATCCACCGGTGTGGTCGAAAACGCAGATTAAATAGACTATCAAAGAATCAACAACGAATGAGGTATATACGTTTAAGACTAAAAATGGAGCGAACCATAAATCCAAAAATCTTAAATGTTCAACAATTTTCTGCAGCTGATAAAAATGGAATAGAGATTAGACCAATGAATATGCACTCATCATACGGAGATGAGATTAGAATGTGCTACGTTAGGGATTGTGACGGCAGCCCTGCGATTACAATGAATCTCCATGAATAATTGTATTAATTGACTAACACACCAATCTGCAAAGTGAACACGTCTTCCCAACAAGCGGCCACCTTTTCGACACTTTATGAGGGTAGTGTTATATTCGTATGTGACAAACGTTACCCACGTCAAGAGCTTAGAAAACCATCTCAGAAGTTAAAACCTCCATCAGTTGCAAATGTAACGTTATCTAAAGGGACTTTTGGTAGCTCATCACCAAAGTGCTAACCGATGTAAAGACAAATTATTAAATACAAATGATGTGGTCGGGTTAAAGGATGAAGGAGGTAAAGGTAGGTTAAGGGTGTGGGAGGGCAGGCGAGGTCACAGTTGCAGCTAAATTGCCAAGGATCGGCGGGAATCGGACCCAAGAACTGTAATTCTACCCTGCGTGTTGATAGGTAATGAGGGTTTTATGCGAGATGAGGCGACTGCTTTAGGAGCAGGAAGTGTGGACTTGACCTAGAAACCTGATAGAGTTATAGCAAGAGGATAACGTACGAGCCGCCGATCCGTCCGAACAAAACGTAATCCGATCAACCAAACAAATTCCACGCGAACACTAATCACTAGATTATTGCCGACGAATTGAACTCACTCCTTCACAACATTAATATTAAACATTTCATGTTTTAAATCTCTTTAATTATAATAATTTGTATTGACAGATTCTACACCGGAAACCGGCAGGATGATTAAATAGTTTAAAATCTTTCTAAATATAGACTCTGGATCTTAAACATCTATAATGGAACTAAAATTACATTTTGTACCATAAAATTGTTCTA
Source organism: Chesias legatella (assembly GCA_947359385.1). Taxonomy (NCBI): domain Eukaryota; kingdom Metazoa; phylum Arthropoda; class Insecta; order Lepidoptera; family Geometridae; genus Chesias; species Chesias legatella. The sequence goes on along the minus strand of OX375764.1, from coordinate 13,557,482 downwards.
AAATTAAGCCATTTTTTGTATAGCCCCAACAGCCCTGAAACACACAACGACACCGACACGGAACCGGACCACGTGACGACCTCACACCACATACCACACACCACACACCACGCACCACAAGAGCAGCGACACCGTAGGCAGCCGACCGGAACTCATATCAACTACAGACAATCTGTTACATACATGTACAGCACATAGTCTAGCACTAACTCCGTCCCGTCAACCGCCGATAAACAAATCTAGCCTAACTTACGATATAGGATGAACCGCCCCACCCCCACCCCCACCGCCGCGTCTAGCATCTAGTACTTATATATTTTAATTATTAGTATAGATGTGATCTTTTATAAAGGTATTTTAATATTTGTATTATTTCGGACGTCACAACTTTTGTTTTTTATTTTTCTATATTAAAGACTTACGGTCACAGAATAATGTACCTACCGTTACTTATCCTACAGATTGGATTGTGTTAGAATGCATCCGGTGTCGTGCATCGCGGATGCAAACTAATACAACCCACTATTTATATTTATTAAAGGTGAAAGATAAACTATTTTATGTTAAATGTTAGGGAAACATTAGCTTCAATCTCAAGACTTGAAGTTACAATTGCCGTCACACGCTCACAAACAATGTGAGTACTCGTGGATCGTGACATACAACCCAACAGTTCAAGTGTACATTACCAGTTACCTGCTTCATGTCGCTATTGAAAACTAATATAAGTAAATGACAAACTAACTATATTTACAGCCAAAGTGTCAACAAGTCAAAGTATAACGGCCGTCACAGACGTCGGCGTCAATGACAATGTCGTCAAGAAACGCAACACAAGCGTCAGCTCGGTGACACGAAGCGATACAAACAAACCTATAAACTAACGTAACATATAAACTTACTATAATTAAACATCGAAGTATGGTGTAACTCTTCGAGCGGTTATATATTGCTTAAATCGAGATACAGTGACTCAAAAATAGGAATTATGGAACTCGAGCATCGCTTTGCGACTCATTAGCTAGATAAGTAGTTTTCATAACATATTTTAAGATGTTCATATTCATTAGGATTTTTTTACTGTTGCTGATCTCTACAATGTTACGGTGAAAAAAAAGCATAGTGAATACGAACACAGTCAACAATAAAGGTTCGGTCGCATCACTGCATCTGCTGCAACTGCATCGCAGTATGTAGACAAGGTGGCAGCGATGCGAACGCACCGCGGGCTAAAGCAACAGCGGACGGCAAGCTAGACGCAGCATGCGCCGGCGCCGGTCGACAGCTACCAATCAACGGAGTGATACATACTCATCATGATAACGTAAACAAACAAATACATTAGTACAATGTTAAGTAGGAAGGCACGATCGGATTTGTGAAGAAATGATTTGCCTGTACACTCATAACCGTGTAACTATTAGATATCCGGGATATATTCTGATTTTATCTAATGAACTGTTAAATAATTCTTCACAATACCGCCGAACACGGGGTGCTTACATAACCATACTTAACCTACCCGCATGGACGCGACCGAGCGACTAGTGCGACCTCTGTCACACCTATAGGCGGATACCGAGTTAGACAAAGCCTATGCCCTAGCTTTCATTAAATTTTCATTCGGACAGAAAGTGCAACAAACTCTATTTTGAAAATTACTCAAAGATATACAATGGAATGCGTCAAATTATGTTATTTTACTTGATAATTCCAGTGCCTTGTAATGTTCAATCATCGACTACAGTGACACACCCAATATAATTGTAATCTTTATACAACACAAAATATTGGGTGAATTTTAAAATATAACCTCAGAGATTTATACTAATACTATATATTATAATCGTACCGAATAAAATGTCGCCGCGGCGGCGTCCATCGCAATACAATATATAAACGTTTAAAATCGTCCGGATTGTCCGCCTACAAGTATATCACAGCGCGTCCTACCTAAGTGATTCGAGTATCCACCACACAGTAAGTCCACCCCCCCCACTTTGAACCACCCATTTTGAAATCTTTACTATATGCTACCATTTATTTTATTCCAAAAGCGTTCCGTCTAGCTGGACAACAGTATGCTGGACATAGCTAAGGAGGTGGTCACACTGCGGGTATGAAACGACCCCCCCTGTAAACACCCGGTGCTTTATATAGTTCAAAGCTACTTCCGTTTTTTAAAACTTGTTATATTCAAAATGCATTAAAAAAAACAATAAAAAAATGTCAATTGATTCTTGATATAGTTGAAATTTCCAGCGAATATATTATTTAAAGTTTAATATGGCTTGTAAATCGAAGTGCAATCCATACATTGGCGCTCAATTCCAAGCGAAATGATAATATTAATTGATAGTATAATGTTAAGTTTTACCAAGGGAAGGCACACACGCCCGCGCCCGTGCGCCCAACATCAAGAACAGACCAAAACTAATATTAATTCATATTATTAACAAAAAATATAAACCTATAAACTAGACAAGTGGCTCCTTTATTATATTCGTATACGAGGCGATTACTTTCAGCCTCGGCCGTACATATGACAGTTACTTGCAAGAAATGTTTTCCACGCCAGTAACCACCATGCCAGTATTTTTAACTGGCAATATTTTCGTGCTCGCGAAAACAAAGGAATCCCTCCATTAGGGGTTTCTTTTCTGTTCCTCCCCATGGAGGGTCGGAGAGGGTTTGAACAGGCATCAAACTTATCGATAAGTACGCGTGACCTTATGTTTTGAATATTGACGTTTCCAAGCCATTTCTTTATGAATTCTATTTAAATAAAGTTTTTGACTTTGACTTTAATAGAAACGTGTGCAAGTATCGTAGGAAAATACATATTACTTTGTTGGTACTGGTCACGTGTTTGATTCCACGTTTGTTCCACTGTACACACGTCATTATATGGTAATTACGAGCACGGTACTTAATTATGTTCCTTAAAATGTCAAAATGATTACTTAATCCTGGTAAAACTATAATTAAAAAAACATGACTCGAAAATAATCGGTAGTTCCACCATTTCAATCCATTTCTTTATAAATAAATGTGCCAAAGAAATCATATTTGTCGAATAGCCAAAAAATATAATAAAAAAAAAGATAAAAGCTCATAGCTTAAAGTTAGTTCGATCGCCCCCCTTTGTTGGTGCGTAGTTTAAAATTAACAAGGCCACAAATAATCGTGAAATAATATTTCATGCTCGGTGAAGCGCGAGCCACACCGGGGCGCTGTTGCTCCTTGTCTTACAAAAGCGTGCCACACGAATTATAATTCGTTTTGATATTTTAAAGGCAGTGTATGCATAGTGCCACACGAACTATAATTCGTTTTGATATTTTAAGGGCAGTTTATGCATAGTGCCACACGAACTATAACTCGTTTATATATTTTAAGGGCAGTTTATGCATAGTGCCACACGAACTATAATTCGTTTTGATATTTTTAAGGGCAGTTTATGCATAGTGCCACACGAACTATAACTCGTTTATATATTTTAAGGGCAGTTTATGCATAGTGCCACACGAACTATAATTCGTTTTGATATTTTTAAGGGCAGTTTATGCATAGTGCCACTCGAACTATAATTCGTTTTGATATTTTAAGGACAGTTTATGCATAGTGCCACACAAACTATAATTCGTTTTGATATTTTAAGGGCAGTATATGCATAGTGCCACACGAACTATAATTCGTTTCGATATTTTTAAGGGCAGTTTATGCATACACACTTTAACTACAACATGTAATATAATTAATTATAAATGAGACTGTCAAAAACCCGGAAACACAAATGCTGTACAGTTTAATGGCGTCCCATATGATCATCGCATATGAGCCAGGCGCTTCAACACTAACCCGGTGCGCCTGCAGTTATTACAAAATCTATTGTAAAATATAATATTTAGCATTGTCACTCCATGTAATGGCGACTCTCCCCCTCCCCCTACCGCTGCGTTCCTATCACAATTAATTATGAACAACAAATAAATGTGTCAAAGGGCAAACATCATTAGTACCATGTAGAGAAACGGTTCGACGACTACGCATTACTCCCACGACGCTACTTAATAATACTTGATTATTACGAGACAAATAAAATAAAGCTCAAATATATTTTTTTTTATCACAATACCTTATATACTATGTCGTCGGGATACAGGGCGACGCGCGGCGCGCCCGGTGCGTCCCGACCCTAAGATCCAGTGTAGCGTGTGCTACAGAAATTTTGAAAAAACAAATCCAAAGGAATGTCCTGATCTTCGTAGCGTCGAATTAAATCCTATTTCTAATATATACAAAGCGAAAACACGTCTGTCTGTTGTGCTGCACTCTCAATAAAGTAGATATCCAAACATTTAAATGCTGTCACATGTGACAGTGACAGTGACAGCCGATCGGTATTGACAGTTGGAACAAAACCACGTTTAGTATATATACGGAAAGCCGAGTGTCGCCAGCCCGGTGAGTGCCAGCACCGCCCTCTAACCGGCTAACACTATTTGGCCCTAACTTCTAGAAGCAACTATTTCGTTTCCTTACTGACTTTCGCGATTTAGCTTTATTGAGACTGAAAGGACAACCGCCGAGTAGCTACAGCTTCACAATCATTATAGGGCGTCTATATTCTATGTAGTTTTTGTGTAAATTTTGATAGTATGTACCTGATAACTATCTAATTGCATCTACACCATACCACATCATTTTGCAAGAATATTCAACATCGTTCAAACGATCCATTCACTATTACACAGAGAACATTTTGTAACTATTTACATATTTCTAGTGTCACAAGTATTTTCCAGAATATAAAGAGATGTCCTTCATTTACTTCCTGGTTGTCCTGAGTTGCAGTTTCTAGTTATTTTTTTTATTGTTACCGGAATATAAGCAGTTTAGAGAAGTTGTTGAGTTACGCGTCGCCCTGGATAATTCCCGTAGCTATGGGTTGTCTAGTAGCGCACGGGACAGACGTGCACGTGTGGTGGCGTGTCGGGAGTCGGCGCGGTCGGTGCGGAATCAAATCCGATTAGGCGCACTACCCGTGAATGTGTCCTGGAAATGGAATATGGCAAGTTCACATAAACATAATACTCAATATCCTGAAGTCTATCAATAACATCTAAACTAACATTTGAGCATTCTCTATAAAGAAATGCTTAAGAGCTTTTGTTAGCTAGAACACGACATTTATCTCAAGAAAAGCCCTGTCAAAAACAAATATCCGTAGAGTTTAAAATGCCAGAGTATAGGGATACAGCTGTCTCATTACCATATCATTCAAGCTCAGGTTGAGCTAGTTCAAATATGTAGCTCAACAGTGTAGCAAAACTCAGCTCAAACCCTGACAGGGGGCTCGTTCAAACTTCACACAAGAGAGAACCATCAAGTATGTCAAAACTAAATTCAAAGCTTCAAGATTTAAATATATGGAGTAGACCACCACGGGGTCACACGATAGTTATGATGCCGGTAGCTGTGACAGGCCAGCATCACCTGCTGACAGGCCGAGCTCATGTTTTTGGACATGGGTCAACATTTATGGAATATACTCCACAATTGACTGGAGCCGTTTCAATTTAACTGCAGCGACACTAAGTAATGCAGTATAGTATATATTGCAATGGTAACTTATCTGTGCTTCTATTTGAGAGCGTGGTGGTCTAGCGGTACTGACCTCCAAGTTTCAATCCGGAGGTCGCCGGTTCAAATCCCGACGTGCACCTATGAGTTTTTCGATTGAAAGATTTATGTGCGCAATACCACGTTCTCAAAACGGTGAAGGAAAACATCGCGAGGAAACCGACATGTCCTAGAACTAAAAATTCGAAGGCATGTGTCGAGTGCAGGAAAGGAGCCTCTTTGAGGCGCACTTACAATCCTTACACCACACTGGTTCGACAGAACCGGTGACTCGAAGAAGAAGAAGTGTGCTCCTATTGTAGTGACCCATTTCAGTGGGCACGGTTCGAGCTGGACACGGTGCATACCTGCGTGTCGTCGTGGTGGCCGGGCGGCAAGTGGGGCCCGGGGTGGGGGCCGGCGTGAGGCCCCGGCGGGCCCTGGGGGCCGCCCGTGTGGCGGCACATCTTGTCGCAGTACTCGGCGAGAATGTCCCGGAATCTGCCCCAACATTTCTCCGGGACAGTTATGGCTGTGCGGAAGTTGCTTTTCACCTGCAAGGGGCGCGATGGTTGCAACGGTAAATCAACTGTAGGTGTAGGGTGCGGTCCGGGGAAGTACTACCACTCTATACTTGTGCGGGTACAATTTACTTTATTGAAAGAATGAGAAAAATAAAATGATACAATTCTTAATTCATTTAACGTTACAAAAGTGATATAATATAAAAATAATAATAAAAAAACAGTTTTTTTTTTAATAACTAATTAAATTAAATAATAAGCTGAATAATTCAATAATAAAATCACGTGTTACCTCTGAGACTTTCATGTATATGCCGCGGTTGTTCTGTCCGATGTCGAAGTAGAAGTTCTTATTGTCTACGCGTAAGTGTCTGCCCTCGGGCAGTTCGCCCTTATACCTGGAACACACAAATAATTATTGAGAGCGGCTGAAATCTCAACTACAGATACATTACCAATTATTTTTTTATTGGTTCACTAAACTGGATGTTTCACATACACATACCGACATTCTAGAAATATTCGCGTAAATTTCACGTCCTCCGCGCCGAAGTCGTCGAGCGGGTCGGTGAGCGCGTCGCGGGACTCTATCGTGCGGTGCGGTGCGAGCCGCGGGCGGGTACTCACTGCGCGTCCTCCGCGCCGAAGTCGTCGAGCGGGTCGGTGAGCGCGTCGCGGGACTCTATCGTGCGGTGCGGTGGGAGCCGCGGGCGGGTACTCACTGCGCGTCCTCCGCGCCGAAGTCGTCGAGCGGGTCGGTGAGCGCGTCGCGGGACTCTATCGTGCGGTGCGGTGCGAGCCGCGGGCGGGTACTCACTGCGCGTCCTCCGCGCCGAAGTCGTCGAGCGGGTCGGTGAGCGCGTCGCGGGACTCTATCGTGCGGTGCGGTGGGAGCCGCGGGCGGGTACTCACTGCGCGTCCTCCGCGCCGAAGTCGTCGAGCGGGTCGGTGAGCGCGTCGCGGGACTCTATCGTGCGGTGCGGTGCGAGCCGCGGGCGGGTACTCACTGCGCGTCCTCCGCGCCGAAGTCGTCGAGCGGGTCGGTGAGCGCGTCGCGGGACTCTATCGTGCGGTGCGGTGGGAGCCGCGGGCGGGTACTCACTGCGCGTCCTCCGCGCCGAAGTCGTCGAGCGGGTCGGTGAGCGCGTCGCGGGACTCTATCGTGCGGTGCGGTGGGAGCCGCGGGCGGGTACTCACTGCGCGTCCTCCGCGCCGAAGTCGTCGAGCAGGTCGGTGAGCGCGTCGCGGAACTCTATCATGCCCTGCGCCGGCAGCGCGACCTGGGAGCGCGGCCCGCCGCGGGACAGCGTCTGCGACACGCGCAGGAACCGCCCGCGCGAGTTCTCCTTCAGGTCCAGGTAGTACCGACGGTTGTCCTGGAACACACACATTATACGGTGTGACGAGACGTACCGAATACCGCGGGCTCTACAATAACATACACTCAAGTTACGCATGGATACATCGCAACAAGTAATACGTACACACAAGAAAAAACACAAAGTAAAAACACCCAGGACGAGAGCAAAGTGAATGTTTAATATTCGCGTCGAAGGCAGAGTTACAAACATTCAGTATTCCACTTATAGATTTATCAGTATTGGATGTTTAATGTATTTTATTTGGTCCAGAGTGTATTGTTTATAATATTGTTGAGGTTACCGAGCGCACCTATGTTATCGACAAACGGAATGAAACCAATTGTCACAAAATCAATAAAATCGTGCGTAAAATGTACAACGTCGAAGATAAAAACTACACAATAATATTCACCGATCGTCAACGTAAATACATTCCGTGTGAATAGATTGATCTTTATCTAAATTGTAAATCAGCCGTCAGGCGCGCACATACTCGCCACAAACAACGAGATGATGAGGGGTTCGTTAAAGTGGAAAATATGACCTGTGACATATGAAGAGCAGCGTGGAATCTCACTGACAAGCTAGAATCATCATTTTGGAAGATTTGGAAGAATCATCACGTTGGCGGGCTGGCTCCGGTGGTTCCAACAACTGGCTCTACATCTGTTAGACCGGGGGCTGTAAGGGCCGCATGGCGTACGGTGCAGGAGCATACCTTGAGCATCATCTCGGACTTGAGCTTGCCGTCCTCGGGGACGTTCTCCGGGTTGGGCGGCCCCAGCGACGAGTAGAAGTCGCTGAAGCTGGACAGGTGGTCGCGGAACTCCGCCGCGGTCGACATCGCGAGGAATATCTGACTCCGCCGCCCGTCTGCGCCGATCTGGTCACAGTTTAACAGCGGTAGAACTCACGCCAAGTTCGTCCCGTGAAATAATGGTACGTACCCATTTCTGCCGCCTTCTGTTACGGTTTGAAATGTGTGGTTGCCGGCGAAATTACAGGCACATACACACACACATGCGACTTGGGTATTGTCGTATGTCGTAGGGGAGAGCCTAAGTCGTATCGATTGTTATGGGCAGAGGTTACTTAACACCAGGTGGGCCGTCGGCTCGTTCCGTAAGTAACACATAATAGTAAAACTGTTCCATAATAATGTGTATGTCAGCAAAGGGATGGATAAAACTGATTGTTCGCCCGAATTTAAGGGTGGGGCCGAAAGAGTTTTTCTTGTATGTATTGTCAGTTGTGACAAAATGCAAAGAAATCAAATTTATTTGCGTCCTCATGGGTAAAAACCGGAATATGAAACCGAATACAGGTTTAAATACGCGATTCAAAATATGGCCCACTCACAAAATAATGTCTAGCTAGACAACTGAGTACATGAGAACTTACATACGTCTGCTATTTAGTGATACAGCGCCCACACGATTTTTCCATTATTGTCGCCTCTTCCCGAAGCAAAATATACGAAATAAGTGACGGATTATAATCAATTATAATTCCCACGTGACCTCGACAGGCCAGTATGTGCCACGGTTGCTATTCGCGGGTAATGCGGGCAAAAATTTTGAGATCAATTTGAATTGAAAACTAGTAACGGGTATACCAATAAAACTGAATGGAATAAAATTGATTGTCCTCTGATGTATAAGTTGACTCAAAGAACTAAATCTTGTCTAGTTATTAAGTACTAACATCCCTAAATTATAAACTTTTACTAACCTCATGGACTTATGTTGTCTGATTAAAGAAATTACAGGCACATGAGACATTCCACTTACACGTCTCATAGTTACGGGCACATACGATGCGAATTGGGTCTTGTCGTACCTAGTAGGGAGGACCCAAGCCGCATCGGTTGTTATGGGCCGAGATTACCACTTACCACCAGGTGGGCCGTCGGCTCGTTCCGTTACTAAATCACATAAAAAAAAAAGACGTGTGGCACTCGGAGACTGCCGCGGTAAAGCTATTGCGCGTGATATTTCAAAAAGTCAAAGTTCTGGTATTTATCGATAGATGGAAAAACTAAAAAGTATCACCGCTGTGCCGGTCGGAGTGGGGGGGTGTTAGGTTTTTTTCGTTACGGAATTTCTGGATTCGGTCTCCACGCTCAAGGCCCGCGATAGAAGCTATGCAATGCTTAAAAAAAATGATACCTCTGCCACTTTGATGAACCGTCCGCGGCGGTTCTGCTTCACGTCCAGGTAGAACCTCTTCGACTGGATCTGCAGCATCTTGGTGGCCAGCTCCTGCTCTTGCGGCTGCTGACCTGCACCGTCATCACCACCCACACACCACACCACACCACACATCATTACATTTTAGTAAAACAAGGGCAGAGTGAGAGCGTGGTGTTCTAGCGGTACTGACCCCCGAGTTTCAATCCGGTGGTAGCCGGTTCAAACGACGTGCACCTATGAGTTTTTCGAGATTGAAAGATTTATGTGCGCAATACCACGTTCTCAAAACGGTGAAGGAAAACATCGTGAGGAAACCGACATGTCCTAGAACTAAAAATTCGAAGACATGTGTCGAGTGCACGAAAGGAGCCTCTTTGAGGCGCACTTACAATCCATTCACCACACTGGTTCGACAGAACCGGTGACTCGAAGAAGAAGAAGTAAAACAAGCAACAAGTACGGTTTCGGTTAAGGGATGGATACAATTACACACCAGATTTTTGCATACTTATTTCTCTACTTTCTCTAAAACTGCCTAATGAATGAAAACAAATTATAGTGTCCAACTATAAACCTGGCAAACATGGCCAAAACAGGCCAGCTATCATCAGACACAACACCACTATGAATAATTTGCTAAATTAGAAATGATCGTGTGAGTTACGACAGCCACTGCGCGCCTCACGTTCGCAACTCTAGCCCGGTAATGGATTATATTTATTGTTGGATAACATAAGCTCCTGAATAAATGATTATGGTATCCATAATGCAATTGTACATCGTCCCACGTTAGTCCACTGGCTCCCGGTAAGCGACAAAGAGCTCGGTCTCTCGGCAATTCCACACACATTCGGTGCCATCGGAGCAGCCTCCGACCAGATCTCAACCAGAGACCACATTTTAGTACAATTATAAATAAAAATGTTGATCACGAACTTAGACTATTTATAGTTTCAATTCAAAAAGGGAGAGCCACTATCGTAACCCACTAAATATTTCAGGTTAAATCCACGTAAAATAAAGGTCTCATGGTATCATTGTAAAAGATAGGACGTATCCCAAGGGCTAATTCACGGACCTAATTGTAAAATAACTACACAACTTTTATCCGTTCCCGATAAACAGCTTTTTAATGCTAGGTGTAAGAAACTTGTGGAAATAAATAGGCCTATTTAAATTCAAAGTCAGACAAATAAATTTGCAAAATTCGTTGAATGGAATCTGTAGAGCGGTGTGCCCTTTGCGCCCTCACCTAAAAAGATTAAGGCTGTTTTTAATTGGATTATAAAATGTTATATGCTAAGGGGCCAATCGAGCGGTCAACTAACGAATTAACGTAGAAGTTTCTCGGTAACAACCGTATAATCAGTATTCGCTGTCCATGAAATCGATATGAAATAATAAAAAAAAAATGATAAATCCCCTCGGGTCTGATGTCGCTCTGCTCAACGGCACACAAAACATCCTGTAATATCTTATTTTAGTATATTATGTAGTCATAAATGTAACATATACCTAACTACTCAATTGTTACAAGGATCGTGCTCGCGAAAAAAGATAAAAAGATACCGAAGATCGGACCCGGTGGGGCTAACTGCTTACGATTATATTAAAATATGTAATGAACCTTACCGGAGTCAAAGTTGTTTCCTCCCGCGTCCATTGTCTGACCATGATATCCTAAAACATAAAACAATATTTAAATCCTCCATTTCGCAAATATTCCAACTTATCCAAGTGTCGAGCCTCTGAAATTCCAACCACGATGGACAAAATAAAAAAGGCAAAATTTATTTTGGTACATAAGCACACGGGGGGAGGGGAGAGGGGGTGCCGGCCTGACGATATGATAATCTCAAAATTACCATAACCGACAGGATAAATGAAAGGCAATGTGTTCCAAAATCACTTTATTGGCGACAATTTAATTTGTTTCGCAATATATAATTTAATGTAGGGTAGATTTTTCAATTTTCAGTTAAATAACAGTAGTCCAATAAAGTTATCTCGCGAGATAACTTTAAGTTGCCTGCTTTTTTGCCATTTGTTATAAACCCGACTATTGTCTGTACTACACAATATATGATTGTGCCGCAGTATCGAATGTAACCTCTCTGTTTATCGGACAATTAAATACCGGCTTTTACAGATAAATCCACAAGCTTCTTCTTCTTCGAGTCACCGGTTCTGTCGAACCAGTGTGGTGAAAGGATTGTAAGTGCACCTCAAAGAGGCTCCTTTCGTGCACTCGACACATGTTTTCGAATTTTTAGTTCTAGGACATGTCGGTTTCCTCACGATGTTTTCCTTCACCGTTTTGAGAACGTGGTATTGCGCACATAAATCCACAATGATCTCTACTAAATAAACACACAGATAAATTATTTCATATAGCATTATTTATATTATAACGCCACTCCAATTTTTTTTTAATGTGATACAGTTACGGAACGAGCCTGGTGTTAAGTGGTAACCTCAGCCCATAACAAGCGATGCTGCTTGGGTCCTCCCCTACTTAGATACGGCAAGACCCAAGTCGCATCGTATGCGCCCGTAACTCTGAGACGTATAGGTGGAATGTCTCATGTGTCTGTAATTTCACCAGCAACCACACCTTTCAAACCGGAACACAGTAACGCGAACGCGTGCTACTTGGCGGCAGAAATGGGCATGGTGGCAGTACTTCCCCGGACGAACTTGGCGAGTTCTACTGCTCTTAAAAAGCAAGTGTAATTTTACCAACAAGATTGACACAGTAAACATTTGCGACAAACAAAGGGGAAATTAACAAATACAGCCATCGCAGCAACCCAGTTCTAGTTTCAATGTCATCCAGATAGCTTCATAGCTTATCAACTTGTAAAGCCAAAGCAGAGATCTTTGCTATCAGATTTGGTTCTGATACTGAGGGTCACCCATCCAAGTGATGGCGGCCCCGAGCGCTGCTTAACTTGGTGTGTTGAAAACGAACGCTGGTGTCTGTATATTGGCCGCATCGACACGTTTCGTTTTCTAGTTTTTTTATAAAACATTTTTTGCTAAGTTGGCTCCTCGCCCATTCGTTTGATGGTTGCAGAATTCGTAAATATTTCTATCATCGTCCGATAGTATATATAAATATTTTTAATCAGAAATAAATTCTCTGATTGAAGTACTGAGTGAACATTGGACATTCAAAAGTATTTCGACTTTAACGCATTTAGTCTGTTATTGTCTGTCACATTTCAATGAAGGACGATGTAATTTAGTTAATCTCGTTGGACATTACACAATTACCTGATGTACGACTAAGCGCCAAACAGAATATGTACGTGAAACAAGCAAGGAGCCCTAATAGCCCGTAACTAAGTAAGTAGCTTAAGGATTAACTTGCGTAAAAACAACTCAATTTACTTATACAAATTGTAAGAACGTCGACGTAAATAATGAAATTAAAAAAAGGAATCCATACAAATAAATTAAATTGGAGTGTCTGTAATATTAAAATAACAGCTTTTTACTAAGTGCTTGAGGGAGTCGAGTGCCTCCGTGTCACTTAAACTTCACTTCACTCAGAGCAGTAGAACTCACGCGAAGTTCGTCCGAGGAAGTACTGCCACCATGCCCATTTCTGCCGCCAAGCAGTAACGCGTTCACGTTACTGGGTTCCAGTTTGAAAGGTGTGGTTGCCGGTGAAATTACAGACAAACAACTACTTTCAACTTACAAATTATTCACCCGCTAGATACTAATCGCCTCAAAAGTTCTTACAGAAATAAGTAGCTGTATCAAATAAAGGATAAAAAGATATTTAACAACGACAAACTAAATCACATACACATATAAAACTGATTGTATAACAATGATTTATTCTGAAATGAATAAATGATCTTCTTCTTCTTCGAGTCACCGGTTCTGTCGAACCAGTGTGGTGAAAGGATTGTAAATGCGCCTCAAAGAGGCACCTTTCGTGCACTCGACACATGTCTTCGAATTTTTAGTTCTAGGACATGTCGGTTTCACCGTTTTGAGAACGTGGTACCTGAAGCACTTGATGGTTCTGAGTGAAGCTAACGCGTCACTGATTGGCCCAGCCCATCCGTTATTTACAATTACTATAATATTATCAGTATGGCCTCAGGCAGGCAGGCGGCGCGCGGGCCTGGGTAACTGGGCCATTGAACGTAACTCAAAACGAGTAAAAGCGGCCCGTACACGCAATAATAATTGCCATGCACCATTGGCCATTATAACGTTGCTTCATTTCATATTTTAAACAACAGATTAAGTCTAACTAATCCCCCCATCTTGGTTTTTTATTTTTGTGATACAGTTACGAACGAGGCCAACGGCCCACCTGGTGTTAAGTGGTAACCTCTGCCCATAACAACCGATGCGGGAGGTACGACAAGACCCAAGTCGCATCGTATGCGCCCGTAACTCTGAGACGTGTAGGTGGAATGTCTCTTGTGCCTGTAATTTCACCGGCAACCACATCTTCCAAACCGGAACACAGTAACGCGAACGCGTTACTGCTTGGCAGCAGAAATGGGCATGGTGGCAGTACTTCCCCGGACGAACTTGGCGAGAGTTCTACTGCTCTTAAAATCGGACTCGAAATCCATGATCCTTATTTTTTAATTAAAATGTTTCACTAATATTTGTATGGCAATAAAATGCTAGCAATTTACATAACACTAATCCGTACGGAATTATAAAAATAAAATGAATTAAAAAAATGATGCTAAAATGATGATTTGATGATGAGGATGATTTGCGGAAGGCAGGGAATGACAAAACAAAAGGAAATGATTACAAGGATGGTATAAACGGGAAAGGAGATCAGATTTATCAGATAAACTGAATCATATCTCATCTCAAATACAAAAGAGGAAGACGTAACGTTGTTTAGTCTTCCTATCAGCCTTCCTGCCTACTCAGATAGTAGAAAATACGAAAAAAAAATCCACCAAATTTACTTAATTGAAACATCTTTGGGAATTCAATGCATATTTTAGTAAAGAGTTCAATGAACAGAATAAAGAGGAAAGCCAAGCCAGACAGAATGCATTTCTTGATAACTATAAAAATGTGGAATGGTTTTGCCTTGTAACAAGATAAACAGCTGCCGATCCCTTAATAAATGGGGTAAGCTGAAGTTACGACTGGCTATGGCTATGGGTGGTTCTTTGTGCGAATAATTTATGATAGCGCTAGGTCCCACATTCGCGAGTAAATGAGATGTGTGATGCTACATAATAGCTGATAGCTATATAACAATCAGGGTGGGCTGGTGGGCTGGTGTGCTGTGTACGATGAGATTCGGGTCTTCGAATATCTACTTTATTTAGTAATTCTGTACGAATGATATATACAGGATGTCCGGTAATGAATGGATAACCTTGAAATGGGTCTTAGTAGAACTATTGGGCATTCGGAAAAAAATATCAAATAAAAAAAAAACAAGTAGTATCAAAGATATGTATTTTTTAAACAATATCGATATTATTTTTTTTAGTTTTTTTTTATTTGATATTTTTTTCCGAATTCCCAATAGTTCTACTACGACCCATTTCAAGGTTACCCATTCATTACCGGACAACCTGTATATATGCCGCTTAACATCTTCATTTAGCTGGAAGAAAATGCTATTTAGCATTAAGTTCGCCCATGTACTTGTTTTACCTTGTGCAATAAAGCATTTTCTATCTATCTATCTATAAAATAACTATGATTTTTCAGATCGCGATCCCGTGCTGTGAGAGATGGGGATGGGGATGGGAAGTGGGGGGGGTTGGGGGGAGGGGGTTGATAGTGCCCCGTACCTACTGCTGGCGCAGTTAAAACTGATGAACACTGCAATGCGGTGACGCAATGTCTCCCCGAGAAACTCCAAGGTGAGAGAAGAACTAAGTGCCAATTTAACCCAGCGAAATAGATATTATATTTTAGTTTTAAATGTATTAACTTCAATTTCAAACTTAATCTTGTTAAGTATCTATTGTTATTTTAAATACTTTTTTTATAAGACCCTATGGGAACAGGAAGACAATGCAATAATCGTGTCAGTGTTAGCAGTGCACGAAAGGAGCCTCATTGAGGCGCACTTAAAATCCTTTCACCACATTGGTTCAATGGAACCAGGAGTAAGTAGGAGTTGGCCGCAAATTGCCATCAAAACCTGTGAAAGCGTAACTACAACGCCAAAGTTAGTAAATTATTTTAGATCACTGAAACATTGATTTAGAAGTCAAAGTAAGTAATTAAAACTTGAAAAACAAATAGTGTGGAAAACGAATTTTTTCACCAATCATAATGATGGACATTTCACACAGCGCCATCTAGCCCCAAACTAGGTAAACCTAGTACATTGTGAAATAATTAGTTGATTGTTAAAATATTTTAAGACATATTACACCCAGACTCAGAACTCAGAATCTATGTTTGTCACACAAATTTTTGTCTTGAGTTGGATCGAACCCCCGGCCTACAGCGCAAAAGGCAGGACTACCGAGCTGTGAGGCCAGTCAAAGATAAAAAGATGAGGCAGCAATCTGGACTGACTGGAATCCAGATACAGAGACAACAACTACAGATATTGTTTGAGAGGAAAGAATCAGAGAACAGTATTGTGTCGCACGGCACACGATATGACCGTAAAATCGACTCCAGCATTTGGAACTAACGTCAAATCGAGCAGAATTTGTTCTCTGGAATATCTCTGGATAACACGGACATCCGAGCGAGATAATTGATTTCTGAGGGATGACATCCGGCAGAATATCGAATACGTGCTTAGGTATGATAAATATTTCCTTATAATTTTTTCCTGGACTAAAAATAAATGAATAAGTACAAAAAAATACTCAACCCCAGCGGCCAAGGATTGAAAAAGCTCGAAACTGGGCTCAAAGATGGACACAAAAACCGACGCCAAAGACGAATAGAGAACACAGTTTAAATATCTACACCGCCAACGTCCACTGTGCCTTATTTTGTTTATTATTTATTTATTTAATATTTTATGTTATTCATTAAATGAAAAATTATTTATTGTGTTTATTGTGTATTACTTATTGGATTTTGCGTTATACATGGATATGAATAACGGTTTAAAACTAAATTTTTTAACTATAACTTGGCGTTATCATCCATGCGTCGGTACAGATTCAAACCAGCTATATTCCGTTTGAGAGTGTCAAGGTGTGCCACGCTCTCCACATACAAGCCATTACTTTATGAATTTTATGGAAATAAAAGTTTTGACTTTGACACAATAAACAAGCACGCGTAAAGAGACGCCATTTTAAGTTTCGCTCGTGTCGTTTACTCGGGCACCCCTCACATAGCAACAAGTCAATGGTGGATGATTACAATGAATAGGCCCAAGGGCACCGACAAATCACGGGCCTCCTCAAGGCTGCGATCTAACAAAATAAATCCAAGGACCGCAGACGAATGTTCTGAACGGTCTGGCTAAAATGCGAGAAGATTGAACATTGTCACATATTTTGCTTCGCCGAATTCCGAGTAATTGGAGAAAAATGGGTATTTCGTTTCAAAAGATACTTGCTTTTAAATTAAAATCAGAATATATACAAAATATTCATTTCCATCAGAGACTTCAGTTTGAAATCGGGTTTAATTAAAATTATAAACTGGTAATACAAAAAATAATTTGTGGAAAAAATCATGAATCCAAATCGCTTTCGTCGTAACTTGCGGTTAAACAAAAACGGAGCCAACTTTGGAATATTATTCCGTCGAGATAATTATATTCAAGCGTGTTTTCCCCTTACCAGATTATTATATATAACAATATACAGGGTGTCCGGTAATGAATGGATAACCTTGAAATGGGTCTTAGTAGAACGGAAAAAAAACAAAACATCGCTATTATTTAAAAAATACATATCTTTGATACTACTTGGTTTTTTTTAATTGATATTTTTTTCCGAATGCCCAATAGTTCTACTAAGTCCCATTTCAAGGTTATCCATTCATTACCGGACACCCTGTATAATAGTACACAGTCAGCCTTCACATAATATCACGCTGAATTGTACGCACATCTTTATCCGACCACTATCTCAAAAGTATGCTAAGCTACTTTCAACTTACAAATTATTCACCCGCTAGATACTTAACGCCTTAAATGTTCTTACAGAAATAAGTAGCTGTATCAAATAAAGGATAAAAAGTTAACAATGACAAAGTACGTCATAAACACATAAAACTGATTGTATAACCATGATTTATTCTGAAATAAATAAATGATCTTCTTCTTCGAGTCACCGGTTCTGTCGAACCAGTGGTGAAAGGATTGTAAGTGCGCCTCAAAGAGGCTCCTTTCGTGCACTCGACACATGTCTTCGAATTTTTAGTTCTAGGACATGTCGGTTTCCTCACGATGTTTTCTTCACCGTTTTGAGAACGTGGTATTGCGCACATAAATCTTTCAATCGAAAAACTCATAGGTGCACGTCGGGATTTGAACCGGCGACCTCCGGATTGAAATTCGGGGGTCAGTACCGCTAGACCACCACGCTCTAATAAATAATAATAAATGATGATAATGATAGTAACACTGACCCCAAAAGAAAAAATAATATATTTTAGAAAACTGGCATCAAACATCATTTGGGGCCCAGCGCCTGAAGCATACATACAAACATATATTTATTAACTCAAAGAATATTTTGTCATGAATTATATTATTTTACGAGTCGTGCTTATAAGTTTCATTTCACTAAACTTAATAAGTGAGTATAAAACAGAAATAAACCAACAATAATTTCGCATTAAATTGTTGGACGCGTGCTGTGTTGCAAAACCGGCTCAAGGTGCAAAATACCCTATCGGTGTTAATCAGTGCGTGCGTGCGTGTGTGTGTGCGTGCGTGCGTGCGTGCGTGCGTGCGTGCAACACGAGCCGACCACCACTACATATCAATATACCTATAAAGGTGTGAGGCAACATTATCCGTACAGGTATACTGCCAGCACACGCTACCAGATATTATGATATCTATACAAATATGGAGTGTCTGTTTGTAATATTAAAATAACAACTGTTTACTAAGTGCATATCGATGTATACACGGTACATATACCAAAACATTTTTTTTTACAAATTTTGTCTGTTTGTTTGTTCCGGCTAATCTCCGAAACGGCTGGAGCGATTTTAACGGGACTTTCACTGGCAGATAGCTGATTTTATAAGGAGTTCCAAGGGATAAAACCGAATTCCATACGGACGAAGTCGCGGGCAACATCTAGTGTATATATATTGGTGGATATTTCACACAGCCCCAAAGTAAGCTAAGCATAACATTGTATCTTGTATCATGGGAACCAGACAACTGATATACTTGTAGCGCGAACTGTTTTCCGCAACTAGGCCACAAATGGGCCCTTTTTGCGTGTAGGGTGGAGGCCGCTAGTCCAGCCACCCGACAACTGATATAATACTTATATATTTTTTGTAAATACATACAATATAAATTAAAATACCCAAACACAGAACAAACATATATGTTCGTTACACAAATGTTTGTCCTGGGTGGGAATCAAACCCACGATCTACCGCGCAGAAGGCAGGGTTACTACCAACTGAGCTGTAGACCAGTCATTATATGCTTTGTCCGTGACTTTATATTGTCAACGGTGAAATATTAAAGTGTGCGGTACGGATGTAATCAAAAGTGGTTAATGATTTATTATTATTTATTTTTTATTTATTTATTTTATTTTCATGTAAAGGGAAGAGCGATATACATAAATATGGATTAATGTTAGAGGCTAAGCAATATAGCAAAGATGGAGGGGTATATGTAGACCGCGAGAGAGGCGACAAGGGTAACGAAGGATTAATAAGATTTAGAGTTGATAGCAACTCAACTCAACACTTAGTAAAGATTACTTATTTCAGTACTTTTATCCGTTTTCAAGGATATACCAAAGTAATTAATTTACCAAGAATGGCACTTTTTTCCTCATAAACTCATGTAGGTAGTGAATCAGATATTGCGAGTACCAGCATAATAACATGTGTAAAGCAATTTCTCCCCTAAATAATATAATAGTTTGCAGGACTAGATAAATATATACAGGGTGTCCGGTAATGAATGGATAATCTTGAAATGGGTCTTAGTAGAACTATTGGACATTCGGAAAAAAATATCAAATAAAAAAAACCAAGTAGTATCAAAAAAAAAACAAAAAAAAACAAAACATCGATATTATTTAAAAAATACATATCTTTGATACTACTTGTTTTTTTTATTTGATATTTTTTTTGCGAATGCCCAATAGTTCTACTAAGACCCATTTCAAGGTTATCCATTCATTACCGGACACCCTGTATGTATATAGTAGTATGTTTAAGTGTCACGATATTAATTAAGGACCACACCATGAATATACAAATTAAAGCTCAATTGAGACCCCTCCACGCCCCGCAGTACTGTAATAATATAACCCAGAGTTTAACCTGTGTCCTCAATCTTTATAAGCTTGAAGCGATGTCAAATTCTCGCAGACATGATACATAACATGATTTTAAGAGCAGTAGAACTCTCGCCAAGTTCGTCCGGGGAAGTACTGCCACAATGCCCATTTCTGCCGCCCAGCAGTGAAGCATTCGCATTACTGTGTTCCGGCTTGAAAGGTGTGGTTTCCGGTGAAATAACAGGCACATGAGACATTCCACCTTCACTGCTCAGAGTTACGAACGCATACGATGCGACTTGGGTCTTGCCGTACCTAGTAGGGGAGGACAGAAGTCGCATCGGTTGTTATGGGTCGAGGTTACCACTTAACACCAAGTGGGCCGTCGGCTCGTTCCGTAAATGTATTATATAAAAATATATATATTATTTTATTGGGCACAAGAATGCTGTACATTATTTTGGCGTGGTGTCGGCGAATTCAATGAATAAGTGTTTTAGCGGGCTCGGGTCGATGACCTCGAAGTAGAGCGACTTGTGTTCGATTAATAATAAATTCAAAAACGGGTGTTTCCGAAAAATGTATTATCCAAAGCTTTATTAAAGGCATATCTGGGTATTATTCTTATTTGATTCAGGGTTGTAAATCGGCTGAAATGGTTGTCAGCAACAGGGCATCAAGCCTATCAGTCAGTTTGACAAATCATTGATGCCTTTCAATGGATAATTAAGAACTTATAGAGCTAATATCATGTTATCTCAAGGAGGCGTAACAAATAACAATAATGGTGGACATTTCACACAGTGCCATCTAGCCCCAAAGTAAGCTAAGCATAGCTTGTTTCATGGGAACCAGACAACTGATATACATACTTATATACTTTTCTTTTGTAAATACATACATATAATACACATTAGCACTCAGACACAGAACAAACATCAATGTTACAAATGTCACATAAATGTTTGTTCTGAGTGGGGATCGAACCCACGACCTACAGCGCAGAAGGTAGGGTTACTAACCAACTGAGCTAAGGCCAGTCAATTATACATCGCGTATGAGTTAGTATTTATGTGAGGCCCAGCTCACTATGGTTCCAGTTTTAAATGCTAGGCCGAGAAGCTGGGCGTCTCTAGGCAATTGCTAAATAATATTACCGCAAAAAGATTAGATCCATCCCACATCACATCACGTGCTAAATTTAGCAGCAGTTCGAGGAAATAAGAAGCAGGTCATAAAACGAAAGTGTGTCCGCGTAATTATGACCTCAATTTGGCCCTTTGTCTGAATTATGCCCGCAGCGCTGTTTTAAATTAGGATTCCATTAATGGTTCGCACATGTCACAATTTGAGACCTTTATCACTTTAAATTTATATATATATAATAATATAATAATAGTGGACATTGTCACACAGCGCCATCTAGCCCCAAAGTAAGCTAAGCATAGCTTGTATCATGGAAACCAGACAACTGATATAATACTTATATACCTTTATTTTGTAAATACATACATATAATACATATTAACACCCAGACACAGAACAACCATCAATGTTACAAATGTCACATAAATATTTGTCCTGAGTGGGGATCGAACCCACGACCTACAGCGCAGGGTTACTAACCAACTGAGCTATGAGGCCAGTCTGTCCAAATGTTCGATTATAAGTAGAACATTTGGTTACGACGCCGACGTATCGACGGTCCGGTTAACGACACTTCACGGGTTGTATGGTAAGTGGTAACCGTTGGCTGGGAATGCTTAGTTCGCATTTGAAGAGCAAACGTCTGAGTCTAATTTACAGACACTGTGACAGACATCAATCAAAATATAGTGAGTATTGTGGGGCCCGAGAGGGGCCCGCGCGGACTAAGGCTAGTGTGCGCCAGGCGATACGCGTTATGTAATTGGTCAATGGTTATTAGTTCAAGGAAGGTCGTTGAGCCGCCATTGGCAGACGCGGCCCAGACGCGCAAAAAATGAAACCTGTAAATTTCGCACAAAAAATGGCCGCTGAATGAAGAAACCGTGACTTGACGCGGCCGATGATTTCGCAAATGTTAGGACGAGCAAAAACTAGGATGATAGTCATTTGGTATAGCCATAGTGTGTTTTATAAATAATACTACCACTCATACGATAGATACTATACTATGTCTTACCACGATACAAAGAACTTATTGAGTGTGTTAAAATAAATCTGTTTAGTTTCTATAAATTTAATTAAGTCACTTAAGTTATAAAAAATGTGCAACTACGGCCTTTGTTATTCGGTCTATTTAGTTTTTGAAATGTTTACTTTTACGTTCAATACCAAATTGTTTACACATTATGTATACATGTAGCTATAAGTAGGTACCTATAATACAAACAAAGTAGGTGATTATTTTAGATTAAATGTTGGCTCTTCTCGCCTGAAACACAGGATTACCTAGTTCAGGCTCCCGTGTTATATATACCTATGTCCTAAATAAGTTTTACGATTTTTTATATTTACCATGTTTTATTTGAATAAATTTATTATTATTATTATTATACGAGTAACACACTGGATGAGGTTTTTAATTAATATAATCAAATAAACAAGAGTATTTCGATGAAATCTACAAACTTGTCCATTTATCTATTTTTTCAGCACGTTCAACTGACAGCCCACCTGATTATTTCATTTAAGGTTAGATTTAGATTGGCAACGGAAAGTAAACAATGTTCGAAATTGTTAATTGCAAAATTTATATTACTTTTGAATACTCATAACATTTTAAGTTACCCTGTTGAAAACTTATAACAGAATATTTTTCAAACTGCAGCACTTAGGTCATCCATCAGGTCACATCCCATTGGCACTGCTAAGAGCCATTTCCCAAATGCAAATTTTTTTGAATGGTATAATATACAACATACGTCCCACCCTGAACAATTTTTGAAATCATATGAGTAGCTTCATAGTATAACCTCTTACACAAAAACGTTATAATATTACCGCTGAATGTGTTGTTTAGCAACGCTGCCCATTATGTTACATGACAAAATAAACTTAATTAAACCTCAGCCATCTGTTTCACATGAAGCAAAAGAGACAATGATAAATTTTAGATCTGTCAAAATCATACTGAAGTTAGGTGCTAAATGAATGTTGGTATGGCCATGTTGGTAGATTATTTAAATAGACAGCTACCCTAGGTTGATATAAAATGAGAAATTTTCCTCTCTTTGAGTTATTATGCATATTTATCCTCAATCAGGTGAATGACTAATATCTTGGTGCTAAAGATCAAGGACTTATGTGCAGTAAAAATGTTTAACCTTGCAAGCCTTTAAATGATAATAATAACAATAATAATAATAATGGTGGACATTTCACACAGTGCCATCTAGCCCCAAAGTAAGCTAAGCATAGCTTGTATCATGGGAACCAGACAACTGATATAATACTTATATACTTTTCTTTTGTAAATACATACATATAATACATATAAACACCCAGACACAGAACAAACATCAATGTTACAAATGTCACATAAATGTTTGTCCTGAGTGGGGATCGAACCCACGACCTACAGCGCAGAAGGTAGGGTTACTAACCAACTGAGCTATGAGGCCAGTCACTGGTTGTTGTACTACCCATGTCAACAGAGCTTTTATTGCACAGAAGAAATGTGTACGTGCAATTGTTGGATTACCTCTGTGGGGATCACGTAAGCCCGTTTTTTCAAAGCTTATGTTACTGCCATGCCTAGTACGTACATCCTTGAGGCTGCTACATTCGTTAGAGAATAGCCTGAGCTCTTCACGAGACCGCGTGATGTCTACTAACGGTGTGCTAGAGATCCTGATAGAATTGTTCTTTCAAGAATTCCTCAAACTACTAAAATACCCAAGGACATCAAAAGTCTCCCATTCAATTTGTTTGTTAAAAATCAAATGTTTTTATAGTTTTTGTCCGATTTTTTTATGTAATTAGCAATTGTATCCAAATGATCTAATGAAATGTGATACAATATTTTTTATTTTTTAAATTAATCATCATTTTCGATGTTTTGTATTGTTTTACTTAATATTTTTTTCTGTATTGATTTTATATAAATTATTGTATGTTATATAATAACAGAATATGTGAAACTATTTTATGTAACTTTAAGGTCTTGCATGCTTTATGCAAATAAATGATACTGATTCAAATTCTTAAAAATGTCATGAACTACCAATATATTTACCAGTTGTTCATTCAAGGCCACAGCAGAGAGACACGTACAGATGCAAACATAATATGAAGTTACTTTAAAATTTACCTTGAATCCTAGTTGCCGATTATTATATCAGAAGTCAAAGTCAAAGTCAAAGTCAAAAACTTTATTTCCATAGAATTCATAAAGAAATGGCAAAGTAAATACAAAGTAAATTCTCCCGTTTGTAAGAAGAATTGAATCTTTGTGGACCCGTTTAACATAACTTGATTGAGTGTGTGGCTAACAAAAAGGCTCAAACATCAAAGATATGATGTATTTTGTTCTATTTCATAAAACTTTAACTAGGCAGCATTCATTTTAATCAAAATCCATTTTAATTTTTGTTGCCAGTGAGCGAAAAAATTGAGAATTGTCTTAATACACCATCTTTAGATTCCTATCAGTGTTATAGTAAGATAAATAAAAATAGTAATACAGTTAGAAATAGGTACTTACTTGTACAATCCAAGCTTCACAAATGGAGGACCACAAAATCATATAAATGGAAACCAATACTTATCCCACATCAAAAGATCTTTCGAACATTTTCCTCTGGTTTTACTATTTCAGCTCCATTACAGTGGTTTCTTTACTCACAAGATATCAGCTGATTTAGTCACAGACTCATAATCTTGATGTCTTCACACCAGCAACAAATAAGACCTCCATCAATATGGAAAATGTTCTATTTGATTTTGGAAGAGGTCCAGAGTTAAATTCCTTTGTTATTGTATCACACACTGAACACTTTCACTATTGCACAATCACAGATTCGCACTGATGAGAACAAAGAACCGCCGCATCGAAGGCCGGTCTGGACGGCGGCGGCGGCGGGGGCGGAGGCTCGTCAGCTGGGCCGTGGGGCGGGCGGGCGCTCCGACGCCAGCCCGCCCGCCGACGGGAGGTCGCAGACGAAAAAATCGATAGGTCATCGACCTCCGACGGCGAACCGGCGGGGCCCTGCCGGGCTCCGGCGCGCCTCGGACGCGCGCCCGCAGCCCCACCGCCGCTCCGAGCGCCCCGACAGACCACTCACATACGCGAAATCGCCATTTTGAAATGAGAACTACGAAATATTTACTTTTGAATGCTCGCTCGACCGCTGGCTACAAACAGGCCACCGCGACTCCAGACGCGACGCGGGACCACAGAGCCCTGTGGACCCTGGGCCTTGTTAAATATATACGTACTCTGACTAGAAATCCCCTCGTCACCGCTGCCGATATCCGACATCGCAAGCCACACCGAAATCTACAGGCGAACCGCCGATCTTTTCTTTCGGAGCCCCTTCTTGGACAGTTTACTTGTCTATGATTTCAAAGCTATCAAACTTAGGTTTTTTATAGTGCCCTTTTATTGACAAAATTGCAAAAGCCATAAATTGTTATAAAACAAACTATTTGTGTTTAGAATATCTGGTATTTTAATTTATTGAAAATTTAACATACACATTAGTTATGTCAAATTTATTAATTTTACAACTATCAAGGAAAATAATGTTTTTTACGGTTTGATCAATCTTTGCACTATAAAGTATCTAACGATGGCGTTTGTAAACTCTACTTGGGTCTATGGTTTTGACATTCTTTGTCAAATGTACAAGTTGGGTTGCCAGCTGAGAAGTCAGCTGTGCAGTAATTTTGTAGCCAACACTACAGTTTTACTGTACATCTAAATAAAGGTGTCAGAAAGGCAAATACAAGTCCTCATAGCTCGACAAGTTTTTTGGCAGAGTTCACATAAGAATAATGCATACTTTAAAAGTAGCATGTAAATTTGATTATTACGAATGATTAATATGTTTTAAGTCAAATCTTTGACTGCTTCTGACGCTACTCTTCATAGAATGAGTAAGCTTAACTTCACGTTTGTCACTGACAGAAATGAGAAGAATCACGATTTTATTTTAAAATGCGACACTGTGTTTTTCCCAAAACCGAGCTATCTGTTTGAATCTAATTGATTTTGGTAAGTGCAAATGGTAAAATGACATCGCTCACGGGAGGGAAAGAGTTAATTAATCGATCGATTAGGCTACAAAGGAAAAGTTCAGAATAGGTAACTTTCCTGTCTGATCATGGCCAAAGAGGACAAACAAAATAAGACAAGGAAAGATAAAATAAATAACCAAAGTGTTGTGGCCATTAGTAAATATGATACTGGGTCAGAAGAACCGTAAAGAAAGACCGTAAAGAAAAGATCCAAATCTTACCTTAATTATTACAAATCTATTAGTCTTAGAAACATGAATCTAGTGTGATTTTTTTAGTTTATAGCCATATCTGGCCAGCTAGACCGCTGTTAAGACCGTGTGTTTGCGTCGGGGGTCAGGCAGAATGACCGAAACAAGCGCTCTCGCTCCTTTCTTATTCAGTTTAATTATTTACGATTGTTAGCCATACAAAATGAGATGTCTGCGGCATATTTTCTTCGGAATCAAAATCCATGATTCTTATTTTTTAATTATAATGTTATACTAATATTTGTGTATATGGTAATAAAATGCTAGCAATTTACATAACACTAATCCGTACGGAATCGTCTTGCCAAATGATTCGGACATTAGTTTATTTGTACGCTTGACTCAGTAAAAAAAGGCAAATAGTGAAATATTGCTGCTAAATATGATAGCAGTTGCGTCACGGACCATCGAGGCGAACGGACCTTGTTAGGACTATTTTTATCGTAATGTGAACTGTGAGTTGGCAACCCTATTTTGAAGCAGTTTTAGAGGGAACCCATATTTTAAATTGGTCTTACAAGATCATTTACTCAATTGACGAATTAGGATCTTTCACCTCACAAAAAAGACGTGTTCTAAAAATTTGATGTGAATATGCAGAGGCACCCCGCCCACGGAACGATCCGACGGCCCACCTGGTATTAAGTGGTAACCTCGGCCCATAACAACTGATGCGACTTCGGTCCTCCTCTACTAGGTACGACAAGACCCAAGTCGCATCGTATGCGTCCGTAACTCTGAGACGTGAAGGTGGAATGTCTCATGTGCCTGTAATTTCACCAGAAACCACACCTTTCAAACCGGAACACAGTAATGCGAATGCTTCACTGCTTGGTGGCAGAAATGGGCATGGTGGCAGTACTTCCCCGGACGAACTTGGCGAGAGTTCTACTGCTCTAAAAGATCTCGTAGAAAGCTCTTGTAGATTACCACGTCCAGTTTGGATATTATGGTAAGCATTGTTCATAAATTTAGACGACTCTAATGGTTCTCTGCCATTTACGTCGCGTTCTGTTCACTGTCCACCAACTCTAGATGGTGGCACCACGCAACCAACAAACTTGCATGCAATGCCTGAATACAGAACTAAACCGCCCGACTGAAAGAAAAATCTTTTTTTTTTTTTTTTACTGATCGCATCAGTTGCTTGGGGAGGCTAACCTGACCACTAGAATAATATAACAAATTAATGTTTCCTCAATAAATAGCCTCCTTTACCTTTGCGACTGGCCTCATAGCTCAGTTGGTTAGTAACCCTACCTTCTGCGCTGTAGGTCGTGGGTTCGATCCCCACTCAGGACAAACATTTATGTAACATTGATGTTTGTTCTGTGTCTGGGTGTTAATATGTATTATATGTAAGTATTTACAAAAGAAATTTATATAAGTATATTCAGTTGTCTGGTTCCCATGATACAAGCTATGCCTAGCTTACTTTGGGGCTAGATGGCGCTGTGTGAAATGTCCACCACTATTATTATTATTATTATTATCACAGCGGTGCGTTGACGATATGAATAAAACAACAATAATAATATTACAAATGACTATAATTTTGTCACAATTTTTCCATACATGTTAATAATAACTTTTTACCTTAAAACTATTTATAATACATTACTTAAACATAATTTATGTTGTATTTCTTTAAAATTCATCCAGTTATTATCTAATTACAATCCTTTGAGTCGGCATTCCGGGTAATACCAAATTCCAAATTAATACGACGAATACAAATATTAAAAACGTAATTTTGAAAACTCGAGTACTTTATTTTACACTATGATTTAATTCGATTAGATCTTACGCTAAAAAATATTTCTTATTTACGCTAAGAGAAGTATTATTTATCGTTAAAAACTGTACAAATATTATCAACTTTAGTTTTAGCGCTAGCGTAGATAACGGACACAAGAACCGTCGTGAGCGGAAAACACGCGACTCAACGCCGTCTTTATTTACTTTAATATATATGTATATAATATTAGATAGGGTAATTGTATGTATAAGGTGCGAGGTGGCTGGCGGCGCGACACACCCCAATAATTGACATCACATCTCCCCCTCAGAACACCCCCTCACACACAGTATCCTAACTACCCTCCAAGGTTGACAATGAGGGTACGCGATGCCTAGATAACATATAATGTTGATATTATGCACTGTACGCCTTGCTAACTTGTATTGTATGGTAAAGAGAGACAGGACGGGGAGGGTTGGAGGGATGGGGTGCATCGCGCCGGACACTGTCGAACAAGCATCATGAGAGACCGATGCAGATGGATTTGGCTGGCCGTATTGTAAACTTAAACATACCTTGTACATGACTTTCCGAACAATTTTCAGTTAAAACTACTTTTACAGTTGAAGTAACAACAGAATTTCATTTTAGGAATAGATCAAAGATACAAATAATAGCCTGAACAGTACAAAACACATTTAAGTAGCGTGGCTCTCAGATATTTGGATCAGCCTGTATACTGATATATGTTGATCTCACACCAACACTGTAGAAGTATAGGAGGTACAAACAGCCAGCCAACATATTAACTATAACGGTATAATCAACAAGCAAATATAATAATAAAATATAGTTTAGTACCAATCAAATTGAGCTATTAATCAGACTTGCGTCTGATCCGAAACATTGACCTTATGCATTCATTCGATTAAGTTTAAACCAAACGACAACAAGATAACTATTGATATGAAAATCTAACAAATTAGGATAAATTCGCCTAAATATTCGAGACGTTAGCGTCGACCAAAGCGGCTCTGTTCGGACATGTGTGACAACCGTGATGTTACAGTTTGTTCCCATATTAGTAGACATTTATCTTATCCACTTCAATGTAAGATGGCCTTTATAACAAAATTCTAATAACCAGTATCAATGCAATATTGATATAACATAAAGTTTGTAAAATTAATATGAAAAGATGAATTCTAGGCCTGCCGTCCACCAATGAGTCTTAAAACCTGTTTAACTTAAAGTTGCTATCATGTAATAGTACTACGGTCAAAATGAACCAAAACCATTCAAAAATAAGTAAAAGGTGTACTTGTTTTACGTCACATATCATAGGTACAGGGCTTCAGTGGACAGGGCAGACAAGAACACGTGTCGTGCAATATTGCTTCCGGCACACTGACACAATATTGCTTCCGGCACACTGACACAATATTGCTTCCGTGTTAACTCGTGTTTGGCACGACAATACTGATATCCAAGCGCTATACATACTGTGTCGCCGAGACGTGCCTACTCTACTACAGAACATACTTACTTACCTGTAATGCATCCCAATGGCTCCCTCCTTTACCAGGATACTTATGACATGATGACCAAATCATTTTATTGTTTAGAATATAAGAGAGAGTCAAAAGTATCTAATAAATAATAATAATAATGGTGGACATTTCACACAGCGCCATCTAGCCCCAAAGTAAGCTAAGCATAGCTTGTATCATGGGAACCAGACAACTGATATAATACTTATATACTTTTTTTTTTTGTAAATACATACTTATAATACATATTAACACCCAGACACAGAACAAACATCAATGTTACATAAATGTTTGCCCGAGTGGGGATCGAACCCACGACCTACAGCGCAGAAGGTAGGGTTACTAACCAACTGAGCTATGAGGCCAGTCAAATAATAATAAATTTAATAATAATAATAATAATAATACCTTACTTTATGGATGTAAAGTAAGGTATGGTACTGTATTAAGGCTCAGCACGTCTCAACGCACCCTACCCGACTGGTCAAAGGTTGGGTAATGTTTTTATAAGGTTATTTGGCCCGTGACAAAGCGACTCTAATTCACAACCAGAGGGCGCGGGCGCGACGGCCGCTACGCCATAACTACGGCTACTATAGTGAAACACTATATATACTAGGAGTGAAACGTGTGAGTCCTTTGACAATATAGAACAAACAATATCCAAGATGGCGGAAGGTGAATGGCGGACATAATGACTTTGTCGTAAAACTTGTCAATTATACTGGGAATAAAAATAGTTTCAATATAACGAAAAACCATGGAATTCAAATTGTGACAGTCTTGAAACCAATTAACAGTGTAATAGTTTGTCATAAACAGAAATCTGGCAGAACAAACGTAGCGTCGACTTCAGTGCGGTCGGGATATACATAATGCAGACGGCCCACCTAATGAGCTAATCATATCAGTCATCGTCAGTTGAAACGACGCAATTTCACAGTACAACCAAATAAATACACACAAAAATAATTGAACAACAATTGTACTAAGTTAATATTAGAGATAAATTTTAAAATTTTATAATATTGCCACGATTTAATGAAATTTTACAAAAATATACACACAGCTGTACATAATAGTTGAGCGACACGAAACGCTGGTCACTTAATAGTAAACGGCGCGTCGTTTCCGGATCCCGCCGGGAACGGAACGGGAACGGGAACGGACCGCGCTAAACTAACGCTAACTCGTTGATAGACCCTTACATACTACGGATTAGTCCATCGCGAGCCGACTCCACTCGCGCCCCCTATCTATCACACGATCCTATCCACCTACAAGTCACGCACCCCACGGGAGAGAGTCAACAGTGGCTC
Organism: Chesias legatella; assembly: GCA_947359385.1. NCBI lineage: Eukaryota > Metazoa > Arthropoda > Insecta > Lepidoptera > Geometridae > Chesias > Chesias legatella. Next base: position 13,526,270 of record OX375764.1, on the reverse strand, counting down.
CTTCAATGCAACACAGGAAGGTATTTCAACGTATCCGATTAGCGGGTAATCAAAATAGTAGCGCAAAAATGTAAAGTCTATAGTGTGGAACTAATTTAATGAGATTCTAGAGAATGATTTAGTCTCCGCACTGCAAAAATCGCAGATACACGTACTGACACGCGTCATATTGATGGTATATATTAGTTGTAAGGGGAAAATGTATATAATTCTTGGGATAAGGAAATGCGGCAACGTGACAGCGAGCTATAAAACATATGACATACGTACACGCGTGACAAGTGACAGTGACAGTGACAGTGGCGTGACAGTGACACGGAGCAGTGGCGACCCGCTCAGTAGCGCCACCGCGTGCGCTTGCACAAGTTGTGACGAATTGTGGCAATCTTATATCACTTGAGAGCGTGGTGGTCTAGCGGTACTGACCCCCGTTTCAATCCGGAGGTCGCCGATTCAAATCCCGACGTGCACCTATGAGTTTTTCGATTGAAAGATTTATGTGCGCAATACCACGTTTTCAAAACGGTGAAGGGAAACATCGTGAGGAAACCGACATGTCCTAGAACTAAAAATTCGAAGACATGTGTCGAGTGCACGAAAGGAGCCTCTTTGAGGCGCACTTACAATCCTTTCACCACACTGGTTGGACAGAACCGGTGACTCGAAGAAGAAGAAGAAGAAGTGATAGTGAAAAGAGATTACTGCAAAAGAGCCGTGAAACTGAACAATAATAACAACAGGTTCAAGCGAACGAAAAGCTAAAGAATGAGTAATGTTAATCAAATTGTAGACTTTTATCTATGAAAACCACAACTTGTACCATCAAACGAAATAAGTTAATAACACAAAAAAAAAACCATAAGAAATACAGCGAATACGTAATATGTAAATAATATCAAAAGCGTAGTAAAGCACTCGTTATGTACATCCAATATTGTACTGTTGGGCTGCGCCCGCGCACCGTCTGTACGATACGAACACAAATCTAACGGGATTATTGTTTACGCTTCAGCTAGATATAAACAGGTGACTAGATAACATTTTTATGCGTGTTTTCTCTTATCTCTCGCGCTAGTATCGTATTGTAGAGACTATCAGCAAAATACATGACAATATGTTAATTTAGCAGAATACAAGACCGAATATGTGTATCACTATTGGCAATTATGAATACCCGAAAAATAATTGGTGTATACATTATGGTAACTTTAAACACAAACTAAATCTATTTGCCATTCTGATTTATGCATTGTTTGCATACATATAATGTACGTAAAATTTGTGTTCGTCAGTAAGCAGGTACAGCCATGTAACATATTATAATATAAATAACATTAACACTCGTATTTACAAACGAGAATCAACTACTCTCTCTAAATATTATGTCAAACGAACGAACGAACGAACGAACGGTACTTGAGATCAAAGTGTCGATTCGCCGTCTATAAATAGGAGAGGCGATCGCAACACGCGACAACTAATAATAAATATAAAATAAAAAAAAAATCTTAAGCAATCTTAAATACCCTGTTGATTTCATATTTTTATTATATGGTTCCCTCCTGGTGAATGAAAAAGATCTATAATAGATGTGTTTGCGTCTGAGTAGTGTAGCGAGATATAAACAAAAATGATTTGAAAAAAAAAAAAAAACTCTTTATTTTTATAAAAAAAAAACAGTTATATATACTATAGTAGTTAATAATCTGTGGGGCCATGTTTTCACGATACATTTGAACTTATATAATTTAATTTGTCGTGGACCTGAATTAGACTCTCGCAGAGATAGTTGTTGATCTCGTACGCGACATGTATCTCGATCGCTACACGGCTCAGAGGCTAGAAATGCAACGCAATGTTGAGCACTATACGACGATTTCATACGAACTAGAACCCCCCCCCCAGCCCCCCTCCCCCTCCCCAGGACCCTCGCATCCCTACCATATAAATTCATCCAATACCTATCATTAACGTATATGTCTTTATTACGTATGTTATTTCGTTTTTATCATTTAGCTTATATTAAAAAACGTTTGTGCAAACAAAGATATTTTTATGACTAATTTTATGAATTTGTACAAGGATTTTGTCACCCACACCGGCACTCGGCGAACTTACAGGGTTCATTTGCTTCGATGAACTGTATAACAGCAAATACTAGATTCCAAGTTTATTCCATTAGCTTTATTCCAGCATAATTTGATGCAACTCGTAATATTATTATACGTATTCGGTTTTATTTTCGACATGTTGTAATGTATTGTGTATTAGGGTGGCTGGTACACGATCATATGAAATGCAATCAGTCAAGTTCGCCAAGTGTCAGCTTCAGTTTGTATGTGGTCGGCCGTCAGCACGCTCTGTGTGTGTAACAACCCGGCTACGTTTATCAGAAACGGAACTTATACAGAAATAGGACCCCAACACCCGACACCTAAACCTCGGAAAAAAAACCATTAAACAACGCAGTAAAGACCTAAAATGAGCCTTACGTATTCTATCGTATATGCTACAAGAACCATTATCGCGTAAACAAGGAAACAAATACAGCACCCTATGTTATTATGCATCGATTAACGTTCAATTAAACCTAGATAGGTATTACCAGTCACTCGGTACAACAATCCCCATGAGCTGAATAACACTTTCTTAATGACTGCACTATATTTTTCAAAGTATAATTCAAACTAGCGCTTAATTAAGTACATTGGACATTGTAATAAGTACATAAAGACAAGAAAATTACTTGGAAACAGTCTCTGTAACTGGATTATGATATAAAAATTCAGCAAAAGATAGTCAAATATTTCCGTTTGGGCTTGGTCCGGGGACTGCTGTCGCTGTCCTGGACAACTCAAATCGACATTAATTTTGTTTAATAAATACTACGTTGAAATATGTTTGGAAGTAACTTTCGTGAATACAGCAGAATAATAATTACTTTCGTCAAAAACCTCTTAAAGTGTCGCTCATTTAAGAATAGCGAACAATGTACAAACCGCCACTCCGGTAGTCTTATTTTATCTTTCCCCGAAATTTTAAATTGTCACTTACTATGGGCGAGCCAACGAAAATGAATGCCTGTTTAAAAAACTATTACCAAAAATGTTATTCAGCCCATAGATAATATAAACCTTACAATAAAATGGCGCACAATAAAAACACAGATATACAAATTACAAAATGTTAAATTATCACTAGCGATCCGAAGCTATGTAACTGAACGGGTAACGTTTAGTAAAATGCGTGGTTACATGGCAATACTGCGCGCTCAGCGACGTCACACCCCGAATTTATGAATCAAACTCTACTTTACTCTAAAACTGGCTGTTTTTAATAGTTCCTTCATAACGGTACAATAAACCGATAAACATAGCTTTTTTAGGTGTCAGATTATTATATCAATATCATTCTCAAAGTTAATACTGACATACTAATGTCTTAGCTCGTCTTAAATAATAAAATTTTGACTTAAAATCTCAAAGTTAAGTTCGATACGTAAATACGGGTCGTCTAAAGACATTTGAGCTATAATCGCTGACGCGTATGCGCAGGAGGTCACTGGCCGCCACGACAAAATGGCCGCTCAAAATGGCGGCGGTAAAAATACAAAAAAAATGCTAAATATTACAAAACGCGCCACGAGGCGAGTTAACCTATAAAGTAACATAACAAAATATACATCATAGGCCGTTGTGACTTAGATAAAAATATATAAGACCATTCATTCGAACAGTGCCTTACGAAAATTACTAATGACAGACATTAATCCACCTGCATCCTTTTTAAACGCCCCACAACATATGACAAATTGATTTTAACATAAGAGGTAAAAAACATTTTTAAATATCGTTTAAAGCTATCTCCTTTCGTTTGGAACATCGTGTAAATACGTTCATGATCACGGCTGATTACATGAATACTGCATAAATCATCAATCAAAGTTTTTTATTCCTTTAAAAATCAAATACAATAATGATTTCAATACTTCTTTTAACCATAGAGATGTTAAATAAAACTGAGTTTAAATTTACTAATATTTTCTCAAAATAACATGAGTGTCACAAGGACACGTTGACAAAAAGACGACAAGGAAAACAAACGGAGGAAAGGTGCGCTTGTGAGACGCGTGTTGTCATTGGCAATATTGTATGGCGGCGGGGGGCGGCGGGGGGCGGCGGGGGCGCGCGATACATTCCAACAATTTGACTAGCCGACACGAATTAGTAAGTGACTAGAACTCGAAATATATCTGGCAAGACTTTTTCTCACAATGTCTTTCTACCGGGTTTTAGTTATGGCAATGAATGGCCATCGTCGAGAGGGCGCGGCGTCGTGGCGTGTGCGCATTAAATAAATGACATTTGTGTTTAAGGTTATGTAGATATAAGTCCAAATCAGGAGACTCGTTAGGTCAACATTTGACCTCAATCACACGTCTTAACTGACGATGCAGTCTATGTATCACGCTTGCCTATCAGTAACCTGTTCACTTTCCTCTTGAAGACTTCCAAATTATAGATTTCAGGAGATACAGACGCGGACAGAGATTTACTCTTTGGCCGTCTGATTAATGAAAGTGGAAACATAACGTTACGTACGAATGTGAGTGTATACACCCGAGGAAGGGCGTACCTGGGATGTCCTGTGATGATATTAGATCATTAATGCAACTGCGCACTCGCCGTATTACAATTGTATACCATGCGTGGCCTTATGTTTTAATTATTGACGTTTCCAAGCCATTTCATTATGAATTCTATGGAAATCAAGTTTTTAACTTTGACTTACCGATAAAGTGGCCACTTTGCGTCGGTGTTCTACACTTAGAAGTCAAGGATGTCAGTTTAGACGTTACGGTACCGACAATATACGTCATATCCATATCTTACGCCATTATAATTCAGATTTCAATATGATTTCGCTTGAAGCAAGAAATATTGAACTCACGCCATCGATCTATCAAAAACCGTCACGCCACGCCATCTCACAGATTGAAGATCACAGACAAACCGAATAAATTAAGTACGTTTTTGTGCGCCCGTCCGAACCGCACACCCCCCATCCAAACGTTGGCTAACCTATACCGCGGCTGTGATGAACTAGCGACTTCATAATGTGATGATATAAAAACAATACATACAATATTTACAAATAAACGACTATAAATTAAGCTCATTCGATTTGAGAAATGATTATATTACATCACTAACGATTGCTTTACAGATAGGTATATTCGAGTCATTCGAGTCGTCAGTCCGACATAATAAATCGTAATAAAAACATATTATATATAAAGTATTATTAAAATGAAGAGGGGCGTCTTTGCGTGCGTTATCACCACACGGACAACCCACAAGTCAATACACACACACACCCGTAAAGTTACGAACCATGTGACGTACACACGTACACACGCGCAACTCTACGGGCCGTAACGTACGCAAAGTCGCCCACCACGCCGACTTAGCTTGAGATTCACACCGTAACCTACTTTAGGGCGAGTTCACTTCCACTTTCGAGTCCATAAAGCCCGAACACACGGTACAGCGGGAGCGATACAAAATTAGGCCTCGAAGTCTTATCAGAAATCTGTACAAAACTATTGAAACTTATGATCTAATATGATTTTTATTGCGGTCAACGCGTAATATTCCGGTTTTGACTACGCTTCCTTACACGACACATATAAAAATAATAATAGTCTGTTATCATCCAAACACGGTGATACCCAAAAGCTTATTTTCATACATTCCGTTTTTAAATTAAGATACCATTTGCATCTCCATACCTTAAGTTTTCCGCCAGAGAACCAAAAAGCTTACGTATAAGTATTTTATCCGTCGTACCTGGATCCCAGCGCTGGGTGTTCTGACAGATACATAAAGTAACATTGCCCCAGCGCTGGACATCGACTCGTACCGGTATCACCATCCGTTTCAGATATCAGTTTCAGACTCGCACTTCCCGAATCTCCACCACTGGTTTCCAACTGTTTCAGTATCAGGAATTGTAGAAGACTACATAAAGGTAACATCCTGGCTCCGGAAGCGTCGTCTTCACCGGCACGACTAACAGTCGTACTCTGGCTACTGGTTGTCTACTGTTCGCGTGTAGGTTACCAAAATATCTGTACTGATGTGTCGGGCTCGCTCCGTACCTCTACCTAGCCCCCGCCCCCGCCCCCGCGGCGCGCATTCGTCGGGCGGCACTAACAGAAGCCGCCGAAGCCGACGGACGGCACGGAGGGCACGGGCGGCACGGAGGGCACGCCGCCCGCGTGCTCGCCGTTCTTGTGCAGCTCGAGCAGCGGCGGCCCCGACAGGTACTGGAACACGGGGAATTATACATGTTACTACAATTCATTGCACTGCACATCGTATAAGGGGGAATTGCATTAGTTCCTATAAAATTACTTGTACCAATCCCAGCTTCTAATGTTTTCACTGCAGTGACACAGGCCTGCTCTCGAGAAGCGGGAGTGAATGGGTCTCAATCTACCGAGTAAAGCCAATCTGGGTTAATAGATATCACACATCATGTCCTCGAATTTTTGGATCTCGGACGTAACAGTTTCCCCGCGATGTTTTCCTCGCCTGTTCTGAGAGCGCAGTATTGCGCATATACCATTTTTTTGGGGGAAAATTGATTGGGAGACCGCTGGTTTTAGGTCAACGGTCTATCAGACAGAGTCGGGGCCCGATCCATTGGTACATGACGCCTTCTCGTCAGCAGTATAACTTCCACAACACATTAATATCCAAGAGCCGAGAGCAAACTTTACACTCATCGCCCAAATATTTGGCCCGGCCGAGGAACATTCCAGAGACCCCGAAAAGGTTAAAACCGCGGACCCTTAAAGTGTGCGTTTATGAATTAGATATACAACAAGACAGCTGCCACTGAATATGTCTCTCGTCCGTCTATTAGCCAACACCAAGAATTATAAAATATAATGTTACTGTTGAAACCGAGTGCAGCCAGGATGTAAGAAATTAAAAGTCATAAAATGTAAGAACACTTTAGGATGTTGTAATCGTTGCTACTTTCGTAATTTGGGTGCAGTTATGGTATTTTTTTTAAGGATTAATGTGAATATTACTGACTAAAGTGAACCAACTAATATTGGTTTTGCATATAAGTAACATTTTTAGATTGCAACCAAAGGAGATGAATATAAGAAATGAATTCAAATAATTGTGTGATCTATGTATACTCGGCCTGCTGAAGGTGCCAGTAATACGGCAGCTTGTACTCACAGCATTAATGTTAACTTATATATACAGTGTTATTTTGGAAGCGATGTAATTCCCCTTTTGTGTGAGATGCACCAAAGAAGAGTAACATGACCCAAAACTCGCTAGATGTACTTACTACTCCCCTGCTGAACGTGCTAGTAATAGCTGAGTGATACTTAAAAACTACTTATTTATATATCTCATAAATTCTACACAAATGATTAAACGTGGCAAGCACTGAATTCCACTCCCCCTCCCCCGTATAGTATAGTGTATGTACGTATGTAAGTACCTGCTATGTGTAATCGTATGTACTCGCCTGCTGGTGGTGCGCGTGCGCGTGTGCGTGCGCGTGCGCGTGCGCGGGCGGCGGGTGCGAGTAGTAGGGCGAGTTGTACGTGTGGTAGGCGGCGGGCACGGGCGCGTACGGCGCCGCGTACTGCCACTCGGAGAGGTAGCCGGGCGCCGGGCGCATCACCGCCGCAGCCGCCGCGGAGCCCACCCACCCGCCGCCGTAACCCACGAACGGACCGCCGTATCTGCGACACACACACACACACCTCACACCACACACGTACACGTACACGTGCGCGTGCGCGTGCCCGAATACTATGACTAGCAACTAAACAGTTGCAATTATTGCGAGACTACATCGAAATACACTGGAGTTTCCAAGGAAGAAATTTTCAAAACTAAGCTGGTTTGAGATTTGAACAAACAGTCTTTGCCGCTTCCCATTTCTTGAGCATTTCTTCATTTAATCAAAATTTTTGACAAACCAGGATAAACACAGTTTAATAATTTTAACATCATATTCGGAAGTGTATTTTCTCTCTGATTGTATCATTAGAATATATAATATAGCAGGCATCAGCACTCACCCGTTGTTAGAATAGGGTGGTCCGGTGTAAGCTCCGTAGGGCGGGTAGAGCGCGGGCGCGTACTCGGGCAGCGGCGGGGGTGGCGCGGGCGCGGGCTGGTCGGGGGGCGCGCCCGCCGCGCCCGGCACGCCCGTCACGCCCGCCCCCGCGCCGGGACCCTCCGCGATCGACGGGATCTGGTCCACCAGGGACTCCAGCCCGGAGAGGGACTTGGACGCCACGTCTTGGGATTTCGTTTTGACTGCGCCGGTGTACTCGCCCGGTGAGCCTGCACGTCGCACGCACGTTAACGAAGTGACAAACAAAGCCTAATAAAATGTGATCGTTATTCGGATCTTTTTACCCCGAGACTGTAGCCGAGTAAATTTTCAAAGTACAAGTGTGTAAAATCGTTTACGAGTAATGCCAGATGTTTAGTCTATATGTGAAATATCTCAGCGATATTTACATGAGTCATATTGTCGGGGGCCTTAATGTCCCCCGCACCACGATTATATATATCAGTCAATCCTCATGGTACAGGATTAGTTAAGTAATGCACACACCTGTGTCGTAGTGGTTGTGGGGGGAGTCCTGGTGCGGCGTGTGCGTGCGGAACGCCGCGACGGGGGAGAAAGCGGTCTCCCCGCCCCCGCCCCCGCCGCCGCCGCCCCCTCCCTCCGGCGTCGATCTACACAATACATACAAACATTAACGCGACGACGCCGATACTTACCTAGTAATGAAGATTTACGATCAGGGGTTCGCTTAAAATAACTTCAGATCAATTCGGTTTTTTTCACTAGAAGAAACGCAATAGTTCCATAATATCTAGTCAACATGCACAATACGTGGCGTACAGCCGTCAACTTATCTGTAATGGTTTTTAAAAATGTTAGTTTCAATTCAATATTACAGTCTGTTGTGGCGGTAGTCGTACAGTGAGTTTGAGTTTTAGTAATTATATTATTCGTAGTACATAGTGAGTTGATGAGTGTTGTTAGCTGACAGTACTGACCTGTTAAAATTACTGGGATACATGGATGGATGCTGGTGCATTTGGTCTAACCGTGGACTTTCTGACACACCGGTACCTAAAAACACAATATTTAAATTGATTTACCATAGAAATATATTGAATACTTAAGCATCGAAGCGATGCTGGCTAAACTGGTAATGACGTTAGCTTACGAAGTGGTAGGTCGTGAGTTCGAGCTTCCGGTAAAGGAAAACAACGTGATATGGCGAATAACCTATATAGATATGTTTTGAATATTGACGTTTCCAAGCCATTTCTTTATGAATTCTATGGAAATAAAGTTTTTGACTTTGACTTTGACCGGCTGGCTAGCTACCATCATCAAGTGAAGAAACCGCCGCCAGGCACATAACCGCGTGTACCGGTAGCCTCACTCAAGAGCTAGTTCCCAATCCTGGCGATGCGCGGCGCCACCTTCTACTACATACTCAATCATCATCAGATAATATGTTGACTGGCCTCATAGCTCAGTTGGTTAGTAATCCTACCTTCTGCGCTGTAGGTCGTGGGTTCGATCCCCACTCAGGACAAACATTTATGTGACATTTGTAACATTGATGTTTGTTCTGTGTCTGGGTGTTAATATGTATTATATTGTATGTATTTACAAAAGAAAAGTATATAAGTATTATATTAGTTGTCTGGTTCCCATGATACAACCTATACTTAGCTTACTTTGGGGCTAGATGGCGCTGTAAGAAATGTCCACCAATATTTATTTATACTTATGTTACGAGTGATGATATATTCGAATATATACGCACCGTCCTGCGAGTAGTGGTCGTGGTGAGAGGTGACCGAGGGCGGGGTGCTGCCCGGATACTGAAGCCGCGTCTCTGCGTCGAACATGCCGCCGCCAAACGAGTTGCCCACTCCGCCGGGCGAGAGGTCGCTGCCGCCAGAGTTCTGGAATATTGATTAAATAAGATAATGAACCAACAACAGAGGGATTACTGCAATTTTAAAATTAGAATAAACGGGGGTAGGGAGGGGGGTAGGGGGAGTTGTGTACCTTGGAGTAGTCGGGCAGGTCGGGCGTGTGCGGCTGCTTGGGCGAGGGCGCGGGCGGGTCGAAGTCCGCGGAGGCGGGCGGCGGGGAGGAGATGGCCGCGCCGATGTCGGAGGACAGCTCCGCGCACAGCCCGCTGTTGGTGCTGCTCGCGTTGCTGCCCGATCCACCCTGCCGGACACAACAACCACTTTTAATTAAACTCCACGAATATTAGCTAATTGATAAAGCTATACAACATAATAATATCTCATAAAAAGCCATTTTTATCACAGCTGTGTGTGGGTCAAAGTGAACTCCTGTTAACGCCGCTTTACTGAATCCGGTGGTGGTGGGGGCTGTAGGGGGGGGGGGGGGGCGCGGGGCAGGGCGCGTCCGGTACGTTACCTGCAGGTGGTGGTGCTCGTAGCCGGGCGTGGTGGGCAGCATGGGCGGCGCGGGCGAGGAGTGGTGGCTGTAGGGCGTGTGCGCGGGGGAGGGCGCGTCCGGTACGTTACCTGCAGGTGGTGGTGCTCGTAGCCGGGCGTGGTGGGCAGCATGGGCGGCGCGGGCGAGGAGTGGTGGCTGTAGGGCGTGTGCGCGGGGGAGGGCGCGTCCGGTACGTTACCTGCAGGTGGTGGTGCTCGTAGCCGGGCGTGGTGGGCGGCATGGGCGGCGCGGGCGAGGAGTGGTGGCTGTAGGGCGTGTGCGCGGGGGAGGGCGCGTCCGGTACGTTACCTGCAGGTGGTGGTGCTCGTAGCCGGGCGTGGTGGGCAGCATGGGCGGCGCGGGCGAGGAGTGGTGGCTGTAGGGCGTGTGCGCGGGGGAGGGCGCGTCCGGTACGTTACCTGCAGGTGGTGGTGCTCGTAGCCGGGCGTGGTGGGCGGCATGGGCGGCGCGGGCGAGGAGTGGTGGCTGTAGGGCGTGTGCGCGGGGGAGGGCGCGTACGCCCCGGGCGAGGCGGCCGGGAAGGCGGCCGCGGTCGGCACCGGCGACCTGCTGTACGGCCGCGATCCATTCTGCACATCCAACTACAGTTATGGTAATATTCAACTGTCCAAGTGATCGTTATTCGGGTCAAGTGAAAGCGATTCATTAAAGTATTATATTAATGCACACATTCGTTTATATGGCCGGTTTTTGAAATGTCTCGTAGAAGGAAATTATTTTGAGAAAATTGACATGTATTACGAAATATCTCCCCGAATAAATACATTGTGTGGATTCAGCACCACACACAAACACGCATAAAGCAGGATGACAGATTGGAAGGCGTGGTATCTCATAATTAAGACTGTGGTCCGTAGTAAATGTTCTAGAAAAAACACTGGAAGTTTACAAGATGGTAAAAATTATAAAATATTAATAACATAAACAAACCATACCCAGAATGAGGTATATAGCTTGAAGAAAGTAGACCATTTGCGTTATTTATAACCATTATACCCCAGAGATGAGCAAAAGAGTTGTTTTTTAAATTATATTGTTATGATGTTTTGTTGTATGTGAAGTGACGGCTGGTGCGTGCGTGCGTGCGTGCGTGAGTGGTAGATGGTGTAGGTACCTGCGGCGCGGGCGAGCGCGAGTACGGGTGCGCGTGCGGGTGGTGCGCGTGCGGGGACTGCGAGTAGCGCGCCGGGCTCGCCTGCTGGAACATTAGGAAGGATTAGTACACACACCCACAGACATAGTCACACGGTTATTCACTACCACTAATAGTAGTCAAGTCACTGGTTCTATCCAACTGTTACATTAATATAATTCACTGTTTAGCACACATACACATTTACAAACAAATGGATGGTTTTTTACTACAATATGTCATGATGGGGCATATGCAATCTTTGTCTCACTTTGTTGCCTAAGGACATTTTAATCTTCTTGCATATGAGGTTTTTTTTTATGTGATGCAGTTACGGAACGAGCCGACGGCCCACCTAATGTTAAGTGGTAACCTCGGCCCATAACAACCGATGCGACTTGGGTCCTCCCTTACTACGTACGACAAGACCCAAGTCGCATCGTATGCGCCCGTAACTGTGAGACGTGTAGGTGAAATATCTCTTGTGCCTGTAATTTCACCGGCAACCACACCTTTCAAACCGGAACACAAGACAACACCTAGGTATCGGGCAGACTTCGCCCATGGAATAGGTTCGTCGTAGAGAGCGAGGGGCTTGAGCTTTGGGCGTCGGTCGTCTGAAAAAGTACACTGCTGCACTTTTCGTCGGGTTCACCTCAATGCGCCACTTTGTAAACCATGCACCGAGTGCATCGAGTGCGGCTTGCAGCTTGATACGCCCGCGATCGGCGCGGTGTTCAGATGCTTACAAAGCTGTGTCGTCCGCAAAGGGCAAGCTCCGTCTGGAACGTCGCTGGTGTACAGCGTGAATAAGAGGGGACCTAGAACGGAGCCCTGAGGGACTCCGGCTATAGGCTTGGATTCGGACAGCTTCCCTTCCACTCGATAGCGAAAGCTACGATTGGTTAGGAAGTCTCAAAGATGAGCACGAGTCTGTCTGGCACATCAAGTTGATAATGTTGTAGATCAAGCCGTTGTGCCATACTTTGTCGAACGCCTTAGCTACATCTAGGAAGACGGCTCCGGTATCCTTTGGCCAAATGCCTTGGGAATTAGTAAGGATGTGTTCCGTGAAGCGGAGGAAATGTAAGAAGTGATTGCATGGGTATATACCTGCGTGTGCTGGTAGGAGGCGGGGCTGTGCGCGTAGAGCGGAGAGCGCGCCGCGAAGCTGCGGTTGGCGGGCGAACCGTACCCGCCGCCCGGACCCGCACCCGCGGCCGCACCCGCACCCGCGCCAGCGCGCAGCGGCGGCGAGGGGGCCGAGAACGCCGCGGGACTTGACGGAAACTGGAATACAAAACGTTAATGATGAAACTCTGGACATTTATATGTATTATCATATATCAAGCAATCTTCCAATGTAGGTAAGATACAAGATATTTAATTGCGTAAATCAGAGTACAACAGTGTAATAAATAATATGAAAGGCTTAAAACTTGTTCGCTTTTTTACACGCATCGCAAACATTTTGAAGGCGCTTTGTTACAGGAATGTTAGCACATTAGTATATTTACATTTATAACAGGCTCATCTTTTAGCCTGAGTAACGATGATATCATTTTATTTACATTATTTATATGGGAACACGTCTGCTTGGATTTCCGTCAGCAATTTTCTATACATAGACATTAATTTATTAGCAATTTTCTATACATAGACATTAATTTATTTGCCACTGAAACACATTAGGTACAATTTTAATTACAGAGTAGCGTTATGTACTGTACATATCCATTTATTATAATTAAACACATACAAAATGATTCGTTAGAAAACATACGGCACTATAGCTATATGTACCAGACAACCCAGTTTTTTGCTATTCAAGCAAAACAGTCGTTAAATCTATTTTTGATTTTAATAATATGTATATACCAATTTTGGCACCCTCTTTCATCTCTCTCTCGTCCTTTTAAGGGCAGAACTACCCAAAACCTATTAGCGAGCGCCTAAATCCTAAAACTCGAACAAACTCTCATGCAAAATTTCAGAATCATAGCCTTTGTAGTTCTAGAGATCTGTAGTAACGCGCGCAAGCAGCGGCTAATCGCACGTTGGTTTCCTTAAATTACGGAACGAGCCGACGGCCCACCTGGTGTTAAGTGGTAACCTCGGCCCATAACAACTGATGCGACTTCGGTCCTCTCCTACTAGGTACGACATACGACAAGACCCAAGTCGCATCGTATGCGTCCGTGACTCTGAGACGTGAAGGTGGAATGTCTCATGTGCCTGTTATTTCACCGGAAACCACACCTTTCAAGCCGGAACACAGTAACGCGAATGCGTCACTGCTTGGCGGCAGAAATGGGCATGGTGGCAGTACTTCCCTGGACGAACTTGGCGAGAGTTCTACTGCTCTTAACTGATTATCTTGTGATGATGAAATTGTGGACAGGGTTAATCAGCCAGATCGTGCGTGTTAGAAGAAAACCCTATTTCGTTGTAACAGGACCACTGAAACTGGATTCGTACCTGCGGCTGCGGCGTGCGCGGACTGGGCGAGTACCGGTGCGTGCGCGGCGAAGCGTACACGCCGCGCGGCGACGCGTACCCGGCGCCGCCTCCCCCCGCGCCCGCGCCCCCGCCCGGCGACCCGTACCCGCGCCCCATACCCATGGGTGACACGTCCAGGGGAGACTCCATGCCTGGAATACAGTATGTACAATACAATACAGAATGAGCGAAGCAATCGTACAAACACTGCTGTAGATGACACCTGACAGAAAGTCCAATTGTTTAAAATGGAACCTTGCCTACTCTGAAACTGGTAAAAGTTTTTTTTTGTCTTTTATCATGGACCTAACACGGTCTTTTACAGCCAAAAGTTTCCGAGATCCTCCACCAGTCAATTATATTTAATAAACATTGAAAGTGCTCACTCAAGTAGCACAGAAACAAAGAAATCGCCTTAAAATCTTCAAGTGCATTAAGTCAAACTCTATTTTGAAAGCGAAAGTATTCACTTAATGAGACTCAAACAAAAACCCTCAGGTCTTCTCGACTCAACGTTTTCTGTGGCGCCCATAGCCATAAGATTTGAAGGGATTACTCCATGTCATATCTGACCATGTCATGTTTTTGTACACTGTACGTGTGGAACTGACCCTGGTTCTGCTGCGGCTGCGGCTGGAAGTATGTGGCGTTGTCGTTCATCTGCTGGTGGTACATCATCGTCTGCTGCGGCAGCGGGGAGGGGAGCTGCTGCGGGAACTCCCCCGCTCCCCCCACGCCGAGCGCGCTCGCCGGCGGCAGGTAGCCCTGCTCGTGCGGCAGCGGGTTCATGGATGGCAGTGGTGGTTGCAACATCGCGTTCGCTTGCTGGGGGATATAATATGGTACTGAACATATTTACATGTATAAGTATAGAAAAACAAGTAAAATTTAAGTTTGTTTTCATTGAATTGTTCAATGTATGCTAGGATCTAAACGTCCGATATAATAGAAACATTTTTGAAAAACAATAAATTACATTAGGTTTGTAAAAGCTACATTGTTGAGAATCTAGTTAAGCAATACTGACTTGTTGCTGCTGCTGTTGTTGTTGTTGTTGTTGCTGCTGTTGCTGCAGCAGGAACTGTTGCTCCTCAGGCCTGATCTTCTTCGGGCGGCCTCGCTTCTTCTTGGGCGGCTGGTCTCCGTTGGGGTCGAGCACGGTGGGCTGGCGCGGCTGGCGAGGCGCGCGGGGCGTCGGGGGGGCCACCTCTCCATTCTCCAGCTTAACCTTCTTGGGGCGCCCTCGTTTCTTCTTGAGAGGGACTTCGGTACCGTCCTCCAGGATAATCGTGTCTCCTGGCTCCGGTTCCATTGTGAGTCTGGAACATGCAGGCAGTGCAGTCGGCTTCCTGTTAGAGGGAGACGATCGATCGTGGCGTTTCGCGTGTAATTCAACATTCGGATGTTAGATTACAGTGGTCTGAGCGCCGAAATATCGAATGACACGTGTACTAAATCAATCAGTGGCAGATTGTATGGGATTTTTGGCTATTACCGTGCGACATGATAATTTATATAAATTTGGGTGTAGATTGATTGCCTTACCATTATTTTTAGATGTTATTTGATTAAACATCAAATCTACCCGAGTAGCGCGCAGCTGAATTATGCGACACGTAATTAAATAATTATGCCATGTCGAGCAAATCGACTCTTTCATAGAAAATCTCAGTTAATAAATATGTCGAAAGGAGAGCTTCTCACTTCCGGACTATAATCTCGCCCAAAGTCGAATCTGTAGATATCACGAAACTTTAGACGGGACTTCAGTGACTCTTCATCAGAACTGAAATTCTGGCACCAATATTCAATGAAGGATATCAAATTGTTGTAAAATTTGTAAATATGCCAGTCTGTCTATTTCGGATGTAACCTGTAAGAAGAAATCTCATCTAATTTGCCAATCTTTGACGGAACCTCGTTAATGTTACGATATTCAGTCGAGTTCGCGCTCAGACTACAAGTTAGCCTTGATCCATCGTCGTTAATTTTGAAAACTGCGCTTTTACGCCTACGTAAGGTCTCAAATTACAAGAATGTAATATTTGATATCGATCGCCATCTCACAGTTCATGAAACCACATTTAATACAGTGCACCGAATGATGTCGGTCCTAATTGACATTATTGTCAGAAGTAACGCTGTATCGATTACAGAAGTACCGATAACGTGGCCATCCTGACATCAATCGGTGTTATCAATATAATTAATGAATTACAGCTCATATATTCCACATATTTCCAATATCTTTATATTTTCCAGAGGCGACTGGCACACTAAACCTAATTTTGTCCAGAACGAAATCGCTTGGAACGTATTCACGCTATCACTCGGTGTGCTTAGACGGTGAGTTACATTGTTGCTGGGACGGAATTACTCACACTTCCATCCGTATTTCCATCTCCTGGGGCCGGCGGCCGGTGGTGTCCGGGAACACGAGCTCGGTGAGGTCACCGTGCGCCGGCGGGGGTACGTACCTGCGTATCTCCATCTCCTCCTGGGGCCGGCGGCCGGTGGTGTCCGGGAACACGAGCTCGGTGAGGTCACCGTGCGCCGGCGGGGGTACGTACCTGCGTATCTCCATCTCCTCCTGGGGCCGGCGGCCGGTGGTGTCCGGGAACACGAGCTCGGTGAGGTCACCGTGCGCCGGCGGGGGTACGTACCTGCGTATCTCCATCTCCTCCTGGGGCCGGCGGCCGGTGGTGTCCGGGAACACGAGCTCGGTGAGGTCACCGTGCGCCGGCGGGGGTACGTACCTGCGTATCTCCATCTCCTCCTGGGGCCGGCGGCCGGTGGTGTCCGGGAACACGAGCTCGGTGAGGTCACCGTGCGCCGGCGGGGGTACGTACCTGCGTATCTCCATCTCCTCCTGGGGCCGGCGGCCGGTGGTGTCCGGGAACACGAGCTCGGTGAGGTCACCGTGCGCCGGCGGGGGTACGTACCTGCGTATCTCCATCTCCTCCTGGGGCCGGCGGCCGGTGGTGTCCGGGAACACGA
This sequence comes from Chesias legatella, assembly GCA_947359385.1. Taxonomy (NCBI): domain Eukaryota; kingdom Metazoa; phylum Arthropoda; class Insecta; order Lepidoptera; family Geometridae; genus Chesias; species Chesias legatella. The sequence continues at coordinate 13,509,067 of OX375764.1, read as the reverse complement.
GCTCGGTGAGGTCACCGTGCGCCGGCGGGGGTACGTACCTGCGTATCTCCATCTCCTCCTGGGGCCGGCGGCCGGTGGTGTCCGGGAACACGAGCTCGGTGAGGTCACCGTGCGCCGGCGGGGGTACGTACCTGCGTATCTCCATCTCCTCCTGGGGCCGGCGGCCGGTGGTGTCCGGGAACACGAGCTCGGTGAGGTCACCGTGCGCCGGCGGGGGTACGTACCTGCGTATCTCCATCTCCTCCTGGGGCCGGCGGCTGGTGGTGTCCGGGAACACGAGCTCGGTCTCGTCGACGTGCGCCACCAGCCCGTTGAGGTAGTCCCGGAACTTCTTGAGCGCCGCGTAGAAGGGCACCTTGTCGGCGGCGCGCGGCAGCTGCGCGCACCGGGCAGACGACGACGGCATCACCCACATGTACTGCGAAACCATCACCGTTACCGCATATTCAGGGTTCACGACTATGCTGCGAGTTGATGACGGGAGTTCATTTCGAGTTATAAACAACTGACGTATAAGAAAACCCTTGCTAACTGCAATGCAGTTTTTACTAATATGCCCTTTCCCATTTCCTGAGAACACCTCACAATGTCAAGTTTTCCTTTGATGATCGCCACCTTGGGACTACTTAAATTTTTTCTTGGAAGGATTGCCAAAAATTCTAGAAAAGATATACCAACACTTACAATAATAGAATATATTTAATGTATAACTCACCGTGTTAGTGCCGGCGATGGTGTCCGGCTGTTTCCCAAAACAAAAGTCCTTCTTCCCCGAGAACACCTCATAAATGAGTTTCCCGTTGAACACCGCCACTTTGGGACGAAAGGTCTGCAGTTTCTCCAAGAGCACCGCGGAACCCTCCTTTATCTCCCGCCTCGTGAGGTCGGCGGAACCCTTGGTGGCACGGGGCACCATGTTTGTGAAACCGATGCCGAAGTTTAGCAGCTGGAAATATGAATACAAGACTTTGAGGCATCTGTTCAAGCCGTCACCTGGTACTCAATCAGTCAGTTGAGCTCTCTGGACATGCTCTTTAGACGGCTCAACTGATTTCCTTGTATTTTGAAAATATTACTGTTTTTGTCAATTGTTTTGAATATCAATTATGACTTATGTGGATACGAAAAAAATACATAACACAGAGGTCGGCCGATTGGTACGGGGCCATGCCTTTCAAGCTAGATGCTGCGCTGGTTTTCATAGCGAAAAGAAACGTTAGGACACCGCGACATGTCCTAAAACATAAAAAGACATAAGGAATGAGGCAGAATCCCGTGAAAGATAAGGCCATCTACACTCGCTTGTCGATAGTGTGCCTGGTAGTGTAATTGTCTGTAACCAGTTTTGTTTGAGCTGAATGTCATATTGTTACTAGAATATTAATTGCTCACATTCCGTTTCTACACAGTACAGCAGTCCATTAGATCTGGGAGCTGCCCTAAGTCCCGGTCTCACAAACAACGCAATATGGTCGGTGGTTGCAGAATTCAGCCAGAAGCACCAGTGCCTAAACATACAGCCAGCCTGGCTTCGCGCAGTCCTAGGACCCGTTGTTGGCCTTCACAAGGCGGACTACCGTGTGTCCGTACCACCGAAGGCCCTCCACCGAGTAACCTCGCTAACTTACAGTTTCAAAGTAAGACATACTAGGTTCGACATTTGTGCTTGCGGAGTGGGTATCCCGAAGCGCAATCAGTAATTACCTTGTAGTCCTCATCAGCGCTCATCTGTTCCCTCGTCAACCCCGACAGGTAGAGACACTTCCAGAAGTGGTTACCCGGACCGGCGTAGTGGTGCCCTTTGTACGCCGCGAACAGTCCAGGGTTGATGCCGATCTGCAAAACAAAAACAGAACCTTTGTTTTTCTGACATATATGACGGGGTGAGCAGATGGCCCTTCGAGAGGCCCTTCCTCATCATGATCATCATATCAGCGGGTAAAAGTCCAAAGCTGAACATAGGCCTCCCCCAAAGATTTCCATTTTGAACGGTGTTGAGGCACCTGCATCCACCGATTTCCTGCGATCCTGACTATGTCATCAGTACATCGGATGAGCCCTTCCAAGATGGCCCTTCCTGATGATGAGAAATATCCCCTTAATTCTAATTATAAACGGACGAAATCAAAACACAGTATAGGCCATTTCATTGAGTGAGGCGCACTTAAAATCCTTTCACCACACTGGTTCGAGAGAACCAGTGACTCGAATAGAACAGAATAGAATTGAGTGCACTCTCATACCATAGTGCAGTACTAATGGTTCCTGTGTATCAGATGATTGGGTATTTCCACAATATGAAAGAACATTACCTAAATGAAATTAAATTTGTCACAAAATGACGGTCCAGCATTTAGTATTGGTTTCAGTAGATACTGGTAGATATCAAACCAAACTCAACATTCACAAAGTCATTTTGGAACATATTTCACATAATAACTCGTAATTTGGTCACATTACATATACAGGGTGTCCGGTAATGAATGGATAACCTTGAAATGGGTCTTAGTAGAACTATTGGGCATTCGGAAAAAAAACAAATAAAAAAAAAACCAAGTAGTATCAAAGATTGTTTAAATAATATCGATGTTTAGATTTTTTTGTTTTTTTTTGATACTACTTGTTTTTTATTTGATTTTTTTTTCCGAACGCCCAATAGTTCTACTAAGTGAGTGTGAGGGCGTGTGAGGGCGTGTTGGATGGCTTGTCGATCGTACTCACAATGATGATGTCAAGGTTGTCTGCGAGATGGTCGGGCAGCGTCCGCCGGGAGACCTCCTCCTCGCTCATGCCGTTGAACCGGTCGTGCTTCTTGCGCTCCTTGACGGGCCTCGGCATCAGCGCGCCCTCCATACCACCCTCCACTTTTATCTCCATACTGGTGGATAAACATTCTATGTATTGGTGGACATATCACACATTTTAAGAGCAGCAGAACTCAAGTTCGTCCGGGGAAGTACTGTCACCATGCCCCTTTCTGCCGCCAAGCAGTAACGCATTCACGTTACTGTGTTCCGGTTTGAAAGATGTGGTTGCCGGTGAAATTACAGGCACATGAGACATTCCACCTACACGTCTCTGAGTTACGGGCGCATACGATGCGACTTGAGTCTTGTCGTACCTAGTAGGGGATCCAAGTCGCATCGGCTGTTATGGGCCGAGGTTACCACTTAACACCAGGTGGGCCGTCGGCTCGTTCCGTATCTGTACCAGACGACTTGATATAATATTTATATAGTTTTTTGGGAACGCGCAGTGGAAGCCTCTAGTCAAAGTCAAAGTCAAAACGTTTATTTCCATTGAATTCATAAATAAATGGCTTGGAAAGGCCTCTACACTCGACCGGTACAAAACTGCTGTGACTCGATTAGCACTTGCGCACATCTCGCCCGCCAATAAATATTTTACGATAATATTTAATACAAATAAATTAGAGTCTTTGAATCATTCGCGTCTTAATCACCTTATTGTATAACGAATCGAGATTAATGAGATCGTTAATTAAATGTTATAGTTTGTTTGTTTATTACATCACTATCGAGTAATGTATGTTTATTTTTATCTTTCATTTCATATTATATACGACTTCCTACTTTCAACTAGTGTATAACGTTGATTTTAAGTCTTCTTTGTTTATTTTGTTTGTTTTTTTATGCATACATTTAAAACGCTTTTTTTTTATGTTATGTAATTACGGAACGAGCCGACGGCCCACCTGGTGGTAAGTGGTAACCTAGGCCCATAACAACCGATGCGACTTGGGTCCTCTCCTACTAGGTCCGACAATACCTAAGTCGCATCGTATGCGCCCGTAACTATGAGACGTGTAGGTGGAATGTCTCATGTGCCTGTAATTTCACCGGCAACCACACCTTTCAAACCGGAACACAGTATCGCGAACGCGTTACTGCTTGGTGGCAGTACTTCCCCGGACGAACTTGGCGAGTTCTACTGCTCTTGATTAATTATCAGTAATAGAGTGGCTATGTGGCTTCATGTTTTGTCTGGCCACAACTCACGTATCGCGCATTCAGAAACGATTCAACATTATTGATAACGTTTGTATTCGCGTCGCGTTGTACCCGAAGCCGCCCGAGTAGCCGCCCGCCCGCCCGGAGCCGCCCACGCCCCAATTATCTGGCGATTGTGCGCCGGCGCATGTTTACGTCGCCAGTGTATTTCTGGACCGGAACCTGCGGCCGCATCGGAGCTAGCCAAAAATCCCAACATTCGGATCAAGGTGGACGAAAATGAAAGTTGAATTAGTCGTCGGATTATTGCACGCCAGAGCCACGGCTCGGGTTGAAACACCTCACTGTGAGGACAGCCGGTGCTACCACCGACCAACCATGATAGCCAATTGCAATAACCTACACCTATTTCCAAATACTGTAAGCCCTGAGCTGTTATTCAGTGTGTGCAGTGTGTGCAGCACTACACTGAGACGGGAACCCTCTTTGTCCACTCAGCACATTCCTTCAATCACAAGCAACTAATCTCTTGATTGTTCGGCATTACTGCCCTTATAGTTTTATCCGCTTGCAGTCCGCCTGAGGAATGAGCCTGTTTTATGTTAACGTTTTACTTTTCTTTATTTGTTAATTTTTTATCAGATTGTATCTTTTGTTTGTTGTTTATGTTATTGTATGTCAAAATGTATGTACATGGTTTTAGTTATCTTTTTTTATTACTTATTAATTACTGTTTTGTAAAAGATATCTTTGTTTCCATTCTATAGTATTCAGTATGTTTGTGGACCGTGTCCGTGACCTCACCTGTGGGCCCTGCCTGAAAACCAGCGCTGCGCGCTCTTTTAGTGTGCAGCACTATGCTGAGACAGGGACCCTTTTTGCCAACTCAACACATTCCTCCTACGTTATGAGTTGTGTCTAGCGATATTGTTTTTAGTTATTAATATGTGTGTTGTTTTTGCAAAATACATTTTCTTTCTTTCAACTAGCGTTGCGTGGTTTGGAAGAAGTAAGCGGAGATACAGGCGTGGGCATGCTTTATACTCTATTTAGAGAAATGGTAGTAGCTGCAAGAGTTCCCCTCGTCCCCCGAGCGGAACAACCTGTTTACCACATACACTAACGGGTAAAGACATGACTACACGGGTTTTAGTTGGATTCGTATTTTACTAACGTCATCAACTACCATATAATACGAGGGATAGTGAAATTCTGAAGTAAGTTTAAACAAATCAAATTTTATCAAACTAGATAGAATATTACCTATAGTTGTTATACTATACGCTGTGACTCAAATTTTAATATTGCGTTGTAAGAATCGTCTATACTACTTGGTTTTTTTTTTATTTATTTTTTTCCGAATGCCCAATAGTTCTACTAAGACCCATTTCAAAGTTATCCATTCATTACCGGACACCCTGTTTATAGTTTGACGCGTCCCTACTCCACCTAGCGACACTCGGCACAGGGATACAGGGGCCCTGTCGTCTGTCATCCACGGCGTTTGTAATTGCCGGCAAATAGCACACATCAAGAGCCGCTTACATGTAATTACCGGGTGTTTGCAGCGACACTTACGGCCGGGGAAATGACAGAGCCACGCGGGCTTGTTTCGTGCTGACTTGTTATTTCATTCCCTTAAGTGAGATTAGTTCTAACTGATCGCATGCATGTGAAAATTATAAACCGAGTCTTCTTCTTCTTTGAGTCACCGGTTCTGTCGAACCAGTGTGGTGAAAGGATTGTAAGTGCGCCTCAAAGAGGCACCTTTCGTGCACTCGACACATGTCTTCGAATTTTAGTTCTAGGACATGTCGGTTTTCTCACGATGTTTTCCTTCACCGTTTTGAGAACGTGGTATTGCGCACATAAATCTTTCAATCGAAAAACTCATAGGTGCACGTCGGGATTTGAACCGGCGACCTCCGGATTGAAACTCGGAGGTCAGTACCGCTAGACCACCACGCTCTCATATACCGAGTAATAAATTACTTCATGGAGCTGGTTCTCGAAACAGTACAAAACTAAGTCGAGGGCCGGACGCTTCAAAACTTTATTGTACAAACCATTATGTCAAAAAATGAGTTTTATTACAATTTTTTTTTTTGTGGACCTTTCACACAGCGCCGTCTAGCCCCAAAGTAAGCTAAGCATAGCTTTTATCTTGGGAACCAGACAACTGATATAATACTTATATACTTTTTTGTAAATACATACTATAATACATATTGACATCCAGACACAGAACAAACATCAGACATAGACATAGACATTTAGACATAGACATTTATTTATTTACTAAGTAGCACACAATATACTCTAACACTTTATAACACAAAAAAGAAACAGATGAGAACAAAAATACACAATGAAATAAAAATAAAAATATAACAGTTTCATCAATGTTACAAATGTCACATAAATGTTTGTCCTGAGTGGGGATCGAATCCACGACCTACAGCGCAGAAGGTAGGGTTACTAACCAACTGAGCTATGAGGCCAGTCAAACATACACTCATACACTTAATTTTACAACAGCTTCTAGTTTTTCATACGAACAAAGAATATTTTATTGTAAACCATGAAATAATTCAGACAATCATGAAAAGTTATCGATATCTGAAGTGGGCGCCATGCCAAACAACTTTGTAGGATACGAAACCGAACGAAAGATAAAGTCGTAAACAGTTCAATAGGGCAAGTACTTGCCACACAATATTATGTTCTTTATATTATTTGTGACATAAACAGTACTTATGGTCATTATGCCCCTAATGTGATTAGTCATATTTTGATATAATTCGTGTTAATATAAGGACAGAAAAGAGACGAGTCGTCATAGTTTTTACTGAACGAACCGACGGTCCATCTGGTGGTAAGTGGTAACCCCGGCCCATAACAACCGATGCGACTTGTGTCCTCCCCTACTAGGTACGACAATACCCAAGTCGCATCGTATGCGCCCGTAACTCTGAGACGTGCAGGTGGAATGTCTCATGTGCCTGTAATTTCACCAAAAAATTAAATCCACACAAACATTATTTTCTTGAATTAATTTATTTCTTTGGTTAATTACAACTGTATGTTTGAATTCGTCTAACCAACTACTCAAGGCACAAAGGTATTTATTTAGCTGGAGGTAAGCTTATGACATTCACACAGACATGTTCCCTATGCTATTCGAGTCACTGGTTCTCTCGATTGTAAGTGCGCCTCAAAGAGGCTCCTTTCGTGCAATCGACACATGTCTTCGAATTTTAGTTCTAGGACACGCCGGTTACCCCACGATGTTTTCCTTCAGCGTTTTGAGAACTTGGTATTGCGGATATAAATCTATCAGTCAAAAACTTACAGGTACACGTCGGGATTTGAACCGGCTACCACCACGCTATCTACATACATAGCTGTACTATGTTTTATGATGCACAAGCTACCGAGCCATTTGTATCCATATCTTTGTAATACATTCAGTATTACAAAGATTTGTTTTCCAGGGCGAGGACCACGTCAGCACATGTGTTCGCTCCCACCACTTCACCCCAATCGACAAATACACGCGAACAATTACAGGGGGATGATATTATATCAATTGAACGTATTTACCTGAAGTGGCGGTAAAGATACATTTCCAACATTTACCTCTATGTGACATTGATGTTTGTTCTGTGTCTGGGTGTTAATATGTATTATATGTTTTTAAGCTATTGCATAGCTTCTATCGCGGGCCTTGAGCGTGGAGACCGAATCCAGAAATTCCGTAACGAAAAAACCTAACACCCCCCACTCCGACCGGCACAGCGGTGATACTTTTTAGTTTTTCCATCTATCGATAAATACCAGAACTTTTAATGACTTTTTGAAATATCACGCGCAATAGCTTTACCGCGGCAGTCTCCGAGTGCCACACGTCTTTTTTTTTATGTGACATGTACAGTTACAGAACGAGCTGACGGCCCACCTGGTGTTAAGTGGTAACCTCTACCCATAACAACCGATGCGACTTGGGTCCTCCCTTACTAGGTACGACAAGACCTAAGTCGCATCGTATGCGCCCGTAACTCTGAGACGTGATGGTGGAATGTCTCATGTGCCTGTAATTTCACCGGCAACCACACCTTTCAAACCAGAACACAGTAACGCGAACGCGTTACTGCTTGGCAGCAGAAATGGGCATGTATGTATGTATGTATCAAAAGAAAAGTATATAAGTATTATATCAGTTGTCTGGTTCCCATGATACAAGCTATGCTTAGCTTACTTTGGGGCTAGATGGCGCTGTGTGACAATGTCCACCATTATTATTTATTTATATTTCCAACACGGTATAATACCGTCCATTCATTCAGTATGTATATTTATGGCAATGTTACGCGCTGCATGCATTTTAGTAATTTACCTCGTCTTAACGATTATGTGTAAGTTCTGGGGTCCAGCTACTTTATGACCTGTGTGTGTCGCGTGTACTAACATCATCAAAAAGCCGGTTCAAATCCCGACGTGCACCTACGAGTTTCTCGATTGAAAGATTTATGTGCGCAATACCACGTTCTCAAAACGGTGAAGGAAAACATCGTGAGGTAACCGACATGTCCTAGAACTAAAAATTCGAAGACATGTGTCGAGTGCACGAAAGGAGCCTCTTTGAGGCGCACTTACAATCCTTTCACCACACTGGTTCGACAGAACCGGTGACTCGAAGAAGAAGATTAAAAAGCTTCTTGGAGGAGCACTTATTCCTTCAAACACTGAGAACCAGTGACTAGTAGTAGTAACCGGTAGCTTTTTTTTTATGTGAATAACAATAAGTTAAGGAAAGAGCAGGATGGCCCACCTGGTAATCTCATCACAAAATAAATTGTAACTTAGTTGATATTTAATTTTATTAGTTCAATCTTTAATATTTATCAGAATAGATTACTTTTTATTTTATTAATGTTAAATTATTCTCATCAAACATTTCCTGTATTTATTGAACGCAACGAACTAAGTATTATGTTATCTATACAAATAAATAAAATTGGAGTGTCTGTTTGTAATATTAAAATAACCGCTTTTTACTAAGTGCATATGGATGAATTACATTAAGTACATATACCAAAACATTTTTTACAATTTTTGTCTGTCTGTTTGTTCCGGCTAATCTCCGGAACGGCTGGACCGATTTTGACGGGACTTTCACCGGCAGATAGCTGATGTAACAAGGAGTAACTTAGGCTGCTTTTCCGAGGGGTAAAATAGGGGTGCGTGATAAAACCGAATTCCACGCGGACGAAGTCGCGGGCAACAGCTAGTTATTCAAAAATTTTTTTTTTTTTTTTTTTTTTTTTTTTTTTTTTTTTTTTTTTTTTTATGTAATACATTTACGGAACGAGCCGACGGCCCACCTGGTGTTAAGTGGTAACCTCGGCCCATAACAGCCGATGCGACTTGGGTCCTCCCAAAGTAGGTATGACAAGACCCAAGTCGCATCGTATGCGCCCGTAAATGTGAGACGTGAAGGTGGAATGTCTCATGTTACTGTAATTTCACCGGCAACCACACCTTTCAACCGGAACACAGTAACGCGAATGCGTCACTGCTTGGCGGCAGAAAAGGGCATGGTGGCAGTACTTCCCCGGACGAACTTGGCGAGAGTTCTACTGCTCTTAATATGGTTCATATTAGGCAACAATTACTCAGTAGGGTGAGAGACCCAGTTTTGGCCACCACACAGGTTTTGGCTCCTTTCAACGTTCCACGTCAGTACATATACACGGCACAGATTACATAACTGTTCGTACTAGTGCCGGAAGTGGAAATGGCCACAACTGACAAACGCAAAGATTTGATCCTTTTTAAATTTAAACAATTAAATATGGCAAAATAAATACTTTGCTTCCTCTACACATCTCACTCACGCGAAGACAAAATGAAAGACATGTATTTACTGCAGTATGAAAACCTTAATTTTACCAATTATGGAATAATGGCGATTATTTAAGAAAGTCCTTGAAGTGGCCACTGCTGGGTCTTCCACTGTATATCAACCACACTGCTGGTAGTCAAATAAAAAAAAAATTACAAAAGCTAAATCTTCCAAATATTAAACGTAATTATACAGGCTCTTTGCCGCTTGCAAAATGTCAGCAGAGTTAGAAGGTGCCCTCGTGGTCGGGAACCTTGACCGATGCGCACCCGCAAACTGATCAAAATTCACATCAATTAGAGAACCAATCATAGAACCAACCACACACACAGACCACACTCGAATCCTAAGCGCAAGCCGAATCTGCCATAAAGGCTTCGTCAAACACGCCACTACGCAGGCCGCCGCAGACCGGTGCGTTGAATGCCGCACGGCTGCGTAGCAATACAGCATTTTTTCATCTATGCTATCTATGACTGGCCTCATAGCTCAGTTGGTTAGTAACCCTACCTTCTGCGCTGTAGGTCGTGGGTTCGATCCCCACTCAGGACACACATTTATGTGACATTGATGATTGTTCTGTGTCTAGGTGTTAATATGTATTATATGTATGTATTTACAAAAAAGTATATAAGTATTATATCAGTTGTCTGTTTCCCATGATACAAACTATGCTTAGCTTACTTTGGGGCTAGATGGCGCTGTGTGAAATGTCCACCATTATTTATTTATTATTATTGGGCACGTGGGGAAGGCACTGGCTCTCAGCAGTGTCACGCTCTACCACATTTATATATGCGTAAAGAGTGCAGGGACGCGACGCGGCCTAGCCTAGTTCCTGTGTCATCATCATCACACACAATACCTGTGTAGGTATGACATTAGGTAACCTAGCCACGGGGAAGTTTTAACCGGCGAGCATCGGACTTGAAAGGCCATCTACGAGTTTATTTTCCGTTCAGGATTTTATTAGATAAACGTGAAGTATTTTAATAGATAAACCGATCAAAGTGAATTTTTACTTACAAATTATTAATTATCTTCTTCTTCGAGTCACCGGTTCTGTCGAACCAGTGTGGTGAAAGGATTGTAAGTGCGCCTCAAAGAGGCTCCTTTCGTGCACACGACACAATGTCTTCGAATTTTTAATTCTAGGACATGTCGGTTTCCTCACGATGTTTTCCTTTACCGTTTTGAGAACGCGGTATTGCGCACATAAATCTTTCATTCGAAAAACTCATAGGTGCACGTCGGGATTTTAACCGGCGACCTCCGGATTGATACTCGGGGATCAGTACCGATAGACCACCACGCTCTCATTAATTATAAAAATATGAGAATGAATAAAAATTCTGTATTTTTTTTACAATAACCTTAATTGTGTAAAGAAAAGAGCCGATAATGCCGGGTGTCCGTGTCCGTGCCCGTCCAAGTTCCGCGGTGTTAATTTCCCGGTCCCGGGTAGAGCGGTAGAGCGGTAGAGCGGTAGAGCGGTAGAGCGGTAGAGCGGTAGAGCGCGGGCTGGACAGAGTTAGTCGTGGCTGGAAGTGGGTCGGGAGTTTCGCTAAATCCGTCGCGGGGTCGGCGCCCGCGACTGTAATCGTGTCACCCCGCACTATCATGGGAACCACTACGGTGTACTCTATATATAGATAGCCTACATACCATAGCGCCACACCTTAAAGGTTTCTTTCAAAGAAATATTTGGTGATTTTATTTATTCTTGCAAACGGAAAGTAAAAATAATTTACTAGTGGCGTCTTTGTTGGCAGCCAAATAAAACTAATTTTAGTTAAAGCACTTTTTTTCTGTACATACACAGTAACTGTATTACTTAAAGGAAAATAACTTGTGTTAAAATGGTACCGTACGACATCATGCTCCTGCCTACCCCTCTGTGAAACTCACGTGATGATGTGTATGTATCAGTACGGCTTAGAGGTCGCAGGGCTACAGGTGTAAGTACCTACTTTTTTTATGTGATATAGTAACGGATCGAGCCGACGGCCCACCTGGTGGTAAGTGGTAACCTCGGCCCATAACAATCGATGCGACTTGGGTCCTCCCCTACTAGGTACGACAAGACCCAAGTCGCATAATGCGCCCGTAACTCTGAGACGTGTAGGTGGAATGTCTCGTGTGCCTGTAATTTCACCGGCAACCACACCTTTCAAACCGGAACTCAGTAACGCGAACGCGTTGCTGTTTGGCGGCAGAAATGGGGATGGTGGCAGTACTTCCCCGGACGAACTTGGCGAGAGTTCTACAGCTATTAAATTCTTACTGTACAGTGCTACTGTACGGGCTGTGTACCGAACAGTCCCCACCCACACACCCACCCCGTGTGACATTGAGACGTCGTCTACAGCGCTTTGCCAATGACAGATATCGACCGCCATCTATCCGAGGGATAGGGATGCTCAGGCGGGGGGAGACACATCCACCATCAAGTTATTACACCCCTAACTGTGAAGATAAAGTGCACATTTGCCTGTAATTTCACTGGCCATCACACCTTTCATTATCATAATTGGAAGTTAGATTTTAGTCAACAAACTATCGAAAACAGAAATTAAAAGTCTGTAAAACAATATTAAACAAATTTGTACAGTCTGGGTGAATTTATGTGTATGCACTTAACGGAATCATCATTTTGCTGGACCCCCTGAATATTAGTACATAAATAATTTGTGAACTTGACTTTATGTAATGTGTTTTTAAATATTTGTGTTGATCTCCGATTATTTATATTAATTTTAAATAGAACTTTAATTTATTTTTGTATTAACTTCTTTTTTATTTTTAACTAATTATAAATAACAAATGTATAATATGACTTGCCTTGTTATAGCATCCAATGTTATTTGGCCAAACAATAAAAATCTGAAAAACCGAATGTTGTTTGTAAATATCCCACTCAACTCCCCCCTCCCCCCCCCCCTTTCAACCGGCACCCCCACAAACATGAACTTGTTTCCAAAATATTTCGCTTTTCATGATTTTAATATTCATCCCTGTCAAAACTATTTGCGAAGGCGCCAAGCGTAATCGGCCGTGTAATACTACTACATACTTACAATGCAAAACATGTTGGCAGATTTATTTGACTGACCGGCCTCATAGCTCAGTTGGTTAGTACTACCTTCTGCGCTGTAGGTCGTCGGTTCGATCCCCACTCAGAACAAACATTTATGTGACATTTGTAACATTGATGTTTGTTCTGTGTCTGGGTGTTAATATGTATTACATGTATGTATTTACAAAATAAAAGTATATAAGTATTATATCAGTTGTCTGGTTCCCATGATACAAGCTATGCTTAGCTTACTTTGGGGCTAGATGGCGCTGTGTGAAATGTCCACCATTATTTACTTAATGAAAAAACTGGTAATAGCGTCGTGTGTTTATTTACTTGAATAGATATGAGCATAATTCAAAGTTGTCATTAACGGTGTCAATGTTGATTCACGTTGAAGCCACCGGCGCCGGCGATATTAAATGAGTATTGTCGTTTCCACGCCCGCGACGATAAAATAATAATGTATTTAAGCGCGACAATAAAATAATAATGAATTTGAGCGCGACAATAAAATAATAATGTATTTGACCGCGACAATAAAATAATAATGTATTTGAGCGCGACAATAAAATAATAATGTATTTGACCGCGACAATAAAATAATAATGTATTTGAGCGCGACAATAAATAATAATGTATTTGAGCGCGACAATAAAATAATAATGTATTTGACCGCGACAATAAAATAATAATGTATTTGAGCGCGACAATAAATAATAATGTATTTGAGCGCGACAATACATCTGCTCACCTGTTGACGTGTGTTGTGTTGTGTTGTCAATAATGTATATCTTTGTGTCGTGTGCCGTTCACCTCTACGCAGTTTTGTTTTGTTCAATAACTAGCGACCCGCCCCGGCTTTGCACGGTTGCAATTAATTTACAAATTAAATACACAAACTTTCCTCGTGTGACGCTGTTTCTATCAGTAAAAACCGTTTCAAAATCTATAACTTGGTTTTTTAATTGATATTTTTTTCCGAATGCCCAATAGTTCTACTAAGACCCATTTCAAGGTTATCCATTCATTACCGGACACCCTGTGTATATATATATATATATATCTTAGGTATAACACACTTTGGTAGTGTTATGCACTCAAGTTTAATAAGTAAACGTGGCGTAACGTAAGATCTTTATTTAAGAGCCGTCAAAGTGTGTACATGTCAGCTGCTAGAGCTCTTTGTAGTCCGGTTGAATTACAGTGATCCGCGTGAAGGACACGAGACGCCGACGGCCGGGGGAGTGACAGGGCACTATCAAAGCCCCGCCCGCCCGCCGGTGAATAATATGTTATGTCAAACGGGATTAAATGAGTATTAAAGGGTTTTTCAAAGGCGTTCTAAGCTTTTTTTTTTATGTATTACGGAACGAACCGACGGCCCACCTGGTGTTAAGTGGTAACCTCGGCCTATAACAATCGATGCGACTTGGGTCCTCCCATACTAGTTATGACAAGACCCAAGTCGCATCGTATGCGCCCGTAAATGTGAGACGTGTAGGTGGAATGTCTCATGTGCCTGTAATTTCGCCGGCAACCACACCTTTCAAACCGGAACACAGTAACGCGAATGCGTTACTGCTTGGCGGCAGAAATGGGCATGGTGGCAGTACTTCCCCGGACGAACTTGGCGAGAGTTCTACTGCTCTTAGCTGTTGATGCTTTTGTAAAACTTAACAAAGGTCTTATCCTAGTTTACATATTTGACGCTATTTTATAAAATGATAAGCAAATAAGATTGACTGGCCTCATAGCTCAGTTGGTTAGTAACCCTACCTTCTGCGCTGTAGGTCGTGGGTTCGAACCCCACTCAGGACAAACATTTATGTGACATTTGTAACATTGATGTTTGTTCTGTGTCTGGGTGTTAATATGTATTATAATTGTATGTATTTACAAAAAAAATGTATATAAGTATTATATCAGTTGTCTGGTTCCCATGATACAAGCTATGCTTAGCTTACTTTGGGGGCTAGATGGCGCTGTGTGAAATGTCCACCATTATTATTATTATACCTCGTGTGTTCATAAGTTTTGAGACGAACTTATTTAATTAATTTAAAAAGGAAGTAATTCATGCAACCTTTTTTAAACTTTTAAAATTTAAATTTCGAATGTTTTGAATCAGAAAAAATATACATTTGAATATTTGTTTCATTCTCCGTGAAAATGGCGCCAACAAAAGATTTGCGTGCGACTGTAATTTCACTGTTTCAAGCAGGAAAAAAACCAATGCAAGTTTTTAGTGAAATCCAAAGTTTGGGATGTAGTCGGAACTTTGTGTATTATACCATAAAGAGGTACAAGGAGACCGGCTCTTTAGAAGACCGTGGAAGATGTGGCCGCCCGCGGTCTGTAAGGACGCCCGCCAACATCAAAGTAATCAGAGAGCGAATTCGTCGCAACCCTTGCCGGACTCAAAAGAAATGAGCTCTGCAGACCAACATTTCGCGAATATCGGTGAACAGGATACTTAAATATGATCTTAAACTAAAGGCCTACAGTCGAAGGAAAGTGCATTATTTAAACGAGCGTCTTCGTAAATTGCGACTGGAACGATGTCGGAACCTATTGAAGAGACACGATCCAAAAAATATCCTGTTTACCGATGAAAAGATCTTCACGGTGGAAGAAAAGTTTAACCGGCAGAACAATAAGGTTTACGCCAGAAGTTCAAAGGACGTCCAGCCATCTGTACGCAATGTCCAGCGCACTCATCATCCAGCAAGTGTGATGGTTTGGTGGGGTGTTTCCTACGAGGGGGTCACTTCGCTTCATTTTTGCCAGCAAGGCGTCAAGGTGAAGGCACAAAATTACCAAACCGACATATTGGAAGCGGTGGTTAAACCATTAAATGATACGCTATTCGCTGGAAAATACTGGGTTTTCCAACAGGACTCTGCTCCCTCCCATAAAGCTAAGACTACCCAACGTTGGCTGAAGGCCAATTTGCCAGGCTTCATTCGGAGCGAAGATTGGCCCTCGTCAAGCCCTGACTTGAATCCTTTGGATTATTCTTTATGGACGGAATTGGAGCTGAGGGCATGCAGAAAGTCTCAACCAAACCTGGATTCTCTCAAGCGAGCCCTTATTAAAGAATCGAAATGGATTCCCATTGAAAAGAGTCGTGCTGCCATAGATGAATGGCGCACGCGTTTGAAGGCCTGCATTGAATGCAAAGGCGGCCATTTTGAATGATTTGTTTTTAAATACAGATCTAGATGTCAGTAGTTTTAATTTTAATATCCAATAAATGAATACTCAACTTAGCTCCAAAAATATTTTAGTTTTACTGTGTCTCAAGACTTATGAACACACGAGGTAAGTTCGTCCGCACAAATTTAGCTTGTAACAATAATAATAAAAATGATAAATCTCTAGAAATATATATGTATATAATCATTGAAGGCTTTCCATTTTGTAGATTTCGTCAGAAGGGTCGATGGAGGGATGATATTTGTGTACTGAAGACACGCGGCCTTGGGCAGTGCCTCTGGCAAATTAAAGCTTTTTCTTACAACCCTATCTTTAGTCCTAATGGATCTACAAATTGCATTTTCAAAAGTGTACAGGGGGGCCATCTACTAACGTTATTTCTGGCATATTCCATTGAACACGTACAGAAACTGACAATATAAAGTAAAACCGTTGATACCACAAGGTGTCACGACAAATCACCCGCGACGGTCAACAAAGTCAAAGTCAAAAGTCAAAACTTTTATTTCCATAGAATTCATAAAGAAATGGCTTGGAAACGTCAATTATATTCAAAACATAAGGTCACGCGTACTTATTGATAAGTTTGATGCCTGTTCAAACCCTATCCGACCCTCCATGGGGAAGACTAACAACTACGAATAAGTACCCTGAAATACCCCCCCATACTTTATTTCCATTTGCGCAGCGGTAAGTCTACCGTCGAGCGGCGGTCAGTCCTAAGCGATCGTAGATTTACGGTATTTCATAAACGTACTTTTAAGCTATTGCATAGCTTCTATCGCGGGCCTTGAGCGTGGAGACCGAATCCAGAAATTCCGTAACGAAAAAAACCTAACACCCCCCACTCCGACCGGCACAGCGGTGATACTTTTTAGTTCCATCTATCGATAAATACCAGAACTTTTAATGACTTTATGAAATATCACGCGCAATAGCCTTACCGCGGCAGTCTCCGAGTGCCACACGTCTTTTTTTGTTTGTGTCGGTTTGTTTAGGTGTAAAAACTAAAACTTACCCATTTTCATCTTTGATTTTCTTCTTCCTCCCCCTCTTCTTGGGCTGGTTCATGATCATCTGCTGGTGCATCATGTGGGGGTGGTGGTGGGGGTGGTGGGGGTGGGGGTGCATGTGCTGCATGTGCAGGGGCGGCTGGTGCGGCATCATGCCGCACATGGGGTCCTCCTCAACGAACGAGTAGGGGTCCTCGCACTCCCGCTTGATCCCGTTGTACTCGTCCTCGCGCTTGTAGTGGTGCTGCATCTGCTGCTGGTGCTGCTGCTGCTGCTGGTGCTGGTGCGCGTGCGCGTGCGCGTGCGCGTGCTGGCTCATGTCGAAGGGCATGTCCGCGGCGTCCCGCTTGAACGGGAACGGCTCGTTGTACTTGGGGAACGGGAAGTGCTGGTAGTCGGGGGGCGGCTCGAACGCTCGGTACTCAGGCTCCGGCTCGGGCTCCGGCTCCGGCTGGTGGTACCGCATGAGCGGGTCGTAGGGCGGCGCGGGCGGTGGCGGTGGCGCGGGCGGGGTGCGCGCCGGCGCCGGGGAGCCCTCCGCGCTGGAGGGCTTGCGGCGCGCCGCCTCGCCGCTGTTGCTCGTCTCGTAGCCGTCGTCTTGGTTCTCTGGCGGCTTCGGTTTATCCTCGCCCTCCTCTCTGTGGAACAAACGTTCATATATCATTACCATATTCACCGACAACAACCCAAGCAACAGCCCAAGATTTTGTTTTCTTCGTTTATATCTAAAAGTGTACGCCCGAATTGTTTGTGCGTTTAATTATTATAAATAAAGGTCGTACGGAATAAAAATAACTAACCGTTTTCATTTTATCACTTATACTTTTTGAGATATGAGGTCGTAAAGTTAAGTGGTCCATTCATAGCAACCTTCCCCTATAGCTCAGAGGAGATGGACATACAGCACGCCGGGTAAGTCTGGGCCGGTTGCTATGTGCAATAAAAAGATGTCGACAAAAGCAAGGTGCATAAGGAGTCAAACATTATACAAAATTGCCGACCCAGGAACTGTGGACCTAATAGTTTCAAGACCACAAGGGTTATGGTACCCGCATAAATCGGGTTGGGGATACAGATATTTGTTTCCGAAAACGGGATACTCAATTAGCTGTTCGTAGCACAGGTATTAGCTGACCGGCATAGTATTCAGAACCGAAATCAAAATTTTTGTGTCTTTCAATGTTAACCTTGAAAGGTTACCTTTAGGATCTTTTTTAGAGATTTACTAGTAGGATTAACTAAATATAGAGTAATTAAAACTCATCAGGCTTACAGTAAAAACTAACTACGAATGAGATAAAAAGAATAAATAACGTTTCGAATAAGTAGTTCTAGACAAAACTAGCTTAAATCACAATGTCCTGATCCATTATGTTTAAATGATTCGCATCTGATGTCCTTTCCAACGTAGTAACTAATTGAAGAGCTACTGTACTCGCAAAAAGAACGATAGGACGGGTTCATTCCCTTTAGTAATTCGATCAGGCTGACGAATTTAGAAGTGTGCATTTGCATCTCGTTAACTCGCCTCCGCTGTACAGGTGTAATCCAATATCAACGGTTTTATTATTGAGCCTGGAGCATTAAGCACCCGCCACACTGGCTCGTAGAAATTACAACTTGGGGACATAATCGACAGGCCTCACAGCTCAGTTGGTAGTAACCCTGCCTTCAAAGTCAAAGTCAAAGTCAAAAACTTTATTTCCATAGAATTCATAAAGAAATGGCTTGGAAACGTCAAAGTCTTCAGCTAAGTAGTGGGTTCCATTCCCACCCAGGACACACTTTTATATGAGGAATATACATAGATGTTTGTTCTGTGTCTGGGTGTTGATTATGTATTTACAAAAAAGTATTTGATACAAGATATTTTATTGCACAACTAAGTGTACATTTGGATCTTATTGCAATATTCTATCAGTTGTCTGGTTCTCATGTTCAAGTTATGCTTAGTTTGGGGCTAGATGGCGCTGTGTGAATTGTCCACCAGTACAATTATTATTATTATTATTATTATTAGAACATAATGCCTTCTGCGCTCTATGTTAATTCTTAAAAAGGTTTCTATGTCTGGGTCATGATACGTAATAGAATATATTTAAAATACTATATACGTATTCTATAAGTTATCTGGGTCCAAGTACAAGGTTTACATAGAATGGAGCTGTAAAAAAATGCGCTGAAATTTCCCTACTTGCGAGAAATTACCCCACTAACTACTAAATTTCCCCACTTGCGAGAAATTACCCCACTAACTACTGAAGGCTCAATGAGACAAAATATCGCTCGAACTATGTGAGAAAAAATCATATCCGACAGTCGCTCGCATGCGAGAGCAGCCTTAGCTTCAACTATTCACACAATGATAAAATCTCGCATCAGACGTGCGAGATCCCAGTTTCCAAATGAAATCTCATATTGACTATCAAGAAATGAGGAGATAATTGCCTTCCGAGTGGCGAAACTAGTAAAGCTTGGCCTCATTGCTCAGATGGTTAGTAACCTTACCTTCTGCGCTGTAGGCCGTGGGTTCGATCCCCACTCGGGACAAACATTTATGTGATATTTGTTCTGTGTCTCGGTGTTAATATGTATTATATGTATGTATTTACAAAAAAGTATATATGTAATAAGTATTATATCAGTTGTCTGGTTCCCATGATACAAGCTATGCTTAGCTTACTTTGGGGCTAGATGGCGCTGTGTGAAATGTCCACCAATATTAACTTATATTTATTTATTATTTACACCAGACAGAAATATTATTTTAGATATTGTCGTTCGAGTAACTCTATCGTCTACATCTCGTAGTGTACAATTGTTTTTCAGTGAAATCGATGCATTATTCGCAAAACATAAGACATTTTTAAATTCGCTCGTTTTTGCGCACGATTTGTAACGCATATACGTCGTGGGTAGGAAGATTACGTCACGTTTGCGGAAGAATTTGGTGGAAATCGGCACAAATGTGCGAGTTCAGGCAGAAGAATATAATAGAACTCTACATTCCGATTACCAACGGGAGAGACGAATAAACCAAAATTTTAAACAAGATTAAATTAGTCACAGACTAATAAATCATAGCAGTACGTTTTGCAACGTGACCATACAGTTTACAGACGCATATCATTAACATAATTAATTATTGACTGGCTTTATAGCTCAGTTGGTTAGTAACCCTACCTTCTGCGCTGTAGGTCGTGGGTTCGATCCCCACTCAGAACAAACATTTATGTAACATTGATGTTTGTTCTGTGTCTGGGTGTTAATATGTATGTAATCAAATAATATGTAACCTATGTTCGCCACACAAATGTATATGTCCATGGGTTGGAATCGAACCCACGACCTACGGCGCAGAAAGCAGGGTTACTACCAACTGAGCTATAATAAGACCAGTCAAATATCAGTATAGTACATTGTTATGGAACAGAAATAACGAATACTATAGAGCCGTCTTCTTCTTCTTCTTCGAGTCACCGGTTCTGTAGAACCAGTGTGGTGAAAGGATTGTAAGTGCGCCTCAAAGAGGCTCCTTTCCTGCACACGACACATGTCTTCGAATTTTTAGTTCTAGGACATGTCGGTTTCCTCACGATGTTTTCCTTCACCGTTTTGGGAACGACTACTCTAGAGAGATCCTTGATGAGACTTGGGAGATCCCAAGTCGCATCGGTTGTTATGGGCCGAGGTTACCACTTACCACCAGGTGGGCCGTCGGCTCGTTCCGTAAATGTATTACATAATAAAACAAAAAAAAAACCTACTGTGTGAACATCTGCAGTGCAATCTCATCTTGAGTTGGAACTCTTCCCAACTTTTCTAATCAAAGCTCTTTCACTATTTGGAAGAGTTAAAAGAAATAAAACGCTTCAAATGTACGTCTAAAATGAAGTATACTTTTTAGGGGGGTGTTTTTCAAAGTGGGAACCGCTGACCCCCGCAACCCCGCGTTCGGGTTGCCGCTTTACACCCAACAAGGTTATTGCTGTACATATACTAATATAACATTTGCTTGTTTGTATGTAGGTACTAATATTTAGAACTGATTACTTAATTATTATTATTATATTATTAAGTACCATTGGTTTTTTTTTATGATATTTTTTTTCCGAATGCCCAATAGTTCTACTAAGACCCATTTCAAGGTTATCCATTCATTACCGGACACCCTGTATATTAATTTGTAAGAGCACTGGCTGTTTTATCGGCGTGCGCTGACCAGAACGTCATAATAATGTAGGGAATAAAAAACTACTGCTAATTGTCATCAATAGATTAGAAGAAGTCAGCGACACGTTACTTATATATCGTTTATTAAAGCTGTAATAACAGTTTTTATGTAGATAGAAATAGATAGATAGAAAATGCTTTATTGCACAAGGTAAAACAAGTACATGGGCGAACTTAATGCTAAATAGCATTTTCTTCCAGCTTCTTATGTTATCTTGAAGCAGCAATTAAACAAAGCAAAAAAGTGGAAACTTATAATTAGCCTTCAGCTCAAAATGCATGTACCTTGCCATGCATTTTTATATACTTTAATATCCTTTTATGACTAGCTGTAACTTGTCCTAAAATTTTTAAAATAAAATAAAATAAATAAATAAAATAAACCGATGTGATCCTTAACAGAGACATCGTTTTTGGTGCGGAGAATGACAGGACCACGGTAGCGAAAAGCAGGAGGTAAAAGATATGTTAAGTCATGTAAGTTTTATTTTTGAGAATAGAATGATGCTTATACTTTTTTTTTTGTTTTTTTTTTTTGCTTTTTTTACTTTGACTATTCTTGTATTATTTTACAAACATTCGATTTCGAGTAACAGTGATCGAGTGAAATAATGATATTACAGTTTAATTATTTCTTTTATACTATCTCACTGTGAAACAATACATCAGAAAACATCCGTATATGGGAACCACCGCCTAACCTTGAGAGCGTGGTGGTCTAGCGGTACTGACCCCCGAGTTTCAATCCGGAGGTCACCGGTTCAAAACCCGACGTGCACCTATGAGTTTTTCGATTGAAAGATTTATGTGCGCAATACCACGTTCCCAAAACGGTGAAGGAAAACATCGTGAGGTAACCGACATGTCCTAGAACTAAAAATTCGAAGACATGTGTCGAGTGCACGAAAAGTGCCTCTTTCGAGGCGCGCTTGCAATCCTTTCACCACACTGGTACGACAGAACCGGTGACTCGAAGAAGACCCAATAACTAAAAGAAACAAACGTAAAATCAATAATACAAAAGCATCGACCGGATTAATGATACAACAAAAACAGCTCATAAAAAAACCTGTGAACGTTTAAACGTGTCAATTACTCAGAATCACAGTACACAGTACACAGTACCAATAAAAATATTATTCACCGATTAACATAAAAAATGAACAAGAAGCGCCGCGCCGCCGCGTAATGTAATCGTCTGATAAATAATGTTAAAATATTATATAAATAACCACACGTCGGCCATTAACAAGTTCATAACTGTTATTCAACAATTGACTAATATAACGCCGGGTTTTGTTTACTATTACTCCAATAATAGTAAGGTGCAGCAATAACTCAGCTCGATTTATGAATGGAGCGCGCGCGAGACATTTTATGTTTTATTTACATGTGGCGTTTGTGTCCGTACTCAACAACTTAACGTCTACATATCGAATGACATTTTATAATTGTACTTATTATTTTGAATTTTGTGTACGCCCATTTCAGACGTTTTTGGGCGTGTTATGTTACTACCTTTGGATGTAGAGATATCTTGATTTAGCGCATTTACAATTGAAAAGGTATAATGAAATGACTCTACGCTTGGAAATTAATGTTCGGATTTTGGATGGGCAGATTTGTAATAATGGACAAAACTCTTGAACCTTGATAGTTTTGATATTTAATTTCATCATTAAAGTTTGGGAAACTGGGGTTTAGTGTTTCATTTCATTGTTTGTAATTATCTACAGAGTTTGTAAACAGACTGACGATAACTACGTTACTTGGTAAAGTTTGTTTTGTCTACATTATAATAAATTGTTTAAGCGTTTATTTCATTTTGTGTTGGTTAGGCGATCTTCTACTTCTTCGAGTCACCGGTTCTGTCGAACCAGTGTGGTGAAAGGATTGTAAGTGCGCCTCAAAGAGGCTCCTTTCGTGCATACGACACATGTCTTCGAATTTTTAGTTCTAGGACATGTCGGTTTCCTCACGATGTTTTCCTTCACCGTTTTGAGAACGTGGTATTGCGCACATAAATCTTTCAATAGAAAAACTCATATGTGCACGTCGGGATTTGAACCGGCGACCTCCGGGTTGAAACTCGGGGGTCAGTACCGCTAGACCACCACGCTCGCCATACATTATAAAGATACACAATAAAGGTTGAGGCGCTGTGGCGCGGAGAAGGCTATATTACAGGTATCATTTACCAGTAATTAGTCACCCATCATCGAGGGCAAAAACTCACACTTTAGCGAACAACACTGACAGACTATCGAGACGAAACCGATTACTGATTCTATTTACTTTTTGTACTAGACTCTTGATGCGGACACAAGACGCATTATAAAGGGCTGCAAACAGTAAACAGGTGCGTTGTTTCTATGCACGACAGGTATAAAGGAGCCAGACTGTCAGCACCAATCCCTCCATTAGGGGTTTCTTGTCTGTTCTTCCCTATGGAGGGTCGGATAGGGTTTGAACAGGCATCAAACTTATCGATAAGCACGCGTGACCTTACGTTTTGAATATTGACGTTTCCAAGCCATTTCCTTATGAATTCTATGGAAATAAAGTTTTTGACTTTGACTTCAATCATGTTGTAACAAACACAAAGGAAAGGAGAAAACGTAATACCTACTCGCACCCGTTTACTATTTCTGCGCAGATGACCGAGTCACACATACAGAACAAACAATTCCAGAACACAGAACATACTCGTAATTATACAAATGTTTGACCTTTGCTACGGAGGCATGCTCGCTTATGCAAATACCATCGCACACCTCAAGATAGGGATTCGTCGATCACATCTGACATTAAAGCCTTCCTCCCAAAACGACGTGTGAGAAACGTCGCTGAATCGACGGTAAATATTCAAATGAGATATTCAGGCGATTGTTTCAGTGTGGGAATGGCCGCCGACGAAATAAGTTTACCGCACAAGGCTATGTGCTATCGTCTGTCTCAAGACCACTGATAAAACTTATCACAAGGCTAAGCACATATATTGGACGTATCAATCCAGTCAGGTGTGTTCTCGGGTCGACGTTTGGAGCGAGCGAACGGACGCCACATCACAAAGAATCCTTCGTATCTCTAGGTAACGTCATTTATAGCTGGGAGCTTTGTAGAGGTCTGTCACTAAGTAGATACAAGCAGGGATGAATTCACGACGAATTTTTTTTTGTCAACTGTTCTTAGGCCTTATCATCGGCTAAATCCCAACTTTTTTTTTTAATAATGGTGGACATTTCACACAGCTCCACCTAGCCCCAAAGTAAGCTAAGCATAGCTTGTATCATGGGAACCAGACAACTAATATAATACTTTTAAACCTTTCTTTTGTAAATACATACATATAATACATATTAACACCCAGACACAGAACAAACATCAATGTTACAAATGTCACATACATTTTTGTCCTAAGTGGGGATCGAACCTACGACCTACAGCGCAGAAGGTAGGGTTACTAACCAACTGAGCTATGAGGCCAGTCATCACCACCATCTCTGTAATGATAAGTGGTTCAGTGAAGCTTGCAACACCGGAATTATACCCGGGTGTGTAACCTCACCAGCCTTCACCGCTTATATCAGTTCGGCTCATTATTTGCCTATTCTCGCACGTTTGCATCATATCTATTTAAATTGCTAACTTAAATTCAGGTTCCGTTGAATTTGCATTCGGATCCAGTTCTTTCTATCACTGTTGAATTACTTAAACTGACTCTTTATCTTAACGATGCACGTGTCATTATCCACGAATTCATTGGTCCCTTCTGTGATCATTTGGAGGCTTGGATCAGATACATCTGTTCTGTTGTACACATTCATAATAAAGAGCGTGGTGGTCTAGCGGTACTGACCCCCGAGTTTCAATCCGGAGGTCGCCGGTTCAAGACCCGACGTGCACCTATGAGTTTTTCGTTTGAAAGATTTATGTGCGCAATACCACGTTCTCAAAACGGTGAAGGAAAACATCGTGAGGAAACCGACATGTCCTAGAACTAAAAATTCGAAGACATGTGTCGTGTGCACGAAAGGAGCCTCTTTGAGGCGCACTTACAATCCTTTCACCACACTGGTTCGATAGAACCGGTGACTCGAAGAAGATAATAAACTTCCTGAACAAGCAACGAAGCTTCCGACCCAAAAATTCAAGTCATACATAAAGAAGGGTCTGGTGAGTAAAGCTTATTACACTGTAGATGATTATATAAATGATAAATCCCCTCGGGTCTGATGTCGCTCTGCTCAACGGCACACAAAACATCCTGTAATATCTTATTTTAGTATATTATGTAGTCATAAATGTAACATAGCCTAAGTACCCAATTATTACAAGGATCGTGCTCGCGAAAAAAAAGGAATCCCTCCATTAGAGGTTTCGTCCTGTTCTTCCCCATGGAGGGTCGGAGTGTTTGAACAGGCGTCAAACTTATCGATAAGTACGCGTGACCTTATGTTTTGAATATTATTGACGTTTTCAAGCCATTTCTTTATGAATTCTATGGAAATAAAGTTTTTGACTTTGAGTTAGACTCGGCTCGGTTCTTAGACAAACTTGAATTTCCTAGGTAATCAATAAAAGTTTATTTTTGTATTTAATCTTGATTTTCTTGCGATTGAAATCTAATACATATATGATATGAGTTTTATCTGATTTCTTGTTTGAACTTTGAAGTGATTAATACGAATTTTATTATTGATTTATTATTGATTTATTAATTTTATGATAAAGAACTCAGTTGTAATTAATAGATAAATTGGTTACATTACTAATTGCAGATGCTATTTCATTTACTAAATAATGAAATTGTTCTGGTCATTGAGATGATATAGATAACTGATAGCCTCCTGAGTCCTGGCATTTTGAAAATAACAAATGTTATTAAGGAGGTTGTCCTTTTTTGGCGAATTGTTTGTTACCGTAGAAGCTTGAATCTTCCAGTGCCCGGAAAAAGTAGATACTACTACTAGATTCTATTGTTTATGTCTTTCTTCTTCGAGTCACCGGTTCTGTCGAACCAGTGTGGTGAAAGGATTGTAAGTGCGCCTCAAAGAGCCTCCTTTCCTGCACTCGACTCGACACATGTCTTCGAATTTTTAGTTCTAGGACATGTCGGTTTCCTCACGTTGTTTTCCTTCACTGTTTTGAGAACGTGGTATTGCGCACATAAATTTTTCAACCGAAAAACTCATAGGTGCACGTCGGGATTTGAACCGGCGACCTCCGGATTGAAACTCGGGGGTCAGCACCGCTAGACCACCACGCTCTCAACATTTACATGAAAAGACATAAGTGAACGCATTTCTCCAACTAAGACAGACTTCGAACAAGTCATGTTGTGTTTGCGAAATATGCATTTTTGTATTGGGTATATCAGGTAAGGCACAAATCACTTTAGTAAATGTTTACGCTTGCGCCAGAGGACAATGCACTTTGAGGCTGATGCAAGCAGGGCCGCGGTGGGCGTGAAGGGCCTTCGCGACCCGCAGGGCTCAACATTAGGCCGCCTCTCCCGTACTGACGCATACTTTCACGAGGTCCGAGTACAGGCCGTCGCCCCAGCTCTTTGAACACTCACTCCACACGAGCCTTAATCATTATCACGCAAGCCCGCTCTCTCGTGATTGCATTTGACGTGTAGATATAGATATAGAGCGAGGCACCTACATTGTGTGACCTGTATGTATGTATGTGTGTGACCCGGGTGCCCGCACGCCAGCCGACAAGGACGGCGGCACAGTCGGGTGGGTCGGGGGCAACAGACACACACGGACACCGCCTAAACATCTAACTAGGGCTACCAGAGCCTAAAAACATATTTGGTATGTTATAATTAAGTAGAGCTAACTGATTAATGTGTATTTCTCAATGCGTTGAACAAAGCGAACGGTCGCAATCAAATACACTTCTCAACGGAATATCAACACGCATAGAGCGTGTATTACAGTTTTAATGCGGTGTTTGCACATATGTATATATATACGGGTAAGCTTAGCTGTGTTTATGGCCTGTCTATAAAGTGTTGTGAGCGACGCGACGCCACGCGAGAAGAATAAGTACGACCTAGTTCTGCTCAAGATAACAGCTGTAGATATTGACTCGATGAAACTCAATAAACACCCGTATATACAGGGTGTCCGGTAATGAATGGATAACCTTGAAATGGGTCTTAGTAGAACTATTGAGCATTCGGAAAAAAATATCAAATAAAAAAAAACAAGTAGTATCAAAGATATGTATTTTTTAAATAATATCGATGTTTTGTTTTTTTTGTTTTATTTGTTTTTTTTTTATACTACTTGGTTTTTTTATTTGATATTTTTTTCCGAATGCCCAATAGTTCTACTAAGACCCATTTCAAGGTTATCCATTCATTACCGGACACCCTGTATATATATTATATGCTCGAACGTTGATAACAACGTAAATACGAGAACAAAAAGCGGGCGGGGAGTGGGGGGGGAGCTGTCCCTTTAATTTCAACCCCGTCTGACCCCGCCACCTCTTTTTTACCTCCCTCTGCCTACGAGGTACGTATTGTTAGAAATTTCACTAATAACTTTTAATCGTCCAACGTTAAAGTCTGCCAACTCCGAGTACCCTTTCACTTCCATAAGTTCAATCAATTTGGACCCCCTATGTGTTGGGTTCGCGCGCTCTACCGAAACGATTCATTCGTTGGCTATAGCGTTTGTGAGAGCAAAGCGAATTCCTCGCTACATTCTTAGCCGTTGAAGTATGCACGCGTTGACATACAACATTGCAAAATACCTCGGCTAAGCTTTAACGGTGAGACGAGTGAGACAAACGGTTGTATCGTCGCCACCGAAACGAAGGAAGGCATTGCGTAGCGTGCGATGTTACTTAGCAAAACCAAACATAATTTTTTCTTTGCATAATGATTGTTATCTTAATTATTCAAGCTGTGACCCCAACGAGGGTCACACAGCCCCAAGGTTGAGAGTGCGCGGCGCACTAACCACTCGACAACGTACGTTTGTTGCGCGCACAGACGCGACGCTCGCTCGCTATCTACCCACCTACTAATCTGTGAACAGCTAGTTAATTATCCCACCGACGAATGTTTCGCAAATGAGTTTTGCTCTTATGTAATGAGTCGTCGAGTTTTGGTCGACTCTCGGGGATCGGCGATCGATGGGTCACCGCTCACCATTACTTGACGGTCAGACCCCGCTGCATTCGGACCGTCCATCTCTTTCCGGCGCGTAGTGCAAGAGGGAGATGCGATCGACCGGCCTCGCCGCGCACAATAGTGTGTAGCGAGTGTGCCACTATATCCCTTAGGCGAGCCACACACGACACTCCGTCTCTTACACGGCGGAGAGGTGGGATAACTTCGGATGCATCCGTCCGGAAGGCTACAGCTGCGGATAGAAACGTTACCAGATTGGTAAGATTAAAATAAAGCACGCTCCACGAGACGCGGTACCGCCATTGTCTCTCGGATCTCGTCTTCTCGTCGCCTTTCAAAACTGTCAGTTAGATTTTTTGCCGCGAACTCTTTTGATCCCACGTGTGATCCCGACACTTTTGACATTTGGTGAGTACGTCCCGGTCGTGACGTTCCTCGCCCTAGTTTTATTTTGAAGCGGGACCACCAGATTCTCGCTGGATTCCTGGAGGTATGCTTTGCAAGCGTTTTATTGATAGTTTTGTTTCAGATTCATTAAATCTAGGAACTGAAACAAAACGCGAAACCACTTAGGCATGTTTTAGTGGGTACATGGTAAGATTCCTGCACTGCCCGCGCAAAATGTTACAATCTTCTTCTTCGAGTCACCGGTTCTGTCGCACCAGTGTGGTGAAAGGATTGCAAGTGCGCCTCAAAGAGGCTCCTTTCCTGCACTCGCCACATGTCTTCGAATTTTTAATTCTAGGACATGTCGGTTTCCTCTCGATGTTTCCTTTCACCGTTTTAAGAACGTGGTATTGCGCACATAAATCTTTCAATCGAAAAACTCATAGGTGCACCTCGGGATTTGAACCGGCGACCTCCGGATTGAAACTCGGGGGTCAGTACCGCTAGACCACCACGCTCTAAAATGTTACAATAATAATAATAATCAAAGTATCGTAACTTCCAAGGTACACTTTGATAGGCAAGTCGCAGTAGGTAGGCTACACGACACGACGCTTGCACATTCATCGTGCCTGACAGACTAATGTCAAGTGTCAAGGGTAGGGCTGGCTGGCAGCCGTGCGCTCGCGCGCCCTCTATCCGCGCGTCCTCGTTTTCTGTTCACATGTTTTGGAATTGTGTATTTTTCTGCATTGCAAGATACTCGCCGCTGACGTCACGTTCCTTGCAATGCTTACAAAAAAAAAATGGTGGACATTTCACACAGCGCCATCTAGCCCCAAAGTAAGCTAAGCATAGCTTGTATCATGGGAACCAGACAACTAATACCTATAATACTTATATACTTTTTTTTTGTAAATACATACATATAATACACATTAACATCCAGACACAGAACAAACATCAATGTTACAAATGTCACATAAATGTTTGTTCTGAGTGGGGATCGAACCCACGACCTACAGAGCAGAAGGTACAAGAGTGAACGAAAGCATCCCAAAGCTACGTTATATGATACACGTTGAACTAGATAGTCAAAACAGTTGACAAATATCTAGTTTATAATAAAGCATAGTAGAAAACGTTGTTCGTCCTCACACGAACAGAGAGTACCGCACCGCTCTGTCACACCTTATACACCGACAATATATACGTACAGCGTAGTATACACGAAACCGCTGTGGTCACACACACAGGCGTCCCGTCTATATACTACTGTACCTATGTACGCTTATATAAAGGTTTCGCAGCCAGAAACATACATAAGCACGTAAAGTAAATAGGACTGTGTCTGGCCAAGAAAGTATCAGGGTGCTGTGCTCGCATAAGCTTAGAGTCTAGCGTAGCGTGAAACGTAAACATAAGGCTGTGTAAGCGACCAATACAAGCATAGCGTTGAGCTTTCACATAATGTTATGTAGAAGCTTAGTAAGTAAGTAAGTAAGTAGAGTTATGGTGGAAAACATCAACACTTGAATCGAATTTAAGCGACTAATCTACCATACTTATACATGGAAATGGTAACTTCACACCGCTACTCTCAATAACTAAATATACAGACTACAATCCCACTGGAATCTTGAATAAACGTAGTCATAAATGTAACATAGACCTAAGTACTCAATTGTTACAAGGATCGTGCTCGCGAAAAAAAAAAGGAATCCCTCCATTAGGGGTTTCTATCTGTTCTTCCCCATCGGATAGGGTTTGAACAGGCATCAAACTTATCGATAAGTACGCGTGACCTTATGTTTTGAATAATATTGACGTTTCCAAGCCATTTATTCATAAAGAAATGGCTTGGAAACGAAAAAAGTCCAAACTTTTATTTCCATAAAATTCATTTTATGGAAATAAAAGTTTGGACTTTGACTTTGAACGGCTTAGAAACGTGAATTAGCCAAATAATGTGAGTAATCCCCTCGTTTAGGTAATCGCTCAGTCCGTGCGACCCAGCGGCCTTAGCGGTCTGTGTACGAGTCGGTGGCCCCGACCGGACGTTGCGTGGACGTTACGGTAGCAAACGGTCCAACCCGACGCAGTGTGACAATTAACGCTCCGCTCATCGCTCCGCTTATAAACGCGCTGGGATCTCAGTATTCACAGCTCCCACGAGGAGCTTAGCAGCTGAATGGATTATGATGGATGTGGTATCGATTCGTCATGATCACGGCGACTGCCCACAGATGCACAATCGAGTTTTTACTCGATTGATTTGTATTCGACCCCTGCGACACGGAGACTACAATAATAGTTCAGGCATTGTGTGCTACTACCATTGTTTATATCAATAAGAAATGGCGATCGCAATGTGTTGGGAGAGTAAGGGAGATACTACACAACGCTATTTAAATCATTCCACTTTTAGATAAAAACATTTATTTTAGCACAAATTATACACAGAACAAAATAATGCATTGAAACAAGAAGTAAGAAAAATAGCAACGTGCATTACTATGCCCTGAATTAGAAAAAATAATTCCCTCCTATAGGGGTTTCTTGTCTATTCCATGGAAGGTTGTAGCATATAACAAGGCGTCATAATTAGCGATAAGTTCCAAGTCATGTCTTTATTAATTCTAAGGAAATAAAGCTTTTGACCTTGATTTATTATTCAGCGCTGATTTTACAACCAACATAGACATACAAGCTATCCCTTGACTTGGATTCGGGGAAAAATATCTCGAGGGAAGCGTCGTGACAATGTAGCACAGTCACGGTTGAAGACGACCCCTGGCACTCGACGCAACCCCTCGTCATTGGAGAAACGAGGTTCGGAATTCTTAGTTATGTGGATGGTAACAATAGCTCAGACATCAAACTCTAATTTAGCCAAGCTGCTGCCTCACCATACTGTCGGTAGCATGTCAGAGGTTGACGACACGACAAAAGTTAGCATTTCATTAAGAGATAACTCCAGGAGAGCTTTAGGTCATAGTTTGATGCCTACAATAGTATTTAAGACGTATAAAGAGTCCCTAACTTATAGTCAGCACAGGTCTAGGGTCGCGTTCTGACTCATCCACTTCTTCTTCTTCGAGTCACAGGTTCTGTCGAACCAGTGTGGTGAAAGGATTGTAAGTGCGCCTCAAAGAGGCTCCTTTCGTGCACACGACACATGCCTTCGAATTTTTAGTTCTAGGACATGTCGGTTTCCTCACGATGTTTCACCGTTTTGAGAACGTGGTATTGCGCACATAAATCTTTCAATCGAAAACTCATAGGTGCACGTCGGGATTTGAACCGGCGACCTCCGGATTGAAACTCAGGGGTCAGTACCGCTAGACCACCACGCTATGTCGCACTCATCCACTTAGAACCACAAATGCAAACGCAAAAGTGGAGATGTAAAGTATATCTAAACAAGAGCAGCGGCGGAAAAAGCGTCAGTTTTCCTGTACGTTAGATAATATTAAACCAGACAATATTATAATTTTAGCCTTGGAAACGGTAGACGACGGGAAGAATTACATGTTTTTGAATAACATATATCATTTAAGGAGATATATCATATGTAGAATTGCCAGCATTAGAGCCAGCTTGTATCTGTATGTACTTGATCAACTTTTTTTCTTTTTTTAATCGTAATCAAGCCTTTGTACCTGATAGTTTCTATAAATTTAATTAAGTGACTTAAGTTATAAAAAATTTGCAACTACGGACTTTGTTGTTCGGTCTATTTAGTTTTTGAAATGTTTACTTTTACGTTCAATTCCAAATTGTTTACACATTATGTATACTTGTAGCTATAAGTAGGTACCTATAATAATAACAAAGTAGGTGATTATTTTACATTAAATGTTAGCTCTTCTCGCCT
Source organism: Chesias legatella (assembly GCA_947359385.1). Taxonomy (NCBI): domain Eukaryota; kingdom Metazoa; phylum Arthropoda; class Insecta; order Lepidoptera; family Geometridae; genus Chesias; species Chesias legatella. The sequence goes on along the minus strand of OX375764.1, from coordinate 13,476,230 downwards.
GAAACACAGGATTACCTAGTTCAGGCTCCCGTGTTATATATACCTATGTCTAAATAAGTTTTACGATTTTTTATATTTACCATGTTTTATTTGAATAAATTTATTATTATTACTATTTGTTTGTTGAGTAATGCAGTGTAATCCATGTGAACGACACCGACCAGATATTGTGTGGTTCCGGCGTGGTTCGTGAGTGGCGATACTGGATAGAGCCTTGTCCTCTGGCCCCCCAGGGTGCCGAGGTGAGAAACATCGACAGATCAACATTACATTACACGAAATAACGCGCAGTTCACAGCATTGTAATAATAACTACATGAAAAAAATACTTTATCGCCTGTTCAAATATCTCGAAATTGATTTTTTGAAATTTTTTCAATAAATACTCCTCACTGTTATATGAATAATATACGTTACTAAAAAAAGGTGTTAATTTTACACAGCACGGCCCAGGACAGTTTGTGTAAATGATTATATAAATGATAAATCCCCTCGTGTCTGATGTCGCTCCGCTCAACGACACACAAAACATCCTGTAATATATTATTTTAGTATATTATGCAGACATAAATGTAACATAGACCTAAGTACCCAATTGTTACAAGGATCGTGCTCGCGAAAAAAAAGCAATCCCTCCATTAGGGGTTTCTTGCTGTTCTTCCCCATGGAGGGTCGGATAGGGTTTGAACAGGCATCAAACTTATCGATAAGTACGCGTGACCTTATGTTTTTAATAATATTGACGTTTCCAAGCCATTTCTTTATGAATTCTATGGAAATTAAGTTTTTGACTTTGACTTTGACTTTAAACGGATGGTCACAATTGCTTTATCAATCTATCATTGAAATCAAATATGTGACATCATTTTGGGAATCAGTAATACAAAAGTTTGAGAACCACTCTTCTTCTTCTTCTTCGAGTCACCGGTTCTGTCGAACCAGTGTGGTGAAAGGATTGTAAGTGCGCCTCAAAGAGGCTCCTTTCGTGCACTCGACACATGTCTTCGAATTTTTAGTTCTAGGACATGTCGGTTTCCTCACGATGTTTTCCTTCACCGTTTTGAGAACGTGGTATTGCGCACATAAATCTTTCAATCGAAAAACTCATAGGTGCACGTCGGGATTTGAACCGGCGACCTCCGGATTGAAACTCGGGGGTCAGTACCGCTAGACCACTGAGTACCACTGAGAACCACTGAGTACTAGCAACAATTAGCTGTCATATTTTAATTATTATAGGCCATAAAATATAAGAACTTTATGACTTTTACTACTAAAAACACAAGATTTAAATAAACAGGCCAAGTACAATTCACATTTGACAACTAAGGGTTCTGTACCAAAACAGTATGTATATTGTTAGCATTACAAAGAAAGTTGAGTTTTCTAACATTCTGTTTGAGATTCTTAAGCGAGTCTGAATCACGGCTGACTGTTTTATATTATTTGTTATTTATTTTCCTAAATATAAGCAAAGCAAGTGTTGCAGCCCTTGTATTGTAATTTTCACAAATATTGCAAAATTTAAAATTTTATAAAAATTTGCTAGGATGTAGATAGGAATATCCCTAATTTTTTTACTTACATATCCTTAGTGCTTTAGTTACTAGTTACCTTAACTCGAAATACAGCCTTTTAATAGTCAGACAGACAGCAGGATGACATAGTTAGTAAAACGGCCCTGACTATGAGTATGGAACCCAAAAAACAGGCGGCAATGTAGTAATACAAAAATTACTACATTTTCACTACACACAACAAATTAAATTGATTGAGGAAGTGTAGTGCTTATAAGTATTATTGTAGTTATAGTGATGTGATTTAGGAAAACCCACACAATATTATGGAATATTTACTTACTGAAATGAACTTACTTACTGAAACTCAAGTGTGAATGTGAGAGCGTGGTGGTCTGCGGTACTGAGCCCCCGAGTTTCAATCCCAAGGTCTCCGGTTCAAATCCCAACGTGCACCTATGAGTTTTTCGATTGAAAGATTTATGTGCGCAATACCACGTTCTCATAACGGTGAAGGAAAACATCGTGAGGAAACCGACATGTCCTAGAACTAAAAATTCGAAGACGTGTGTCGTGTGCACGAAAGGAGCCTCTTTGAGGCGCACTTACAATCCTTTCACCACACTGGTTCGACTGACTGGTGACTCGAAGAAGACTCAAATGTAAAGCGGTGCCCAAACGGTGTGGCAACCCATCCAATACTTGAGATCCCTGTCACATATATACACATGTAACATAAAGGGAAGTATTGTGTGTTTGTAGTTACACTCCGTACGCAACATAACTGATGCAGATTATTTGCATTTTATTTCATACTGGGAACATTGTAATGTAGGGTCATATGAGAGATTACAAAGAACTTGAATGATACAACGCTGCCCAGTATCAGGAATTGAACACACCACTCTGCAACATGTTTGACTGGCCTCATAGCTCAGTTGGTTAGTAACCCTACCTTCTGCGCTGTAGGTCGTGGGTTCGATCCCCACTCGGGACAAACATTTATGTGACATTTGTAACATTGATGTTTGTTCTGTGTCCGGGTGTTAATATGTATTATGTATGTATTTACAAAAGAAAAGCATATAAGTATTATATCAGTTGTCTGGTTCCCATGATACAAGCTATGCTTAGCTTACTTTGGGGCTAGATGGCGCTGTGTGACAATGTCCACCATTATTTATGTGTACGTGAACACAAAACAACATATTCTGCATGCATGAATGTGTACCTCTAACGCTGCATATGAGCATAACATTAGTTTTGACCTGACAACCAACACACCGACACACAAGATTTGTATACATGTTTATATCATTATGGGGATAGACATATAATACAAAAAATCCAGGACCATTATTTAAGTTTTCTAACATGATTGAACCATACATATCCAATATCAGAAACTAATAACACTCCTATTAAAATCTTTGATATATTCGGATGTAACCATATAATGGACATGGTACTGTAATTCAGAATTCATGGTGAGTGGTAACAATTTCAAGTAAATAGTATATTAGAAAGACCAACATGGACCACGAAAGACCAACACGGACCACAGACAAAATTTCAGAACTGTCAAACTAAGTTTTATCTGTGTCTGTCATAATGAAATCATTACGGTTTGCTAACATGATAAAAATTGACGAAGAATGTATCATGGACGCCGTGATATCATATTTTTTGTCTGATTCCATAGTTTATAACGTTCTCATTCATCAGGCACATGTCGAATGTAAAATAAGTTTATTGGTAGAAAACAGAATCACCACCATTGAATGACTTATCGTTGAATACAGCAACTAGTCAGTAAGGTCATATTTATTTATAAAGACAACGTAGTTTTCCCTATTTCAATAGGAACTTTGTTTCATGACATTTGCTACATTAATTTGTGCACATACACGAAATAAATATATGTGATCATTACTGTTAATGACATGTTTGTAAACAAATAAATTGTAAACAATGATATTTGTTGATACCTAAATATGATTTAAGTTTGGGCCAAAATTAATTTTGTTACATTTTATTGTATGTTTTGTTGCGTTTTGTTAGTAAGTAAAGCTAACTGCAGTAACAAGTACTTGTATCATAGGTTTTTTCAAATGTTAAAGAAGAGATCTGAATCCATCTTAACGCAAAAACTTATTTAATTAACAAAGATACTTTTGTTTCATTTGTTTAAGAAGTACAGCAAAAAATTTTCAACAATATAACAGCCATATTTTAAATGAGATTCAAATGTACACTATCCCTCTTATCGACAACTAATAGGAAACCTTCCATGCACAGATCACCGTCAGCGATGATGCTGCAATCTGCATTATGTAACATTGCACATTGGTTATTTCTAGTGCCATGTCAAATGACAAGCAGTATTAAATGGAAACACAGTGAACAAAATTACCTGAACATGAAAATGGCCGTTGTTTACATGTGTGTCAGCTACCACCAACTCACTGACATCACCTACCGACTCTACGGAGCTGTGAAATCAATATCAGGATTCATAACAACATTGAATACACAAATCCGGGACAGCACCAGCACCAGTGTCCCTTGTCATCACAATTCACAGAGCACTGTACAAACGTCGCGAGGGCGCCGTCACACGACGCGACAGCTGGAGCCCCCAAACGCGACCTAACCTCAAAACGCGCACCAAAACCAGCGATCGACAGTCCCAGATGTTACCAAACCAGACCTAACGCATATGACATCACCCCCGCGATACTGTCGCAAGGAATTTCACAAAGAACGCGAAACACTGCGTCCGACGCTCGCAACTACGGTTTTGTGGGCAAAATGCTTTGTTAGAGCAGGTAGGTAGGTAGTGCAGCCTTCACCGCACGCCCGTACCTATAGATAGACACGTACGTATCGAGTGCACGGCTCGCGTGCAGCGAGCGCGGCGCCTCCGCCCGTCGCCCGCCCTTTGTCTCGGGGGCGGCGCGACAGGTTCCGTGCGCTCTCCGCAAAAACCGTAAACACGAATCTGATTTACGATACCGGGCGTCGGGCGACGGCACGCGGCCCGCTGCGGGCGGCGGGCGGCGGGCGGAGGCGTCACGCTCGAGCGCGGCGCTCCGGCCTCGGCGCTCGGCGCTCGGGCTGCGCCGGGGTGGCGCAACGCGGAGGCCGTGACGCCGCGGCCGCGCGAGAGAATGTCAGCCGCGCGACACTGGACGCGCGTCTGCGTTTCGCAACGGAAGGCGACGGCTCGAGCCCGAGGGCTCTCGTCGCGGGATACTCACGGCCTGGCGGCTCCCAGCGGGTCAGCGGCGCCGGCGTCCATGGCGCCCGGGTGGCCGCGGCCGGGCCTCGGGCTCCGGGCTCCGGGCCGTCGGCCGATCGACGCGACACTCTCTCCGATATCACTGGGAACGCGACGACGGACACGGTCGCACCATCACGACGACACAGCACTCTACCGCGGGCACTCCGATACGCGTATAAACACTCCGCGAACGGTGTTTTGTTACATACGTAGAGTTTTCTTTGAAAAATCAATATACATTTTCCCAGTTTCGAGATACGGACGAGTCGATGTCCAGCGCAGGTTAGGTGCGTGAAGTTTGCAAGCTTTTTTAGCGCACCGGTGTTACCAACATTTTTTTGCCCATTTTTTGTTTTGGCTGTTGTGATTTTTTTCTAGAGATTTGTAGCTAACTTCTGCGTGGTTCTCAGAGTTGGGTCTCTCATAATACCCCTCGCCATAGACAAAGGCGGTAAAGTTTGAACGTTGACGTTCCAAATTGTGAATATTCAGTATTCCATTTTCAGTTTTAGTAGTAACAGTGAAGCTAATTAAAATATAAATTCTAGTTCTCTATTTGTTCACGTATGTGGATATGAAATTCAACATTTTTATTATGAAATAAAATACAGGTTTAAACAAGTATATTTAATAAATATGATTTATATAATTCTGTAAGTATAGATTAACAATAGAGAAATTAACACTCTGCAAACACAAATAGCTGAAATTCTATATTAATCTAAAATTATTAATCAGTAATTATTCTATAAAATAAATATATTTTGCACGGAAAAATGTCTATATATCTACCGGTATAAGTAATTGTTATTATACCTTATTTTTAGCTTGGTAAGTACAAATTACATAGTTTTAGGTTATGAAATAGGTATGTAACAGAGTTTTCCATGACTCGCTGATGTCTTCGCGCCTCGTCTGCGTTGAAATTGCGATCGAGGGTTAAGTTGGAGGAGTTGAATCTCACTTTAAATGTAAAAAGTGAAGAGATCACACCTCCACTTGACCCTATATCGCTTATATCTTCGATCAGTGCCGCGTCGGCGTCGGGACGATTACTTGGACGAACGTCACGTGTCAAACTGTCGGGAAGGGGCATCACACGTTGAGCTGGAAAGATAGATCTGGCAGCGTATCACAGCAAACTGTCAAGATCTCCTGTCCAACTCAGACGTGAAGCCCGATTCGGTGTCGCAGCTGCTCTCTACGAACAAATTAAACTAAGTAAGTACACAATCCACACGTTTCAAATATAATCTACTGCGTATTTACTCAGTGTGACAATTGTAGTGTGCGCTTGATATGGAATCAGGCGGCTCGCTATCACCGCTTGAAAAGGTGCGGCTAACGTTCCGTGATAAGAACCGACGCTTTTCCCTATCACGTCAACGGTTCTACACGACATGACTGTTATAAATGTTTTCAGTGTTCTAACAGCCGCAATTGTGGAGGAAATATTACGAGCTTCATCCGAGCCACATGGATACAGTGAACACATGTGCCATTGGAACGCCATATGTTATTACGTAATCATTCACGTTAACAGTGACATTAATTCATTTGCTAAATAATTGCTATGGAAGCGACTGCTTGTAACGGAAAAAATTGACGAGCCACGTCACCTAAAATGAGATTACAAATTAGTTAGAAGCGATTTGAAATGAATTTACACTGAATACGGCAGATTGGTGGTAGTTACCGTCTGCGGAGCGAGGGTTGCAGCGGAGCACTAACACCAGCCCGGCGACAGCCGATAGTAATCACAGCCCACACTCGGATAGAGACCCGATCGATCGATGGGCCCATATTTATACTTTCGTCGATATCTTCTGATATCATATCGGAAAACTGACACGCGGTACAATCGTTCACCATGATCGTGATAAGATTGGACCTAAACGTGGAATCGATTGGTCCTCGCGAGCCGCATCAACCGCGCAAACACTAATCCACCAATCGGCAAGGTATCGGTGATAAGCCGGTGTGCGGTGAGGAACCGCCGCGCCGGGGCCGGGGCTTCGGCCGGGCGCCTCGACCCGTCCGGGGCCGTCGCCTTCGAGCCACTATCTGCTGACTGGTGTGTGTGTACGAGACACCATCGCCTCACCACACTGTTTACACTGGAGATACACATATATTATAAGAAAATTATCTAGTCTGATAATTGCTACTGCTATTCTCTCGACGCTCAATAGCCACCGTGTACCAACTGAACGACATCACGAAAACACGTTAGCGATTTATGTAATAACTTCTCGAAAACACCTGAGGAAATAATTTAGTGTTATCAATCTTGTTACATTTATGAGATAAGGTAATCCACATGTATGAAATCATAGGTGATATTATTTTACCAGTTTGCTTTTTGAATATTTGCCTTTCGGAATGATAATAATGGAATATAATTTCAAGATTTGTAGGGTGTGAATTCGTTCCTCCATCCGTAGCATAATACAGTTGTTGAAACCTGTTTACTTAGGTTTAATAATAGGTGGTGATATACGTACCTAGGTACACGTACGTGGAAGAATTTCGACATTGTAGATAAGGTAGCAAATGCTCATATCAAATGGTGTCATTTGATAAGGCGCAAGGTGTGCGCTTTCTGGACCACTCATATTAAACAGGTGTACCTACCTAGGTCGGTACTTACTAATCATTTTCCGAACAATGATTTAGTGTTACGCCATTTTTTAAATCTAACCTTAACTTCCTAATAATATCCAACCTATGAATGTGATAAATATCGTAGCATTTTTTTGATAAAATGATGCAACATGTATTGCATACATACATTGAAAATAATCTATATACTCCATCATTAGGTGCCATAAATCCTGTGTGGCGAATTTTCATCAACTCCATAAAAAAAATCCTTATTTAATAATTGGATCGGCGAAACAGCCGAGCCGTAAAGAAGTACGAGTCCGAGAAAAGGAGATTTATTCGTCTGTAGAGTGAAAGCGTCTCGTCTGGCCGCGGGAAACTTTAGGCTGTAGGAGTAGGAGGAGGGTTCCCGGGAGCGGGCGAGAGTTGGGGGGCGCGCGCCCGCTCGCCTCGCGGCCGTGAACTGGAACTTCGAAAACTTCTGCCGTATTGTGTTTACATTGAACTTTGTTATGTGGGTTAAAGTTAACCCAGAGTTCACCAGCGCGAGCGTGTGTGCCGTTCAGTTTGCTCAATTGCAAAGTTGACTTCAAGTTTGTAGTATCGATTTTCATCTCATGTTTATCAAGTGTTTCAAGGTTGCAGCTGGATGTGGATTCTCACATGTGCTCTTTACTTTGTTATGAGATATTGAAACAACTCAGATCAAATACGCGACTGTAAAGTAGCTAAATTGAAAGTATGCATGAGAAGTGTGTGGAGAGTACTTACACCAAACCTATTTCGGCTACTATAATTCACCATTTATCGACCCGTCTATGTTCCAAATCCCAGATAGAGTAGGAATGAGTATCGTGAAAACTATAATGAGACTATATTTTAATATTTCATAGCAACAGAAAGAAAAATATAATATTCATTTACAGCTACAGCTTAAGTGTATAATGTATTGCTGAAGGAGCTGGACGTTAGTTTTAACATCCTGTGAATTTCACACTAGGCCTTTTCTGTACTGTAAAAGCCAAACCAACGTTTAACATAACTATTCTATTCCTATCTTTACTAGAAAGCAATCTGGAACAAGGCTCATTCTTTCCGTAAAGCAATCTAGTCGCACCGGAGGCATCATCATATTTTTTTAAAGATAACTGCAAGATTTTACTTAAACTGTATTCTGTGAAAAGTAGTTTCTTCGTGCCAACCTCATATCGGAGTTTTTACAATAAAGATAGAGAGCCACACCTGAACTAAATTTTCCTTATCAATGTATTAGCTCCAGATAAACTTTCACATGAAACTCAAATTCGGTAGATACTAACTGTAGATATGATCACGTTATACTATTTCTGTCAGGATTTTCTTCATACGTTATTAGTGATCTGAAATGAGGCAGCCTGATTTTAATAAACCATAACTTAAAACGACTAGGCACCTATAAAATAGTTGAATGTCTAAAACATTTCGGTGAAATTACAGGCACATGAGACATTCCACCTACACGTCTCATAGTTACGGGCGCATACGGTGCGACTTGGGTATTGTCGTACCTAGTAGGGGAGGACGCAAGTCGCATCGGTTGTTATGGGCCGAGGTTACCACTTACCACCAGGTGGGCCGTCGGCTCGTTCCGTAACTACCTTAAAAAAAATAAAAAATAAAAAATGAAACAAAGTCACGTATATAAACCGTTTCTATAATAAGTATATGTCTCAGTAAATAATGCGTTACACTTATTCTCTATTTTGATACATTATTAGATATCTAATATAAAAAGACTGCTTAATAATTTAATAAATTACCACTTCCCTTGGCATTAACTTCCATTCTGTAAAACATTTAGACACTCACACTACTCAGCCACGTCAGTCTCCCAAACTATTATGTCAAAATTCATCGAAATTTGGTTTGGACGTCAAAATGTTAAAAATAAACATACAGACTTTCGTTTTATAATAATTGAATGTAGAATACGGATAAGTATAAACCGTGTCATCGCAATAGACGTGGGTCTCTATCTCTGTGCTATTTAACTAATAAGCAAATGCATTCCGCGCACGAGCCACGAGGTTATCTCAATATACTTACATAAGTGCGGCGCGACGCACATGAGGGCGATCAATTCAGTGTATTGAGTTTGATATTCAATAGTAGGTAAGTGTCATCATGTTTCTAATACCGAATCTGAATTGATAATGGTCTTCTTCTTCTTCGAGTCACCGGTTCTGTCGAACCAGTGTGGTGAAAGGATTGTAAGTGCGCCTCAAAGAGGCTCCTTTCGTGCACTCGACACATGTCTTCGAATTTCTAGTTCTAGGACATGTCGGTTTCCTCACGATGTTTTCCTTTACCGTTTTGAGAACGTGGTATTGCGCACATAAATCTTTCAATCGAAATACTCATAGGTGCATCGGGATTTGAACTGGCGACCTCCGGATTGAAACTCGGGGGTCAGTACAGCTAGATCACCACGCTCTCTATTGATAACGGTATGAAAGTAGAACATCTCACTATAACACTACCCGTACACACGGCTTAACTATCAAATGACCTGAAACTAGGAGGTTAACTTAGCATTTGTAGGTTTAGTTTATATATATGTGTTTATTTATATTTCACCCCGAACTGAGAACTCGGTTATCTATTATTCAAATTAACATTATTATTAGGTATATCAGGATGACAATGATAATTCTCGCAAAATAACAATAAACTTCGGTAAGATGTATCTTCCAAATAGCGATTCCTCCTCCCCGTGAGTGCAGCAAGCAGTCGAGACCGCCGCCAACTACCAACCATACTCCATTTCTCGTGAGGAGACAGAACATAGCTCCAAATTAAAATTTACTTCTCAATAAGGCGTTATAACCTACACTGTGAAATTAGCAGCTTTGACGCAGCATCAAGCCGAGGTTTTTAAAGGCCTTATACACCTCCAGGCGATGAATACCGCAGTTTAATCCGTGTCCATACGGATCCCTAAATTCCGAACAGTTTGCACGGAAATGACGCCGTTTGCTTCTAATGTAGAACAGTGCACGAAAGGATCCTTTTTGAGGCGCACTATAATCCTTTCACCACCCTGATTCGAGAGAGCAGAGAACTATTATTAATAGCAGGTACAGGGTACCTACCGAGTCTGGCCCCGGCAGGAGATATTACAGAATTGTGCGCCATTAGAAATAGTTTATCGTAATTAAATAAATAAATAAATAATGGTGGACATTTCACACAGCACCATCTAGCCCCAAAGTAAGCTAAGCATAGCTTGTAGTATGAGAACCAGACAACTAATATAATACTTATATACTTTTTGTTTTTGTAAATACATACTTATAATACATTATTAACACCCAGACACAGAACAAACATCAATGTTACAAATGTCACATAAATGTTTGTCCTGAGTGGGGATCGAACCCACGACTTACAGCGCAGAAGGTAGGGTTACTAACCAACTGAGCTATGAGGCCAGTCAAAAATTCCGCTGAACAACAATACAACCTTCAAATCATTTGTTATATATAAATGATTTAAAAGACTGACAATAATGAGCAAATTCTTGAAAAATATTGCCCATCTAAAGTAAGTGTAAAGTTGTAACCTATGCCCATAAATGAGACGATGGGCCCTACATAATCTATGTGAATGAAAGGAGCCTCACTGAGGCAAACTTTAATCCTATCACCACACCGGTTCAAGGAAGTCACTTTTGCCATAATTTACATTTTCTTCAAAATACATCCGAATGATTTTTATCAAAGAAAATAGGCACCTAGTACCTTTCCTGGTATTTCTAAAACCTGGAAAATATAATGCAGATTGTCGGCACAAGCAGTATACGTGGTAACCGTGCGGGAATCCAACCCTCAACGGTCACTTCCTCTTCAGTTGTTTTGTTTTTTTGTTTCAATTTAATACTTAAACTGTGTTTGGTAAATTAATCAAATATGCGTCACTTCACCAACAACTCTCAAGCGACTTATTTGATTTGTCCGCTAAACACATTCAAATTAATTTTTACACCCTGAAAATCTGAAACATTGCACTTGTTTCAGATTCATTTGAATGATTTAGATGTCATTTTCATGTAGAAGAATAAACACTTTATCACTATTTATATTACGATTTATTGAATGTATGATGCAGAAACCAAGGGCATAGATATTACGTCCCAGTCTAGCAGAGAGACGTCAAGTAAACTGACACTTCGGTATCAACGCGTTTTGACTAAGAATTCTACAAAGACAGGCTGATTATGACTGAAAATAATTTAATTATAAGAAATAAAATTAGGAAAAACCTAAATATGTTATCTCCCTAATTTAGTAACTACCCTACCCGATTGGGCCCCCCTTACCTCCTTGCAGGCAATATGGATAACTCATAATTTTTTACCTTGACATAAATTGGTAATGAAGCATCGACTTTAGTTTACCTTATACTATCATTACTAGGTACTGCCGTTACTAATATAAATGAAAACTTGGTCGTTGTTCAATACATATATCATTACTTATATCAAAATTACAGCTAGGCAAGTATCTACCTGTTAGTTATCTAATACCGTTGCCGTTACTACAATAGTACCTTGCCTTTATCTCGTTTTTTACAGTTTATTTGCTGAAGGCGCACGATAAAGATAAAGATAGTGGCAGTCAACGCTTTTATCGCAAAGTATTGCGCGAAAAGAGCTCAAAGTTAGTGCTTTTTAGTCTGAATAATTAGACTTTTGCACACCTTTGCCCAACGAATAAACGTTGTACGGGTTAGTGGAGCGTAGGTAGTGGGTATCGATCCTTATTCACGAACGCCCACTTTTGACCTACTAAACGTACCTACGTTACTTTTTTCGTAGTGGGTTACTGTTTTCATCACGGTAATTTGTTATCGATGCTGGCTGTTTTCATGATTAATAATTCTTCCCAAATGGGACAGAATTGTAATAAAAATATAATTTACCATAATATCCTGTCATTGATCAGCCTGTCAGCTGTTTTCAATTTCATATTATCACGTTAACGTTTATATTGTTTTGATATTTGAAATAAACTTGAATCAAGTTAACTTTCAAACATTGCGTTCATTAATCAAAAGTTTGGCGCAGCGCCTCGCATCCTCCGTCTCCGCCTCCGCCCACCCTTGCTCCTCACTACAACCATAAATATACACAGTATGTTATTTTCAATTTTAGGTCTCACATAATACCCCTGTAAGCTAGCGTAGTTGGTAACACCGTGTTCAGAAAGGTCTGAATGCGATACTAGTGCCATCTGGTGCGCAGATGTCATTTTTATAATCAAGGCGATAAACACCACGGTGGAAAAGTTTTATTTATTATAAAATTTGAATTTTTTTGTTAAAATGGATGATACTTGCCGACTTTGTTGTTCTACAACTTTTGTAAATAACAATATATTCGATGAGGAAAATGCTTTATATCTAAAAATGTCGTTATATTTACCGATAAAGGTAAAGTACCGATAGAGTTATCTTTTTTATGTCATCATTTTATTTGACCCGTTTTAATGCGAAATGGTCGATTCCTGCAGGTCTTCAAGAATGACCGGCTGCCCCAGAAGGTGTGTGACAAGTGCAGTTGTAAAGTGAATGATTTCTACCAGTTCTGTAACGAAACTATCGAGGTCCAGGACAGGTGAGTTTAATTACCATTTTCCTTTCAATAACAATTGATTGTGTACTTTCACAGTGTATTCTTGTACACTCGCCTGTTGAATGCATAACAATTTATAAACCATTGAACAATACTAACTAATATCTCCAACCTGTATCACTCTGAGTGGTAGTCATTATGAATAATTAATAATTTGTATTGATTGGACATTGGTGTCCTATGTTTATTTCAGGTTAAGAGCGCTGCTCATTTCGAGCGGTGTCGCTACCGGTGATATAGTAGATCTTACCCGTATCAAAGAGAATGTCTCCCCAGTGCCCAGTAGTAAACTTGAGCAGGCCACACAGACCGAATGGAGTGATCCTGCATTGGAAAATGTACCCGCCATTGTTGAAAATACAGAGAAAGTACTCAACGCTGGTACAATTCAAATCAAAGAAGAACCACAACCTCTATCACCAATCAAAGAAGAAATGGAAACAGCAGACTATGACAATGGTTTCTCCGATAACAGTGATGATATATCATTAATCAAATTAAAAAAGAAGAAGAAAAAGGAACTGAATGGCCTTAAAAAGAAGCCTGAAAAGAAGAAAGCCAAACTCAAAGACTGGGAGATCATTATGAATGCATTACCGGAAGGAACGGCATTGTCTGTAGTCAATACAGATCAGATTAAAACTGTAGTGAAGGAAGAAATGGAGGTGAAACCTGATATGGACGTGTCGGTGGATATGAAACCGCTGAAGAGTGAACTGGGGGAGATGGACCTGTACAACTGCTGCATATGTTTCATGCAGTGCTTCACACGGAACGAGATACTACAACATTACAAGTAATTATCAGAATTTTTGAGATATGCATTTTTACTCCGTATCACACAAATGAATAAGCCAACAAAAATTTTATACATTGTATTTTACTGACAGAAGTCACAAATTCCAGGTACTTAAGCCTGAATTGTGAATTGGAATATACATACGAAAGCAACGGTAGCAAATAGCCATTTCTAATGTCTTCATATATTATACTATATAGTAAGTCTCGTCATTTCAAGTTGTTTAGGGTGTTTACATACCGGGTGTATTTGTCGGTGTGCATAAGCTCACAAGTAGCCGCTTTTATGATTCGCGCTTACTAGCGCATTCCATTACATCATGTTCCAGCTTGTTGAGTCGTGATACGAGTGGGTACTATCTTACATAGAGGAAAGTGTCGCCAGAGGGCTTTTTTATACATACAAGGGTATGGAAATGGGCTTATACCGCTGAGAAACACATCAGGTATGTAAATGCCTTTACACTTAGTGTAATCCATCTGTGACTCTCTGTGTAAGTTGCGTTATTGTAGGAATGTAATGACATAAGTGACCTAACTCATAATCACCATTGCTTTGCCTCAAACAATGCACTAATGCTTGAAAAATGTTATACATCCTGTAAAGTATCTTTTATATGCAATTTTGAGTCTTGTTATATGTATAATGATAAAATAGGGAGCTAATTTTTGACTTGTGAGAGAAGCCTTCCTTTGTTAATGTCAGTGACGAGTTACTGACTCATAATTTTCACACATCTTTATTTACTCTTACCGGTCTCTTATTTTTCACTGTAGGGATAACAGGCTGCTCTTAACAGGGGAGAGTGGTTGGGCTTTAATCTGCTAAGGGAGCCCAAGTCAGATTAGTAGATGTAAAATGCATGCTAATATATAGTGTCTATGGTGGAGTTTATGGTTTTCAGTTTCCTAACAATGTTTTCCTTTACATTGCACCCAAAAAGATATAATAATGTTCTCGCCTGAATTTAGCGTCCTTTACATTTAGCGGGATGATCCATACCACTTGGCCACCATACTTTATCGTGTGGGTGTCTCTCTATACCTAGTTGACACTTTGTTTGCATATGTTAAAGTATTTATACACACAATACGACGCTTAAATTCCATGACATTGGTTTGCAGACAACACGCCCTAGAGACTCCGCAACCGACTGAGGTACCCGCAGCGCCGCATCCGCCTGATATGGACCCGCTGCGATGCACACGGTGTAGAAAGGTACACAAACGATGTATAGCTACATAGCTGATATGTTCATTACCTAAGAAAAATCTTATAATATAATTTTAAACGTGTAGATTATTAGCATTGAACCATTCCTTTATATCACATATTAGTTTATCTAATTTAACATATACATTTTCTTTATTCTAATCGCTTACTATTACAGTTGTGTCATCGGCGAAGAGGACCATATCCATATCATTTTAGACACAAACGACGAATATCATTTTTGTAAAGACTAAATTAAAGCGGTCCTAAAATTGATCCTTGAGGTACCCTCATCATCATATCATTATATCCGATCTGTGTCTGTTCTAAAATTTTTGTTTCCTGTCAGCTAAATAGGATGTGAGTATGGATAGTTCCCTTCCTCGTACACCATAATGTTCTATCGTTAAATAATTTGATGACAGACGCAGTCAAATGCCTTTGATAAGCCGCAAAATAGTTAATAAATTTGGATCGTATGTTTTAAACATTGACGCATTCAAAGGGATGTAAATATGTGAAGGAAATAAAGATTTATCCTTTGATTTGGTGTTATTGCTGTGAGGTGATGTTTCGTTAATTGAGTCATGTCGTGTTCCGCAGACGCTGTCGCGCGCGGAGTGGGGCGCGCACTGGGCGCGGCACTGGGAGCGCGACCGTCGCCCCTACCGGTGCGCGCTCTGCGAGAAGAGCTTCCGCGACGCGCACCAGATACTCAAACACGGTAACATACCTAATGCAAGGGACAGACTGACAGACGCTATCTCGTTAACATTAGCGTTCTCCGTGACGCTCGCCATACATACAAATTCACGCCTTGCGATTCCCGATGGTGGCACGCAAATTTTCAGCTAGCACCTATAACTTAGTTTTCCACACTGTGTGCGCACCGCTCGCAATACAAACGGAACAATCTTTATGCTAATGTTCACCGCGGCCGGCGTTCGAACCCGAGACCCCTTGCGTTATATGCCGGGTTACTGCAACTGCACTCAACTCATGGTAAATGTCTCTTTGTAGCACACAGAAAGCAGCGTCAAAATGATATAAATTATACAGTTGTAGCGGCAACATTAGACCAAAGGTGGTAGAAAAATACGTCGCTGTCTCTATGAATGAGACAATGATCCAGTCACAACTAACTTCGGAGTTGTCCAGATCCATCGCTAGGAAAGTACATAAAATAAATTATATACCATCTAAAACGACAATTACAGGTCAGACGCACAAGTTCGGCTCGGGCGAGGAACACGCGGAACCCATCAAGAAGAGGTTTTTCTGTGACCTGTGCCCGGAGGGTTTCGTCTATATGAGGTTTGTTTGTGTCCACGGCGGACAGATCATTGCCATGTTACAAAAGTACAACGAGGAGAGAGGATTTGTCATTTTGATCTTAATTATGAACGTTTATGGCACACGTATGTTAGGAGCTTAATCTTCTGGAAATAAGAATATTCATATTTAAAGTGTGCTGTGCGGAGAACCGACGTCCTGAGTGGACATTCCTGGGGATGTCTCGTGGAGAGGGGCGTTGTTATGTACGGATAGATAGTAAACGAGCAGTAAATAAAAATTCAATAAACTATTTGTGTTAGTTACTTATGGAGTGAAACAATCCATGGAGATATTTCAAATTGGTTCATCAGTTTTGGTGTAAAACTTAACAAACAAACGTACATATTGTCGTGAACACTAATAAATATATTGTTATAGTTAAACTATCGTTCAACCTCTGAGCTGAGCTCGGGCAATCCTTCGCGAACCGATGCAAACTCGACTGATCCTCTCAACTCGAACTATCTCCGTGACGGTGGGGGGTGGTGGATGGTGTGACAGCAGCATGTGATGCAGGTACCTGCTGGCGCACCGCACGCGCGTGCACCCGGAGGCGCTGGCGCGCGCGCTGGTGCTGCGCTGCAACGTGTGCGCGCGCCAGTTCGCGCACCTCAACTCGCTGCGGCGGCACCTGCGCGCGCACTCCGGCGAGAGGAACTATCTGTGCAACGTGTGCGGCAAGGCGCTCTCCTCCAGGGAGCACCTCAAGTTCCACATCAGAATACACACCGGATACAAGCCCAACGTCTGCAAGTCAGTATACTGGTGCATACGTCGTTTCTTTTTAAATTCTTCCCCTAGGCTTGCTGATACCCGATCACTCAGCTGTCCAGACGTTGTACGCGTCGTGCAGACAGGGTCCGCCCACTGCCTTACCGCCGAGCTTATCAGTAACAAGAACTACATAATTGTGCAAAAGTCGTTTAAAGGCGTTAAACTTGGCTATTTACTACAGTGTCATTCGTAGCAGAAGAATAAACAGTTCACGCAAAGTCAGTCCGAAGGTGTATTGCCACTATACTGATTTCTGTCGCCAAACAAGTGAACCCGCATTCCTTGACTTGTATATTCCATCTTACAATCAAGAGTGGCGGGTGCGATATGTGGTTGCCAGAGAATACCGCTTAATATCAGGTGGACCAACTGTTCCTTCCCTCCCAAAAAACAGTATAGAAATTTTTAGTTTTGGAAAAGAAAACCATTATGTACAATATTAAATTACAAAATCAAATACTTGCTCAATATTGTTTGAGCTCCATCTGATCTCTTCTTTGGACGCTTATTCCAATATTCAGTGTGTGTGTGTGTGTGTGTGTCCACAGGACGTGCGGCAAAGGCTTCGTGAAAAAGTGCAACCTGACCCTCCACGAGCGCGTCCACTCCGGCGAGAAGCCGCACGTGTGCTCGCACTGCGGGAAGGCGTTCTCTCAGCGCTCCACCCTCGTCATCCACGAGCGGTACCACAGCGGCGCGCGGCCCTACGTGTGCGCGCTCTGCGGGAAGGGGTTCGTCGCTAAAGGGCTGCTGTCCATGCATCTCAAGACTACCTGCATATGGTACGTGCTACCCGCCACCGCAGCCTCGTCATCCACGAGCGGTACCACAGCGGCGCGCGGCCCTACGTGTGCGCGCTCTGCGGGAAGGGGTTCGTCGCTAAAGGGCTGCTGTCCATGCATCTCAAGACTACCTGCATATGGTACGTGCTACCCGCCACCGCAGCCTCGTCATCCACGAGCGGTACCACAGCGGCGCGCGGCCCTACGTGTGCGCGCTCTGCGGGAAGGGGTTCGTCGCTAAAGGGCTGCTGTCCATGCATCTCAAGACTACCTGCATATGGTACGTGCTACCCGCCACCGCAGCCTCGTCATCCACGAGCGGTACCACAGCGGCGCGCGGCCCTACGTGTGCGCGCTCTGCGGGAAGGGGTTCGTCGCTAAAGGGCTGTTGTCCATGCATCTCAAGACTACCTGCATATGGTACGTGCTACCCGCCACCGCAGCCTCGTCATCCACGAGCGGTACCACAGCGGCGCGCGGCCCTACGTGTGCGCGCTCTGCGGGAAGGGGTTCGTCGCTAAAGGGCTGCTGTCCATGCATCTCAAGACTACCTGCATATGGTACGTGCTACCCGCCACCGCAGCCTCGTCATCCACGAGCGGTACCACAGCGGCGCGCGGCCCTACGTGTGCGCGCTCTGCGGGAAGGGGTTCGTCGCTAAAGGGCTGCTGTCCATGCATCTCAAGACTACCTGCATATGGTACGTGCTACCCGCCACCGCAGCCTCGTCATCCACGAGCGGTACCACAGCGGCGCGCGGCCCTACGTGTGCGCGCTCTGCGGGAAGGGGTTCGTCGCTAAAGGGCTGCTGTCCATGCATCTCAAGACTACCTGCATATGGTACGTGCTACCCGCCACCGCAGCCTCGTCATCCACGAGCGGTACCACAGCGGCGCGCGGCCCTACGTGTGCGCGCTCTGCGGGAAGGGGTTCGTCGCTAAAGGGCTGCTGTCCATGCATCTCAAGACTACCTGCATATGGTACGTGCTACCCGCCACCGCAGCCTCGTCATCCACGAGCGGTACCACAGCGGCGCGCGGCCCTACGTGTGCACGCTCTGCGGGAAGGGGTTCGTCGCTAAAGGGCTGCTGTCCATGCATCTCAAGACTACCTGCATATGGTACGTGCTACCCGCCACCGCAGCCTCGTCATCCACGAGCGGTACCACAGCGGCGCGCGGCCCTACGTGTGCGCGCTCTGCGGGAAGGGGTTCGTCGCTAAAGGGCTGCTGTCCATGCATCTCAAGACTACCTGCATATGGTACGTGCTACCCGCCACCGCAGCCTCGTCATCCACGAGCGGTACCACAGCGGCGCGCGGCCCTACGTGTGCGCGCTCTGCGGGAAGGGGTTCGTCGCTAAAGGGCTGCTGTCCATGCATCTCAAGACTACCTGCATATGGTACGTGCTACCCGCCACCGCAGCCTCGTCATCCACGAGCGGTACCACAGCGGCGCGCGGCCCTACGTGTGCGCGCTCTGCGGGAAGGGGTTCGTCGCTAAAGGGCTGCTGTCCATGCATCTCAAGACTACCTGCATATGGTACGTGCTACCCGCCACCGCACCCTCGTCATCCACGAGCGGTACCACAGCGGCGCGCGGCCCTACGTGTGCGCGCTCTGCGGGAAGGGGTTCGTCGCTAAAGGGCTGCTGTCCATGCATCTCAAGACTACCTGCATATGGTACGTGCTACCCGCCACCGCAGCCTCGTCATCCACGAGCGGTACCACAGCGGCGCGCGGCCCTACGTGTGCACGCTCTGCGGGAAGGGGTTCGTCGCTAAAGGGCTGCTGTCCATGCATCTCAAGACTACCTGCATATGGTACGTGCTACCCGCCACCGCAGCCTCGTCATCCACGAGCGGTACCACAGCGGCGCGCGGCCCTACGTGTGCGCGCTCTGCGGGAAGGGGTTCGTCGCTAAAGGGCTGCTGTCCATGCATCTCAAGACTACCTGCATATGGTACGTGCTACCCGCCACCGCACCCTCGTCATCCACGAGCGGTACCACAGCGGCGCGCGGCCCTACGTGTGCGCGCTCTGCGGGAAGGGGTTCGTCGCTAAAGGGCTGCTGTCCATGCATCTCAAGACTACCTGCATATGGTACGTGCTACCCGCCACCGCAGCCTCGTCATCCACGAGCGGTACCACAGCGGCGCGCGGCCCTACGTGTGCGCGCTCTGCGGGAAGGGGTTCGTCGCTAAAGGGCTGCTGTCCATGCATCTCAAGACTACCTGCATATGGTACGTGCTACCCGCCACCGCAGCCTCGTCATCCACGAGCGGTACCACAGCGGCGCGCGGCCCTACGTGTGCGCGCTCTGCGGGAAGGGGTTCGTCGCTAAAGGGCTGCTGTCCATGCATCTCAAGACTACCTGCATATGGTACGTGCTACCCGCCACCGCAGCCTCGTCATCCACGAGCGGTACCACAGCGGCGCGCGGCCCTACGTGTGCGCGCTCTGCGGGAAGGGGTTCGTCGCTAAAGGGCTGCTGTCCATGCATCTCAAGACTACCTGCATATGGTACGTGCTACCCGCCACCGCACCCTCGTCATCCACGAGCGGTACCACAGCGGCGCGCGGCCCTACGTGTGCGCGCTCTGCGGGAAGGGGTTCGTCGCTAAAGGGCTGCTGTCCATGCATCTCAAGACTACCTGCATATGGTACGTGCTACCCGCCACCGCAGCCTCGTCATCCACGAGCGGTACCACAGCGGCGCGCGGCCCTACGTGTGCGCGCTCTGCGGGAAGGGGTTCGTCGCTAAAGGGCTGCTGTCCATGCATCTCAAGACTACCTGCATATGGTACGTGCTACCCGCCACCGCAGCCTCGTCATCCACGAGCGGTACCACAGCGGCGCGCGGCCCTACGTGTGCGCGCTCTGCGGGAAGGGGTTCGTCGCTAAAGGGCTGCTGTCCATGCATCTCAAGACTACCTGCATATGGTACGTGCTACCCGCCACCGCACCCTCGTCATCCACGAGCGGTACCACAGCGGCGCGCGGCCCTACGTGTGCGCGCTCTGCGGGAAGGGGTTCGTCGCTAAAGGGCTGCTGTCCATGCATCTCAAGACTACCTGCATATGGTACGTGCTACCCGCCACCGCAGCCTCGTCATCCACGAGCGGTACCACAGCGGCGCGCGGCCCTCCGTGTGCGCGCTCTGCGGGAAGGGGTTCGTCGCTAAAGGGCTGCTGTCCATGCATCTCAAGACTACCTGCATATGGTACGTGCTACCCGCCACCGCACCCTCGTCATCCACGAGCGGTACCACAGCGGCGCGCGGCCCTACGTGTGCGCGCTCTGCGGGAAGGGGTTCGTCGCTAAAGGGCTGCTGTCCATGCATCTCAAGACTACCTGCATATGGTACGTGCTACCCGCCACCGCACCCTCGTCATCCACGAGCGGTACCACAGCGGCGCGCGGCCCTACGTGTGCGCGCTCTGCGGGAAGGGGTTCGTCGCTAAAGGGCTGCTGTCCATGCATCTCAAGACTACCTGCATATGGTACGTGCTACCCGCCACCGCAGCCTCGTCATCCACGAGCGGTACCACAGCGGCGCGCGGCCCTACGTGTGCGCGCTCTGCGGGAAGGGGTTCGTCGCTAAAGGGCTGCTGTCCATGCATCTCAAGACTACCTGCATATGGTACGTGCTACCCGCCACCGCAGCCTCGTCATCCACGAGCGGTACCACAGCGGCGCGCGGCCCTACGTGTGCGCGCTCTGCGGGAAGGGGTTCGTCGCTAAAGGGCTGCTGTCCATGCATCTCAAGACTACCTGCATATGGTACGTGCTACCCGCCACCGCAGCCTCGTCATCCACGAGCGGTACCACAGCGGCGCGCGGCCCTACGTGTGCGCGCTCTGCGGGAAGGGGTTCGTCGCTAAAGGGCTGCTGTCCATGCATCTCAAGACTACCTGCATATGGTACGTGCTACCCGCCATCGCAGCCTCGTCATCCACGAGCGGTACCACAGCGGCGCGCGGCGGTGCACCATGTGACATCAGCTCGCAGAACGTAACCAATACACAGCAGCCGGTTCTGCGCTTAAATATCTCTTGTTCAAATAACGTTTCGACGTAAAGGTAAGGAAGTAAGGCAACAATATCAGTGTCGGCCGGTCAGGTGTGCTCGGACATTGAGATGATGACTAAGTAAGCTTACACAGCTTCGTAGCCAAGGGCCGGCTGTCCGCCTCAAGTGCACCGGTCTTCTTCTTCTTCGAGTCACCGGTTGTGTCGAACCAGTGTGGTGAAAGGATTGTAAGTGCGCCTCAAAGAGGCTCCTTTCGTGCACTCGACACATGTCTTCGAATTTATAGTTCTAGGACATGTCGGTTTCCTCACGATGTTTTCCTTCACCGTTTTGAGAACGTGGTATTGCGCACATAAAGCTTTCAATCGTAAAACTCATAGGTGCACGTCGGGATTTGAACCGGCGACCTCCGGATTGAAACTCGGGGGTCAGTACCGCTAGACGACCACGCTCTCAGTGCACCGGTGATGTCGGCCGACTGACTTCAATTTGGTAATCGTTCTATTAATAGAGAATGTTTATCAGTCCCACGTCAAATTGGTAATGATCAGTCGGTCAGTCCGGCATTACGTTACGCGAGGACGCCACCGGACTCTACTCGTTCTCTAGTAATCGAAACTGAGAATGTAGTTGGATCGTCCAACAACAGATGGCGTTATATCGAATTATGTTTATTTTTTATTCGGATTGCACTTGCACGTTGTTCGAGTCGGTCACAAATAAATAGCCAAGGAGTGTGCACGTAAAGTGGTTTCCTTTCAAATCCCCGCTTGTAAAGTGGAATTTGAAACTTCGTTGGAGCCTGCATTAATAATAATAATAATTTGTTTATTTCAGGCTACTTAGTATTAAATACATTGACCCATATAAATATATACCTTAGTGACTAACATACATATAATAACTTAAGACTACAACAAATGAAAGGGATTTTACTTCTTAGTCGCTTCCCAAAGGCGTCGGTAAACGATCCCAGCAGGCCAAAATCCTGGATCAAGGATCACATCTTTAAGTTAAGCATTAGTATGTGTGTACTTAAACTTATTTTTTATCGAATTGGATCAAAGTTACTTAGCTTTCGTTTTAGGCTGAGGAAATCGTTAAGCTTCGGTGGGCCATCTACTTTATGTCAAGCCTGACGTTCTGTTTATTAAATCCACTTGCGAATTACATAGGTGCCATTTTCGAAGATTGAACCTTAATAATAATTACTTTAAAAGGAATAAGTTCACCCAAGTTTCATATTTTGTATTTTAGCAAATGTCATGATATTATGCTTTATAATAAAACCTTTTGATGTGAAACATCTATAGCCGCACGTAAAACCAATTTATGGCGTGGCGACGCATGCCGTGGCGACGCGTCGCCACGGCATGCGTTGCATATTACTTTTACAAAATAATGTCGATGTTTCACATCTGCCAGGCGTCCCGTGACGGCTCACATTTTTTTTTATTTTCAGATGTACGCGACGCAACACTACACCGGTGCACAGACTGATACAAACATACACTAAATAAACTAATTAATTTTAAATAAATTTTATGTAATTCCTCATATTATTAGTTAATTTTAAATAATTTTATTGTAATTCCTCATATTATAAGTTCATCCCGTAATGTTAATTCCAAATGTGAAATATGCGACTATAATTAGTTTAAGTTGTATGTTAAAATAATAATTAATGTGATATATTAGTTACTACACAGTTGTAAGTGTACAAATTTTATAGGAAATGTGTCGCACAAAAGATTATATTAAAGTCCAAGCACATACTGATGTGAAGTTTTGAGTTTCCTTTGCAGAATTTAGTTTCCCTATTAGTATTCCTATTTACCTATTACTTTACTTATTTACCTATTTAGTATTCCCTATGCCGATATCAACACTAATTGTAAGTATATATACAGGGTGTGGCGTAATGAGTGGATAATAGGGTACCTGCGGGTAGGGGCCATTGTGGCGGTTCAGAAAAATATTTGTTATGCTCAGTAAAAGTGCCTCGGTTTTCGAGATATTCGACATTTTCGAAATTTAAGAAATATTTCACCCTTCGTCACTATTTTTGGCGCCCAGACTGCAAATGAATTTTTTTTTTCTATCTGTTTTTTGGATAGTATTCTTGGATAGATGTGCTATCGAATGGAAACTATTATTTTTATAACACAAGCACAGTTATGTTTTTAAAATAAGATTTCACTAAAATTTTACTTGCTTTCGAATTTCGAAAATGTCGAATATCTCGAAAACCGAGGCACTTTTACTGAGCATAACAAATATTTTTCTGAACCGCCACAATGGCCCCTACCCGCAGGTACCCTATTATCCACTCATTACGCCACACCCTGTATATAAATATTTTAGTGGCAGAATCCGGCACACTTCGGCCGCAGGTTCTCCAAAAACACTTAGATGACATTTTCGTGGTGATCGGTCAACCAGTTTTAGAGTTTATCTACTTCATAAGTAAATAAATATTGTTGGATATTTCACACAGCTCCGTCTGGCCCTAAACTAAATATATTTATTATTAACCAGTACGGCTTCTGCCAATTATATATAGCTTGTACTGTGGGACAGACAACTGATATAACATAGTCAGTTTGTCCTTGTTGGGAATCGAACTCACGAACCACGCAGAAGGCAGTTACTACCAACTGAGCTGTGAGGCCAGTCGATAGTTATACATATTCGAAAACCATTTTTATACACAACGACTGTATAGCCTGCGGCTTTGCTCCGACCATATCACTTTCGCAGATGTGGCGAGAAATTGTAACATACATACATACAAACAGACTTGTGAGTGGAGAATGAGGGTCTGTTAAGTCTTATTTGCTTTATCGATCTACTGAAATGCTTTTCTATATACAACTAATATTATATACTGATTGAAATACTGATGAAATTTTAAGTCATTTCTTAGTGTCAAGCAGTCAACAACGTAGAGCAAATTCCTAAAGAAACGATTGCTTTTCTGTTTACGTCGGGCACTTATTTAGTTTTATGTAGCGTAGGTATTTTTTTAATGGACTAGCTGTGCCCGCGGCTTCATCCTTGGTGAATTAAGTTTGTGACTAAAAGAGTTGAGAGACCTTAGTACTACGTACAACACGTAGGTATCTGCTAATGAAAGTCCCGTCAACGTTCAGCCGTTCTGGAGTTTAGTCGGAACAAATAGACAGGCAAACTTAGACTTAAAATACTGCTTTTTATAAGTACTTTTATAAAATATACTATGAATGAATACAGTAAATATGGCGGTTATGGCGGGATTAGTTTTTTTATTTTTATGTTAGGTAGTTACTGAACGAGCCGACGGCCCACCTGGTGGTAAGTGGTAACCTCGGCCCATAACAACCGATGCGACTTGGGTCCGCCCATACGACAAGACCCAAGTCGCATCGTATGCGCCCGTAACTCTGAGACGTGTAGGTGGAATGTCTCTTGTGCCTGTAATTTCACCGGCAACCACACCTTTCAAACTGGAACACAGTAACGCGTACGCGTTACTGCTTGGCGGCAGAAATGGGCATGGTGGCAGTACTTCCCCGGACGAACTTGGCGAGTTCTACTGCTCTGAAAGTACCTATGACTAGTAGTGTATGCCTTCAGAACGTAAAATAGACTTGTCGTGATGTAAATGAACTTAGATAGGTAAATTGATTGATGAGTTTATCTTCCAAATTATTTTATTATTTCTTTCCAGTCATTTTATACATTAAGATAGATACTAAGATAACTGCCGAACTGAAACTTGATAACTGCTTAATTAAAAAGGTTAATTGTATTCGCGAATAATTACAAAAACACTGTTAAGTGAGACAATTTTGCAAATTAAGGGTTCCGTGCCTATAAAACAATTATGATAAAAATTTTGTTTTCCCTTTGCGTTATTCTAAAATCAATATGAGTCAATTTATTGGCTTTTTTATAAACATACCTACAATTAGTTAGCCTTCAAATTTCAAATTTAAATGATAAGAATTATAGAATTATAAAAGAAATTAGAATGGTATCAGTTTCAATACAGATAGTTTACTTACAAGTACAAAAAATTCGCGAAATATTCCATATCCATATATCACAGCGCCTATATGTTGGCTCAGTATTGCGTTTTAATCCAATAAATAACCAGATCCGGTTAACGAGATCGTCAGGTGTAATGCACAGCATCCAAACCAGTACTGTCCCACGGTTATACCGCCAACATAAATAGCCCCACATTACCTGTACATCTCATCGACTTTGAGAACTCTTTTATCGGGCCGGATGTCGCGCTTCAAATGGTTATGCTCCCAAGATATATACGTAGTCAGTTGTGCCACACCTTCATATATTCATTGACTCCTCAAATCGGGAGGGTGAAGGTCGATGTCAAGGGTCCTCAGCTCTCAGCAGCGGACAATCAGTTTTCAGCCGGCCCTCGCTGGGGGAAGACGTGTGCGCGTGTTTTATATTTATCACGTCGGCCTTGGCGCTATTTTGACCGGTGTTTGTGTCTATTCTGAACGGACCCACATGTAAGTATTTACTACAAGTTTTATTACAGCGATTTCAGATTTTTCTCGATGTGAAAATATCGCTACTTCGATTTATTAAACAATTCGATTTTGAATACGAAAACTAACGCGTTGCGAATATGGTAATTAATGTTATTTACGGAAATAAAGATAGGTTTTGCAATGGATTTATAATTTTCAAATATTTTATTTTAAAATTCAATTGATGTTGCAAGATAAGTTACAGTAATAAGTAGATTGTCATCTAAGCAGTGTACATACATCTGCCACATAAGGAATTCTATGCGACACTGAACTTGTTGATCTCCAATGTCAACATAATTCAATAAACAACGCGCGGCGTCAGCTCGCGTCAGGTTTACCGACATTCTTATTTCCATCTATTAATATTTATAAGGCAAGTTTAAATCAACGTTAAGCGCCGAAATTCTCTACAAAATAGTTTTGCGTAATGACCTTATCGATCGCTCCCATTAAATCGTGTCGCGAGAACGATTCATTAATCAGTGGTAAAGAAAAAACAACACCGACCCCAACATTGACCCCTGTGATACTCCGCAGTCGTCGTAACGCAAAAGCAGTAAAATTATAAACACGATAGCTTTATCGCAAAATGTAATAACCGAAGAGCATCCAGAACGTTGTGAATTAACTAAACAAGAGCTAATTGGAAGGGGAACAAGTAGAAGCGCGTAGATGACTTCGTCGAAGGCTTAATCAAAATTGATGATTGACGAGACAAGATCCCTTTTGTTGTGGCCATAGAAATAATGGGGACGTGCGACAAGCGACTCGGGTACACTGATCAACAAGTATAATGTATTGAGACAGCTTCCCTTTCTTGTTGTCGTGACAGAAGACACCTTGGTGTTACTGACGGCAATAATATCCGGTCCGGTGCAGGTAGCTGACGTGATTATGTGCAACAATTGGAATCGCAGCTTCACACTTTTGTTAGACAAGGCTAGTCCAGGCCATCAGCTGTTACTGATTCCACTTTAACAGTAGTCACATAACTTAGTTTGATACGACTTCATGTAGGTTCATTGATTTCAAATAGTATGTTTATGTGCCGGAATTCTGCTGTCCACAATGATACTATCTTCAAACGTTTATTTACTGTGTTTGCGTAAATAGTTTCTAATGCGTGGGCGTAGCCGTAGGCAAGGCGCCTGTCACTTGCGACACCGTTTGCTTTTGGATGACTGGAATCATAGTAACCGGGGGGCTTTTCTATTTCTTTTGTATTTATACTGCCGACAGACTTAAAGTAGCTGTGATCAGACCTACGTACCTAAGCTTCTTAGCTATCGACGATATTGCACCGGCAGCCAGTTTGAAGCAGTAACTGTATAACTAATAAAAGCATTTTTTTTTTTACTATTTCAATCTGTCGCTTTGAAATCTTGGAATAAAGCGATATCGTAAGAGTTATGTTCTGATATGGCAGGCAGGAGTCAAGATTTTTGTTTGTGGAGGAGAGTAACTTTGTTTCGTTACTATTTAATTTTCTTTACATATCAAACGGACAAGTTTTAGTCGATTCAAGTTTTTATCATGTCACTGTTATATTGGATTAGATTTCGTTAGATAGCTACAATTACTCTACGATGTATATTAGGTACATACCTATTATCTTGATTAATTTTGCAAATTGTACCGCACATGTGACTGATAATGAAGTAGGTATCTATTGTCTTAGATATATTATATTTCGAAAGCGTATTATTTTGTATCCGAATATTTACAAGACAAATATATCAATCAAAATGAATCAGCATGCTTGTACCTCCTGTTTTTTATCCCAAAGTGTATCAATATGTTTTGCGAGTTAAAGATTTGAATTAGGATTTGAAAGGTCCTTGGCCACGTCGTTAGTTACCCTGCCTGCAGAGAGAGGTGTCGCAGATTCGATCCCGTCCCGGGCTTTGAGTGTTGTTTGTTCATGCCGTCTGGGCACAGGGGAAACTAGTGCAGAGATCTGCAGAATCTTTTTTCTGCTATAGTTTGGCAAAACATAAATTCGAGATAATAAAGATATAATTGTTTTAAAACAATAATATCACTTTTATCTCGTATTTTTGTTTTTTTTTGTTGTTTTTTTGACAAGTAAATGTGATAAAAATAGAAATAAATAATAAATATGGACGAAATGTTTTTCTTCGCATCATATGTACTCGTAGGTATAAATAGACGAGGTTAATGATATGCTGTGAATGATGACTCCCATATAGACTCCCCTAAGCGTCCTGCAATAAACAAATATACTATACATAGGTATGCAATTATTTTCCCATGCAAAGACACAATTGAACTCTTTGCACTGGGGATAACATTATCATGGGAATATAGACATAATAATTGTTGAATTTATTAATCGTCTCCATTGATTTCTCCATGATCTCTAAATCAACCTAAGGCTTTATTCTAGAAAATTATTCTTAAATAGTTCAAAACACTGCCAGGAATGTACCATGTTGTATGGATAGACAAGTTAGTCATTTCACCATATTTTTATACTTTATTCTCTTGAGAGACCTTCTAGAATATTTCTTCAATAAAGTTCTGTTTTTCTGTGTTATCCGTCAATATATTTGGATGCAAATGATCACTTTCTGCTTTATAAATCGTCACCGCGCGTCCTGTATAATGTATGGTACATACCTAATCATTGGACCGACGGGCGATGCGACGTTGGGGTGGGGCGGTCAAAACAATATATCCATTCTCTATTTTCCGGTTTTGATAGTATTAGTACTTTTAATAATGTACTTATTTGTTTTTTCACCACCAAACGAGCCGATGGCCCTGGTGTTAAGTGTTAACCTCGGCCCATAACAACCGATGCGACTTGGGTCCTCCCCACTAGGTATGATAAGACCCAAGTCGCATCGTATGCGCCCGTTACTCTGAGACGTGAAGGTGGAATGTCTCATGGGCCTGTAATTTCATCGGCAACCACACCTTTCAAAACGGAACACAGTAACGCGAATGCGTTACTGCTTGGCGGTAAAAATGGGCATGGTGGCAGTACTTCCCCGGGCGAACTTGGCGAGAGTTTTATTGCTCTACTTTTTGTTTATATGTAGGCCAAGGCATACCAATTATTATGTGTATATGTATCATGTAAT
The DNA here is from genome assembly GCA_947359385.1 of Chesias legatella. NCBI lineage: Eukaryota > Metazoa > Arthropoda > Insecta > Lepidoptera > Geometridae > Chesias > Chesias legatella. The sequence goes on along the minus strand of OX375764.1, from coordinate 13,446,570 downwards.
TAGTGGATTCTAATTAAAACAACAGTTTACGAAACGATTGGGTATATTTAGAACATCTGAGAGCGTGGTGGTCTAGCGGTACTGACCCCCGAGTTTCAATCCGGAGGTCTCCGGTTCAAATCCCGACGTGCACCTATGAGTTTTTCGATTGAAAGATTTATGTGCGCAATACCACGTTCTCAAAACGGTGAAGGAAAACATCGTGAGGAAACCGACATGTCCTAGAACTAAAAATTCGAAGACATGTGTCGTGTGCACGAAAGGAGTCTCTTTGAGGCGCACTTACAATCCTTTCACCACACTGGTTCGACAGAACCGGTGACTCGAAGAAGAAGAAGAAGAACATCTTTTATCTGGAGTCGGGTTTGGTTGTCGTATAAATTATTGGTTAATTTGTGCACTGAATTGTTGATTGTATTACCTACCATACATTAACATATACAGTTAAACATTATACAGCTACATAACAGATGTATGCGAGGTCACGCGAAGCATTGACATTGTGGTCTGTGTAGCAAACACTGTTAAGATGGCTTGTTTGCAGACACACCCTTGACACTCCCCCGGAACGCGTCACAACCCCACGACCCTTACGCCAAGCCGCACTCATCCCTACGGCGGAAATTTAATAATAATAATAATGGTGGACATTCCACACATCGCCATCTATCCCCAAAGTAAGCTAAGCATAGCTTGTATCATGGGAAACAGACAACTAATATAATACTTATATAATTTTCTTTTGTAAATACATACATATAATACATATTAACACCCAGATACAGAACAAACATCAATGTTAAATGCCACATAAATGTTTGTCCTGAGTGGGGATCGAACCCACGACCTACAGCGCAGAAGGTAGGGTTACTCCAGTCAGTCAAAGGAAATATTCGTGTTATCGCGATGTATGTAGATACAGGCCTACAGGCCTTATAGCTCAGTTGGTTAGTAACCCTACCTTCTGCGCTGTAGGTCGTGGGTTCGATCCCCACTCAGGACGATTGGGCTACCCCAATCGTCGCAAAACGTCGCCACTTCGGGCAAAACCGGAAACAATTTGCTAGCTTTCGGTAAACTCTCGCACACCGAAGGATCTGTCGTGAAGGTCTTCGCTTGCTGAGTCAAAGTCAAAACTTTATTTTCCATAGAATTCATAAAGAAATGGCTTAGAAACATCAGTAGATAAATTTAAAATATAAGGTCACGCGTACATAAGTCGCTTATGTACTTGTTTTTTGTGCAATAAAGTATTTTCTATCTATCTATAAATCTGGGCGTGTTTAAACCCTATCCATCCCTCCATGGGCAACTTGAGCAGCGCAGACATCAAGGGTAGCTTTGTCGTGTTTAAGTCAATCGAAAAAACTCATAGGTGCACGTCGGTATTTGAACCGGCGATCTCCGGATTGAAACTCGGGAGTCAGTACCGCTAGACCACCACGCTCTCGATTGCTCTTGATCGAAGAAGATTGAACTGTGTAGCAGAGACAGCGCCCACCTCCTTAACCAGTAACCTGTGGTTCCACAGTTATCTTACTTAAAATTGAAATAAGTAAGAATAAATCTAAATGCTAAAATGGAATCGATAAGGTTTTCACGTGTTTTATCGTAGGAGCTACTTCGAATGTAATTGATTTCCTTGCATTCATAATAATGAATTTCTCAAACTATAATAAACTGTTATTTGTAGTATATAACAGCCATATTGATATAAATTGCACGTTTAACTGCACAGTGCCATGATCAATATTGTCCAATTGAAAGCATTGTATCAATTTGGCCGCTCGTTTTAGATCTCAAGTGTCACATGACTGAGGTCACCGAGGGGACTAGTCCCGTCTTAGCCTAGCACCACACAGGCAACAGGTTCGATTCTCCATATCTTTTCCCCGATGGGATGAGGTAATTATCCGATCGCACACACACTAAAATTATCTTTTCTGTTTATTGTCTGAATTGAAAAAAACTTTCTGCCGCCAAGCAGTACGCTTTCGTGTTTAATGTATTCGATTTCAGTGGTGTGGTTGCCGGCAAAATTACAAGCACGTGTATTCCCATGCCTATGTGGGGGAGGAACCAAAACATAGCTTTTGGTATGGGCAGAGGTCACATCAGACTATCTCCTCTTTCTGTTATATTTCGCAGAAAACATAGATTTGGTCTCATTTTCGGTGAGAAGACCTTCTGAAGACCAGATTGGATAGAAACCTTACATGAATACATAATTTGGATGTTCATTTGTGAAAGCTTTATGATACTCTACAACATTTATTAAGTTTTCCTTCAGTCTCCTTCTATTAACTAAAAAACTGCTGTAACCTAAGTAGGCGGTGATGTCTGCGACTCAGTTTTATTATTTTTGCTCTGCGATGATTTGATTTATTATAAGTACCTTTACTGTAGCGAGGCAATAATAGGGCTGCAACTGAAGGGACATCAGAGTAATAGGTACGACAATTGAATTGATAAGAAAACCACATAAAACCATCGTTGTCACGTAAAAATACCATAATTATATGTATATCAGTCAATATGTGTTGAGACGTCACCACACTCCATTGTAATTCCTTCAAATTAATATAAATTGAGAAAATGCTGTACAAGCGGAGTCTATTAAGGTGAGATTTTATAAATAAACTACAATAAAGATACATATATATATATATATATAATAAAAAGATAAATTAAAAAACAATAATTATGTTAAAAAGTAGGATAAGAATTCTATCAATTGCGTCTGGTTCCCATACTACAAGCTATGCTTAGTTTGGGGCGATTAGGCGCTGTGTCATATTATCATCCGACAAATTTATAAAGTAGTATTTATAATTATTTTGCGCAGTAAAATTAAAAACCGACTTCATCGACGATCAATTAATTACATATTCCTCATTATTTCAAACTTGGATGACATATTTCTTCCTTCTTTTGATTTATAAACACCACTACTGAACCGATTTTGATGAAATATCAATGGGACCAACTTCCTTTATTTAATTAAATAAAAAAATCATATCCTCTCAAATAAAAAAAAAAAAAAAAAAATCGCATAGAAAAAAAATGTGAGCCGTCACGGGACGCCTGGCAGATGTGAAACATCGACATTATTATTATTATTAATATGCAACGCATGCCGTGGCGACGCGTCGCCACGCCAGAAATCGATTTTACGTGCGGCTATAGATGTTTCACATCAAAAATAATAAATAAATAAATAATAATATATAATAAATAATTAATAATAAATAAATCGTATAGTCCTGACCTCAGAATAAGCATGTCTCCCGTTTGGGATCGGAAGAAACAGAGCTGCCATTTCAGTTCTCAGCTCGCACCACTGAAAATGACTTATTTTATATATTCTTGGGGTTTACACAATTTATCTGAAGTTAAAAATCAAGACGGCAACCTTGAAATATGCGCATTATGGTGTGTTGTGTTGGATAAGTCATTACAATTATCGACACGCGACAGACATCAGAACACACTACTTGTTTTGTTATTAATCTTTTTTCTCAAACTTTTTATAGTAAAGGTAATATATGGTTATTATGTAGTCTGAATGTGTAGTTAACTCGCATGACATTCACATTGGATTTGTAATATCGCCCGTGAATACTATGCTTTTTTAAGAGCAGTAGAACTCTCGCCAAGTTCGTCCGGGGAAGTACTGCCACCATGCCCATTTCTGCCGGCAAGCAGTAACGCGTTCGCGTTACTGTGTTCCTTGAAAGGTGTGGTTGCCGGTGAAATTACAGGCACATGAGACATTCCACCTACACGTCTCAGAGTTACGGGCGCATACGATGCGACTTGGGTCTCGTCGTACCTAGTAAGGGAGGAGCCGAGTCGCATCGGTTGTTATGGGCAGAGGTTACCACTTAACACCAGGTGGGCCGTCGGCTCGTTCCGTAACTGTATCACATAAAAAAAATGCTATAAAAGTGTATATGTAATAATTTGCCTATAGATTTAAAGCTCCTCCAAGGAATAAAGTTTTTAAAATAACCTGAGGAAATGGTTGATATCAAAAGTATATTCCAAACTCACAGAGTAATTTGATAAATAATTTTTATTTTTTGTAATTTGTATGTAGTATTTTGTATACTTTTTACCTTTTTTTGGTTTTTTCACTAAAAAACATTATTGTATGTCCGAAATGGCCAAACTGTTCGACCTTGTATCATATTTTTAAGATCCTTTTTGTACTACAGTTACACAATAAAAAAAACTGATTCTGATACAAATTTTGACACCCCGTTTTACTTTAGACAACAACAGTGTACAAACAGACAAACACAGTCCTCCAACTAAATTTCAATATAATCCGGCAGCTGGGAAACTAAATGTATTAATATAAATTAAATGTCTTACGTAGTAACGAAATCATCAGCGAGTCCAGCAGTAAAAACGTTAACATATCAATGTAGAGCAAATGAGAGTTAAAGGTATGTTTGTATTAGTACAGACACAAATACAGTAAAATTATATCCTTATACTATAGAGATTAATTTGACGCCCTTCGGAAAATTTCAGTCGTTCAATAGATCAAGAGCTTGATGCGCGCTCTACAATATCAGGGTCGCGCTCCGCAGAGGTCGCGGAGTGTATCACCAGAAGAGATTATAGCAGACATGTGTGCATTATCTTTACCTACTAATATATAAACTATTTCATTGATAAGCCTAAATAAATATTTAATTATTTGACTCTTAAATTGTTGGACAGTTTCATCGACAGACATTAACGTCATTAGTTTAATACTTTGCTTAGCGATTGATTAGGTAATCAATGATTCACCATCCTCCGTGGCAGTTGTTTTAAATTCAGTCGAAATACAATCAATCAATCAACCAATCAAATATTTTATTTGCTTAAAATAAAGGTAACAAAGGTTTTCAGGTCTTACTACTAAAATGGTTCCAACTTATTTTCACCACAGAGGCATGCAAAAATATCCTACACAATGAAAAAATAAAAATAATAACAAATAAATACAAAATACACACACAATAAAATACAAAACGCTACTTACCTAATGTGTGGCTAAGTGTAACGCTTGAAGGCTTAGATTTTAATTTTACTGTCCTATACTAGTCTTCTAAGTGAGGTTCCTAGTGCAAAGGCAGATATGTTGAAGAATTTAACCTGTTTCTGAGAGTGCGAAGGAGACAAAACCAGTGTGAGATATTTCTGTGACAAGAGTCGTAACATTTCCATGTTTTATGTTTTTGATCGTTTGCATCAAAAACGTTAAACATGGGAATGTTTACGGCAACTAAACATATCTGGTTGCAAACCAATGGTTTTTGGGTGATATGATTCATGATGTAGTAACTAAAGGGTCAATATTCAACTAACGATATCAAAACGATGATAACATATCTGAAAGGAAACACCATAATCTATCCATTCATACAGACCGTTCAAAACTTTACATAATAATCACAAACAATTGTGTTTTTGTCCATTTCCACACGTCAAACTGTGATATTATATCCTTAAAGACTGCAGAAAAAAGCATTCACAAAGAAATAAATCATCATACGGCCATACCAGTGGATCGAATACAGTATTTTCCATTATTGTGAGTTGACCTCAGATAAACTTATTTAACGCCCAATCTATCTGGCAATCCTTATTGCCAAAATACTTGTTTGCTTGATTCTTTATAAGCAAAAATACTAAGATATTCATTACGCTTAGTTTGTCGTTTAATCGTAAATCCAAGCATACCGTCCAGAATTATATGGATCGCAGGACGCCTGCGTCGGTGCTTTGGCCTCTCCAAGGCTTTGGACATAGTGTCGTATGCAACTAGAGGGTCAGGGGCTTTTACGTTGAAGTACGAAATAGTTTTAAATACTGTTATGTTGGTGTAAGTTGTATGTAAGTTAGATAAGTATATGTAATTTATGCCAATTTTAAAATATATTTTTTATATAATAAATAAATTAATAATTCTGTTAATGACGTAATTTTTTGTGAGGCAGTCAACGCCCGATTCACTTTCTTCTATTTCCCATTTGGCACTATGCCATATCATATGTAATAGTGGAATCAAAATGTGTTTATTCAAACACTCTATTTCCTGACTTTACTGAAGTTCCTATTATACGAGTATGTAATCATTAAATAACTTTAATTTCATCTTCGATTGAACATGAAAAAATATGAGACTAGCTTTGCCCGCGGTTTCGCCTGCGTTGATTTTAATTTATGACTGTAGCTACGTGGTTTAGTCATTTTTTTTTCAATTATCCTTTATTAAGGTAACGTTATGTTATTTATATATAGATTATAGACCTTTCGCGATAATAAATAGACATTCATTTGTAATATGACCTTTGTTCGGTTAGTCTGGACATTTGGCAAAAAACGTTTGCAGATGAGACGAGAGGCGCTTGCGATGTTATTGATCACAATATGTCGTTATGGATTTGATGCTCTCTGTAAACAAAATACTTCTAAATAAGATCTTAATGATTATAAAGAAACTAGTTATAATATGATTGCTATTGGCCGAAAAGTAAATGTAGAGTAAGTAACCCTTGGAAGATTATCGTTGACGCAATCTGTGGAATGTTTGCAAATGCTTGACCATGCCGAGTTCAAGTGTCCGACATCGCCGGCTCAACTAACTCACACAGCGGAATAAACGTTAAAATACAAGAAGAACACACAAACACACACACACACACACACACACACACTGTGTACTCTGTGTGTGGAGTGTGTCGGAGGGCGGTGGGCGCGCCGCTACGTCACGACCGCCGCCCGCCGCGCTGCGCCCGCGCATCTCACTTCATTACAATGTACACATACAATACTTGTAGTAATTCATTGGGTATTTGTGTATGTTTGTTGTTATCTGTAGTGCTCTAGTTAAATAATATAATAACTCTTCCGATGCACGCAAACACGTTTTTTGTTAACTGTACATTCGTTTATACTCTCCTAAATCAGTTATAAGGTATTTACCGTTGATACCATTTTCAATTCGACTGGCCTTATAGCTCAGTTGGTTAGTAACCCTACCTTCGGCGCTGTTGGTCGTGGGTTCGATCCCCACTCAGGACAAACATTTATGTGACATTTGTAATATTGATCTTTGTTCTGTGTCTGGGTGTTAATATGTATTATATGTATGTATTTACAAAAGAAAAGTATATAAGTATTATATCAGTGTCTGGTTCCCATGATACAAGCTATGCTTAGCTTACTTTGGGGCTAGATGGCGCTGTGTTAAATGTCCACCATTATTTATTTATTATTTAGGTGCACAAATTGAGCCCTTTGATCCTTTCACCAGCACTTGTGTTCGGATCAGTAGGTAGGTTCTCTTAGTAATCAAAATGTTAGTTATCAATATTTGGCGGCGTTAGTAACTAATCAGTACATAATGATAGCATTCTCATAACATGTAATCGCCTCGTCTGGACGATACGCTTTCGTCTGCCTCGATAATGTCGAAAACAAAGTGATGATTATAACTAGGCAGCATACATACCAGTGGCGTAACAATAGGGTGGCAGGGCTGGCAAAATGCCACGGGCCCCCGACCCAAGAGGGCCCCGGCCCAAGAGGCCGCGAGCTCAGAAATATATTTTTACATTGTACCTGAGTATTTTATTTTACATGAAAAGTATATTTTTTATTTTTTACTGATAGACGATTTTTACTGATAGGGCCCCATCAAGAGAATTTGCCACGGGCCCCAGGTGGTATAGTTACGCCACTGGTACCTACCACAAACAACCGAATGGTTGCTTCTATAAAAACGCTTTGAATACGCTATCATCACCAATTTAGAAAAGCAGTGTGGTTCCTACCGCACAAATTTTTTGGAAGTTTTAAAATTCCTTACATGTACAAACGGATAGCAAGACTTAAGTGGAGATGGGCAGGACACTTGGCTAGGAGGGAAGACTTCCGATGGAGCAAGGCAGTCACTGAATGGTGGGTAAGGGATATGCGTCGGCCCCAGGGCAAACCACCAGTCCGATGGTCAGACGATATAGTGAAGGCAGCAGGAAAACAATAGATGAGACTTGCCCAAGACCGGCAACAGTGGCGTACCAGAGAAGAGGCCTATACTCAACAGTGGGTGTTACGGGCTGAATAGATAGATAGATAGTACAAACAAAGTTACCAATAACGAAGGGATTATCTACCAGGTGATGGGAATGCTCTGTGATTACTGATTATTTTATGGCTTTTGGAATTTTTGTAATCTTATTTTTATCAGTACATATTGTATAGTGGAAGTAACTCAGTGATCAAACTTCTGATAACATCATTGTTATAAAATAACAAAATAAAATGCGTGTTTATAGTACTATGATCAATCAATTTCATCAATATAATTATTTTTAAATGTTTTTAATTTTATTTAAATACGACTTTCATGTTATGTTGCCTGTATATTTACCTGGTATTATACTGACCTGTAGTTATTATAATAAATAAATAAAATAATAATAATAATATGATAAAAAATAATATAAATAATAATTAATATGAACTATAGTATGAGCTCAACTCACCCTTTTCTTCCCAATTTACTATATACTATATTTACTATATATATTATATATATTTTATTGTGTAAGTACCTACACCTGTCAGTAGCACTGGACCCAACTATGTATGTAAGTGCACACACAGTTGGGCTGGGAAGTGCTGCTATCATCTCCATTCAGCAGAAGTTCACTGGTATTGGTGACTGTGTGATGACTGGGCCACTGACATTACTTACAGGCACATGAGACCTTCCATCTTTGTGTCTAAGTGAGGGCCGTGATGCTATACGATTTGGTATTTCCCATAACATTCATTTCACACAGCGCCATTTAGCCCCAAATTAAGCTAAGTACTGATATAATACTTGTATACTTTTTTGTAAATAATACATATTAAACACTCAGACACAGAAGAAACATCTGTGTTCGTCACACAAATGTTTGTCCTGGGTGGGAATCGAACTCACGACCTACAGCGCAGAAGGCACAGTTACTACCAACTGAACTGTGAGGCCTGTCAATTAAAAAACTGTACCAAACGTTCAAACAGCCCTTTCATAATTAATACCCATCTTCAGCTAATTGAATCATTTGGATCTTTTTCACCCCCTTTTCGACTGTACACTATTCGTTCGATTTAGCTCAAAAACTACCACCCAAATTATGGCACTATTAACATCGAACTAACCAAGTTTCAGGATGGTTAGATTAAAGACGTGGGAATATTCTTTGGACATACATACATACTTACTTCGCTCGCCAGTTCATAAAGATAATCTTTATTGAGACAATGCAAGATAGTCAGTTCAGTGACAGTTTCATAATAGCACTCCGGTGGTGTTGGTGGGTTCATATTGTTAATATTATTAATTATTATTTAATTAATATTATATTTAATTAACAATTATTATTATGATAGATAAACAAGTTCAGTGACGCGCACTACATTACAGTGAGATTTTGAACTCGATTTAAGTTTAAAACAAAAATATTAAGACGATTAATAAGTTAAAATAAAATACTTTTTTGTGGCTAGTAAAGTTTGAACTTATTTTTTGTGGCGTTAAGTTTCTTGTTTTTTAATCATCAAGCCAGAATATTTGTATCGCCTTTCACGAACTTGAACTTGAAAGCTTCATCATCACAATCCAATATCTAGTATCTCGTTCTGAGGGCTTTTCTCTTCCCACGGCACGATGTGAGACGCAACAATTAAAAAATCCTGGATTTTTTAAACATATCGCAGTTGAAGACATAGCCAGTCCCGGGAAACACAGCGGCACAGACCGTGGTGGTCTAGTGGTAATGACCCCGAATTTCAATTCGGAGGGCGCCGGTTCAAAGGACGAAAGGAGCCTCTTCGAGGCGCAATTAAAATCCATTCATCACACTGGTTCGAGACAACCAGTGACTTCAATAGAATAGAGCGGCACAGAACATTGGGGTTGGAAAAATAAAAGAGACGCTTGTACGTTATTTCGGAATAAGATAATGGTATAATGAAAAGATTAAAAAACATACTATGAGTCCCTAAACTCTATCTTAGTTTACTTGGATGTTATCAGTAACGATACCAAGGACATGAAAAAAAGATGTAACTGTAATAAAAACAGTTTTTAATTGGTGATATGAAATTTGTGATAATATCTGAGAATTGTATACAAATAAATAAACATGAAATGTCTGTCTGTAATGTTAAAATGACAGCCATTTACTAAATGCATATGTAACGTTAACAAAACGCAATTTATAAAATGTTTATCTGTCTGTCTGCTGGACGGATTTTAAGACTTTTACTGGCAGCTTGCTATCAGGTTTAACTTAGGCTACTTTTATTAAGTTTAATAACAAATTGATAAAAATAACATTAATCAATTGGCTACTCTTTTAGTCACAAACTAAATTCAACGCGGGCAAAGCCGCGGTCACAACTAGTCGTGTAATATAACAAACAAAACACTAATAAAATGTTTGTTTGTCCCCAGCTGTACCAGTGATATGTCGACTGCGGTGGAGAGCGTGCGAGTCACGCGAGTCAAAGGCCACGGGACGACCAACGGAGTTCCAGGGACTAACGGGGTTCCAGGAACCAACGGAGTTCCAGGAACCAACGGAGTCCCGGGGGTGAATGGGGTTAACGGCGGTGCCGGATGGGAGGAACAGTTCCTGCCTCTCCCGTTGAGAATCGATGACAAAGTCCGGGCTCAGAAGGTGCGTAGGACTATTTTGTAAATACATACATTATAATACATATTAACACCCAGACACAGAACAAACATCAATGTTACAAATGTCACATAAATGTTTGTCCTGAGTGGGGATCGAACCTACGACCTACAACGCAGAAGGTAGGGTTACTAACCAACTGAGCTATAAGGCCAGTCGATATATATAAATGAAAACATGAATGTTCGCGGGATGCGCATCAATTGTCTGCAATCAGCTCCATTGAGCTGTCTCAATGTAGATTTATGTACAGCCATGGTTCCAGTTAGATACGGGACGTTTCAAACCAGTGTTTTCATGTCATTCCTTGATAATTGTCTATTAGTAAACACTGATTTTATATTTTTAAACTTAAATGAATAATTTTCGTATTGTTCTCTCGATACTTACCTAGTGGACATTTCCTCGACATTGCTTTTTTCAAATTTCCTCTGCTTAGCGGTAGAATTTCCCAAAATCCAGTCTTAATGAGCATTCACATCCTAAAAGAAACCTCCGTGAAAAAATAATATATTCTATTATTGATAGTCAACGGATATAATACTTTCAGTCTTCTTCTTCGAGTCACCGGTTCTGTTGAACCAGTGCGGTGAAAGGATTGTAAGTGCGCCTCAAAGAGGCTCCTTTCGTGCACTCTACACATGTCTTCGAATTTTTAGTTCTAGGACAAGTCGGTTTCCTCACGATGTTTTCCTTCACCGTCTTGAGAACGTGATATTGCGCACATAAATCTTTCAATCGAAAAACTCATAGGTGCACGTCGGGATTTCAACCGGCGACCTCCGGATTGAAACTCGGGGGTCAGTACCGCTAGACCACCACGCTCTGCTTTCAGTGAGAAGTATTGATTTATTGCTTAATGTCAAATATATATTATAGCTTCAACATTGCAATACTAATGTTTGATTCAAGACCAACGAAAGGTAATTAGAGATAAAGTTTATAAATAATGGTATTTATGGATAATCTATTCTGTCTGATAATGAAATAGCCAAGACATAAATTAATTTCCGTTCAAATTGAACTGATTATTAATTTGTAACTTATCAGTATTATTAGAGAAGATATCAGAACACAAGAATATTTCGTCCTCTAAGGTGTTTATGATTTACACAAAAAATATTCTGTTAATATACGTAATAGTTACACAGTAATAGTTATTATCATAGATAAATAATAGCTGATTGTCCGCAAAACATTAATCAAAAACCTTCATAACATTATGTAATCTTTTTTTTATTATCTAAAATATATAAACGCTATGATCTACTCATGAGTCCGCTATACCGAAACGTACCTAAAAACCGATGCGTGCTCCTAACTTATCGTATCGATATTGTAATGCCAGATAGCCGATACTAAATAGCTGAACGAAACACGACAGCGAGCTAGCAATACGCAAAACATAGTTGAGATAGGTTGGTTTGGTTGGCACCTAACTTTAATAATTAGGGCATCCTTTTCTAACGCGTAAGTATTCATGCGAAAAAACGAGATGAAACGAACGAATATTGTTTAGATAGCTAGCGTAATGGGTACTAACTGTTATGTATTCTGGTTTTGTATCTGACGTACCAGTACCGTTCACTATACTTTGACCTATGTAACTGAGCTTCAATTCGACCTTATTAATAGGAGGATAGGGTCGAGTTATACTTAAACATTTTCGTAAGATTGCTTTAGATTAGCCTGGTGGGGCCACTTGCAACGCGCAGCCGTTTGTTTTTCGTATTGTGTTGATTACTTTTGATCTTATTTGCATTTTTGAAACTGTTGTGATTTGTCGTTGTAATTGTGAGTGTTTATCGGATTTTTATAAAATTAAAAGTGTACCTAACCATTACCATAAGTAAGTAAATGAATAGTGTTCCTACCTACGTAGAATACAGACTAGTGTAGGTATTTGTGTTAGAAAGTACCTACCTACCAAGTGTAAAAATAAAAACTAAAGTGTAAATATTAGGTATAAATATGCCTCGACAAAGCGCAGTGTGGACTCATTTTGTTAAAAAGGACAATATTTTTGCAATTTGTAAATACTGTAAACAAACATTATCTTACAAAACATCAACTGGAAATTTAAATTCCCATCTAAGAAAATCTCACGCGTCAACTTATTTAGCTCAAAGGACAGATGATATTAATACGAGTTTGTTGGTATCGGAAAATATTAGTGACGTAACACAACAGGCACCACAACAAGCGCTCGTGCCGTTGTTGCCAACTACTAGTACTGCACCAACTACCGTCAATGTTGCGCCAATTCAGAACAGTATCACAGGACCTCCCAGCAAACGACAAAAAACGATGCAAAATTTTATCACTAAAAAAATTACTCCAGATGAAAAAAAACGAGTTGACCGTGATTTGCTGGAATTATTTATTCAAGATTATCAGCCTTTCAGCATCGTGGAGGACAAAGGATTTAAAAATTTTGCCAAACATATACCAGGGTACTCTCTACCTAGTAGAAAAACCATATCGTCTGCGATGATACCAGCATTATATGAAAAAACATTAACTGATGTAAAAGAAGCTGTTGCTCGGGATGTACGATCTGTGTGTTTAACTACCGACTGCTGGACCTCGTCGCAGACAGAAAGTTTTATAGGTGTGACTGCACATTATATAGACAATGATTTTGAGCCACAACAAGTTCTTCTAGAGTGTAGGGGTATGAAAGAGCGTCATACAAGCGCTAATTTATCACAGGAACTAAAAAACGTTACGGATGAATGGGGATTAACTACCAAAGTGATATTTGCTATATCAGACAATGCTAAAAACATTGAGAAAGCTATTGAAGATCTTGGTTGGAAGAGATACGGCTGTTACGCTCATTCACTCAATCTCATAATTATGAATGCACTTAAGCCATTGGAAGTATTTCTTGAAGATGTTAAGAAAATTGTAACACACTTCAAACGAAGCACAAAAGCTTTGGATATGCTTCTAAGCTATCAGTTAAGAAATATGGCAGACAATGGAGAGCCAAAACGCCTAATCCAACAAGTACCGACTCGGTGGAATTCAACGTTTTTCATGTTGCAGCGTTTTGTTATGTTGGAAGAAGCTCTTAAACATTGCATGGCCCTCATCGACAAAGACTGGCCCTATATTTCTTTGGACGAATGGGAGATGGCAAAACAGTTGGTTCAAGTGCTGCGACCCTTCGAAGAAGTCACTTCCTCAATCAGTGGAGATGAGTACATGACTGGCAGTTTAGTGATCATCATGACGAACTGTCTGAAATCGATCACTGAAGACTTCTTAGAAAAAAGTGACTTTAGTCATTATACGGAGTCTGTAAAAGAAATTCTCCGGTCAATTAGAGACGGTGTGAACGAAAGATTTTCTAAAGTGGAATATAGTAAAACCTTTGCACTTTGCACCTTGCTTGATCCTAGGTTCAAGTGTTACGGTTTCCAGAACGACAATGCTTATACCGACATCAAAAGACACGTACACAATCTGATCATAGGTCTTATAAGCCAAAACAACCCTAGCTCGACTGACGAAAGAGAGCAACCGCCCGTACAGAATAAAGACCTTAGTGCCTGGGGAAAGTTTGACGAGCTTCTGAAAAAAAAGAAACCTCAAGGAAGTGCAACAGCTAGAGCCATACGAGAACTTCAAATGTACATTGATGATGAGATGCTCCCCAGAAAAAATCCAGAAGGCCGATGGAATAACCCATCTAAGTGGTGGCGGGAACATCAAGTAATATACCCACATTTATCTGAAATTTATAGAACCAAGTGCAACATTGTGGCGACGTCTGTTCCCTGTGAGCGTCTATTTTCTAAAACGGGACTTATTATTAATCAAAGACGCTGCAATTTAAAGACTCAAAAGGTGGAACAACTTGCGTTCCTTAATGTCAACCTAAATCCTAAAAGGTTTGACAAATAATGATTGAAAAACAATAAAAAAAATTAGTGAAATATAAAGAAAAAACAAAAAAAGTTAAATAATGTAAAAAAAAACGTAAAATATATCAACAAAAAACAAAAAAAAACATGTAAAAAAATGTTAATACTTAATGCCGTAAAAAATGTAAATAATGTTATTTAAATCGATTGTACATGTAATCATTGTAAATATGGCGATTTTTAAATGCGCCACAATATTTTTCTAGGTAAAGAAAAACGAAGGTATGTAGGTAGCTACTTGCCTACGTTTCCTACTATTTATTTGCACCTATGAAAAAATTGTGCTAGTCCTAAGCCTAGTAAAGCATGAAGGAAAATGCCCTATATTAACACTCCCCTACATACACACGTGCTTAAGTACCCATAAGTGAAAACTGCTAGGCTTGAGTTACCCATAAGACCCTTTCAATCAAAGAGTCGCCACGAACCTAAAAGCTGCCAAACCAACCGAAAGTCTCTGGCTTACTGCTATTAGCACTAAAATAGCTATGGTCAACCAAGCATTCGTATGTAAATAGGTACCGATATCAGGTAATGGTTATCGATATCGATATTGAAACCAAATATCGATACAGTAACCGCTAGCGAAAATACTCAATAACGCCCATGCCTACTATGATCATGTCATTGATCAAATGCGCTTCAAAAACAAAGTATCGCATTGCGCTCGTCACATTTCTGAGACATTTTAGAGTAACGATATACGCTTGTGCGCGCGATGACCTGCTGTCGTTTACTCAAAACGCAACGATAGCGCGATTCAGAACCGCGCTATCATCAGTAGCGCCATCTAGTTACATTACCGTTATACTTAAAGTGAGGTTGACGAATACGACCTATGCTCCGGCTACGGCACAAAATCGGAGCATAGAGAAACCGCAAATAAAACCAGAAGGCTGGAGTATAGCTTGGACGTGAAAAGAAACTATGTACGTATGAACGTGTGTATTGTAGTCTTTCCAATAGTGTACCGAACTAACTTAATCATTGGTCCATGCAATAGGTCTGTCACGGCCGTGAGTTTACGTCAGCGCGATTCAGCTTTGCCTAAAATTAGCAGCGCCATCTAGTTAGTTATACACGACCTACAAAAAATATTTCTTTACTCAAAATAATCTTATAAAAGGGTTCAGGTTTAGAATGGGAGTTGCATTTTAGGGGTCTGATTATCATAAAGGTTTTCCATTCCAAATTTTTGTACACAGAATATCCGAATGCCTGAATGGCTTGCTACAAGTGTCAATTTGATATCCTGCCGATTGTAATGTAAGGGACGTGTAATTTAACTAGAATAGAGATACTGATTAAATAACACGTGAATTCTCGTCTTAACTAGAATAATAATAATATTGGTGGACATTTCACACAGCGCCATCTAGCCTCATAGTAAGCTAAGCATAGCTGTCTCCTGGGAACTAGATAACTGATATAATAATTAAATACTTAATTTTTCTTCACCCAGACACAGAACAAACATCTATGTTCGTCACACAAATATATGTCCTGGGTGGGAATCGAACCCACGACCTACAGCGCAGAAGGCAGGGTTACTACGAACTGAGCTATGAGGCCAGTCGTAACTGTCTTCACATAGTCAATCGGAAACCGCGATATATATATATCGCGGTATTATGTGATATAGTAACGGAACGAGCCGACGGCCCACCTGGTGTTAAGTGGTAACCTCGGCCCATAACAACCGATGCGGCTTGGGTCCTCCCCTAGTAGGTACAACAAGACCCAAGTCGCATCGTATGCGCCCGTAACTATGAGACGTGTAGGTGGAATGTCTCATGTGCTTGTAATTTCACCGGCAACCACACCTTTCAAACCGGAACACAGTAACGCGAACGCGTTACTGCTTGGCGGCAGAAATGGGCATGGTGG